>BLSH010537592.1:237681-246355 GCA_018402905.1 Glandirana rugosa | reverse complement strand
GTAATTTTTTTTTTTTTTGGTCATCTTTCAATCACTTCTGACAAAAAAATAAAATATTCAATGGGCTCAACATGCCTCTCAGCAAATTCCTTGGGGTGTCTTCTTTCCAAAATGGGGTCATTTGGGGGGGTTTGTACTGCCCCTCCATTTTAGCACCTCAAGAAATGAGATAGGCAGTCATAAAATAAAAGCTGCGGAAATTCCAGAAAATGTACCCTAGTTTGTAGAGGCTATAACTTTTGCGCAAAGCAATAAATATACGCGATTTGGCTTTTTTTTTACCCGAGACATGTGGCTGAATGCATTTTGGCAAAAATTTATGACTAAAATTTAGTTTATTGTATTTTTGTAATAACATAAAGTTGAAAATATCATTTTTTTTCAAAATTTCCCTTATATTTTTGTTTATATCGCAAAAATTAAAAAGCGCAGTGGTGAACAAATAACACCAAAAGAAAGCTCTATTTGTGGGAAAAAAAGGACGCAAATTTCGTTTGGCTACTGCATTGCATGACCGCGCAATTACCATTTGAAGCGGCGAAGTGCCAAATTGAAAAAAGGGCTCCGGTCCTAAAGCTGGAAATCCTTCCGGGGCTGAAGTGGTTAAGTGAGTTATTCTTAAGATTTACAGGCCTACAATATAAAATGCCAAATTTCTATGCGAAAAAATGTACCACTGTGAGATGCAAAAATCTGACATAATCATACCGCTGGGGAGGTTAAGACTCTATCAGACATGACGTTTGCTGGAGGGCAGGGCAGTACCTCCAGAGTATATTGAACAAACTCTAACCAGTAGTCCATCCCAGACATTTAGTAGTACATAGGGCTGTCACCAATCATAAGGTTCAGGCACTGACAATCATTGGGGCCACTAGCTGGGTCTGGCTGCTGTAGCTTTAAAAACCTATGCAAATCCATGCAGAGGCTGCTGCTCCTGCCAGTCCTTAAGGAGTTGTCAGCGGGAGGCTGCTGCTCTTGCTAGTCCTTAAGGGGTTGTCAGCGAGAGGAACGCTGGTCAACGGAGTGATTACTGCCCAATTAGGAAATGCAACTAAGAGTAGCCATTGAAGCACTTGAACCACTTGAAAATGGTGCATTTTGTGCTCCCCCTGCAATTATAGCAGGAGATCAGTCATTTTGGTCCGCTACTGGGAATGCAGAATCCTTTCCTTGATCACTCAAGTCTTTAGGCATCAGAGCATGAAGAATCCCATATATTGTATATACCCTGCATAGGATGATCTGGAGTCCTCAGTGTCACCAAGGACATGTTGTCCTCCAACTACACATCAAATTCTGGAGTTTGGGAAGGGTATAAAGCCTGTTCACCTTCTTCCTTGAAAGCTCCTAACACTATTTTGTCTCCTCCTTGGCCTCATTTTGAGTAGTAGTTGTGAACATAGGATTCTGATGACCCCACAGAGCAAATCCTCCCCTTCCTCTGGCTGTGGTGCCAGAGGAACTGAACACACATTGTGCAGTTTGATAGTGCATGGCCTACCAAGCTGCACAATGTTTGTTCAAAGAGAAAAATTAAGAGAATGGTGTCCGTTACACTTAATCACTGATCACCATTTTAGTCCCCTTCTCAAAGGGCCCAAAATGGTCCAGGTGTCCTTTATGAGCAGTCACTGTTTGGGTGAAAACTATCCAAACACCCCAGGACTGTCCCTGCCCATGTATCTGATTAGCAGATGTACTGAGTGATCACTCTGTGTTCTAGTGCTTGGCAATGTCTTATAAATGTCTCGTTAGGCAGCTAGTGTTGGTGCTGCATTTCTGTCATATGATCTATGACTAGGTAGAAGTGTTGAAAGTGGGGGGTGTATCCAAAGATGGCCTCTGGTGCCGTCACATAGGCACAGAGCTCCGGGTTCATCTCTGTGATCTTACCTGTATCCCTGAAGAAACACAGCTGCCTGTAGTCTGGAACGGGAGCTGATCCCCTGGTGAGAGGAATGAAAAGGGGATCGTGCACGATCCCTCAAGTCCCAGCAGAAGGCACAGAATGCTTCAAAGGCTGCCGGCACCAAAGCGTCCCCAGCTAAGATAGTTAATATGGCATTACAAACTGACCATGTGGACCCAGTCTTGGATGCTCAGGACCGGTTTTACGCCCTAATGCATGCCATTACTACCTGCCAAACAACTCTCACAGGTAAAATAGGGTCCATGCAGATCCGCAGGGACATGGATGGCTTCTGGGCCAGGCTTACTGAACCTGAGAGGCGTGTGGGAGAAGCTGAGACACCCTTCATGACCAAGCCTCCTCTCTTAGAACCCTGCAGACCAAAATGAGGGCTATAGAAGCACGTGCAGAGGATGATGAAAACAGGAATAGGAAAAATAATCTCTGATTAGTGGGGCTCCCAGAAGGCTCAGAGGGCCCTGATGCTGTGGCCTACACCGAACGTTTGCTTCGTACCCTGTTACCACACGCTACATTCATGGATTGACTCATAGTGGAGAGGGCACATAGGATGCCTGCTACCCGCGACCTGGCAGGAGCTCCACCACGCATCATTATTTTCAAATTGCTCAATTATCGTGATTGAGATTTGATCCTCTGTGAGGCCAAGAAGGTGGAGGAGCTTCGACATGAGAAAACGAGGCTCATGCTGTTTCCAGACTATTCTATTGAAACCAAAAAATGACGTCGCTCTTTTGATCATGTAAAACTGAATCTCCGGAACCGAAAGATCAGATATAGCATGCTGTTTCCTGCGCGGCTCCGGGAGCAAGATGGAGAATCGGTCCGCTTCTTCACCTCCCCTGAAGATGCTTCTAACTGGATAGAGACCCTTCCTAAAGGTTGAACATGGTTCTGTTTGCTTTACCACAATGGAGTTTCCCTACTCAAACTGAACTTCTGAAAGGTGAGGACTGTATTATCCTGCTATGCTTGCTACAATACCCCTTCGTAGCCCCTTTTGCTCTTTTGCAGTGGCATTGTTCTGTCGCTGATAAACTCTGACTTCCAGAGGGGCACACTTCTACTCTCACTTTTATATGACCATTTACCATGGACATTACAGGAAACTCCTTCTCGTGACTACTTGGAATATGCTCTAGTATTACTTGTTCACTTTACGCTTTTTCAGTTTGCAACAAATTTAAGTTCTGTGCCCCCGGGAGGGGGAATCCTATCCGGGAGAATTATTGATTTGCAGGGACCGTTAATCCTGTATATGATGCAAGGGAACTAATCGCCTATGGAGGTGAACTGAGGCACTTTGGTGAGCTATTGCAAGTAGCCCTATATGGCTGTTGCCATCTTTGGATCGAGGGGGAAAGCATGCCAAAGTTTGGGGAGTAGTGCGGGGTGGGGGGACCTGGGTTATGTAAGAGTTACCTTCTCCTTGTTACAATAGAGAAAACTAAATCTGTGCCTTACAATATATTTTTCCCCATCATTACTTTTGTTTTGTTCTGGTCAGATATTTGTGGTTGCTGGATCTCCCCACTAGGGAGAGACAAGATGCTGATTATGTGTTATATGAATAGCTATGAACCTAGACACATTTGCACCTCTTTGCAGCATAAATCTAAACTAAGGGAATATATATGGGTTATTTATTCTCCCCTGAACTTACTATGATAGCGCCTATTAAAATACTATCCTGGAATGTCAGGGGACTGAATTCTAAATTCAAAAGATCTCTTGTATTTAATTACTTGAAAAAATATGTACCTCATATATGCATTCTACAGGAAACCCACTTAATGGGCAGCAGAACGATGGCCCTTAAGAGGTCATGAGTTGGATCGTATTACCATGCCACTTTCTCAGCTTACTCCAGGGGGGTGAGTGTCTTGATACACAAATCGCTGATCTTCACCTTCACCCTCCTGGACTTACATTTAGACCCAGATGGGAAATAAATGGTTCTCCGCGCATTTTGTGAGAGAATTAAAATGACTATAGTGGGCTTATACATTCCCCCTCCAGCGACCCCCCCCCCGATTCTAAATAACCTACTGACCCTCATTTCCCAGTACCCAGCTGCTGAAGTGCTGATAGCAGGGGACTTTACATGACCCCCAATCCCAGCCTTGATAAATTCAATGCAGGCTTGGACTGACTCCCCTCTATTACGCTGGGCAGATTTGCATGGCCTGGAGGATGTCTGGAGATGCAGGCATCCCAGAGAGAAACAATACACATGTCACATTTCTGTCTATGCCTCCTTTTCCAGAATATATTTGATATATATTAGTGATACAAATACTCCCCTGTGGTATCTAGGACCACGCTACAATAATGTTGGAACTTAATTCCGATTTGCCAGCCAGCACTGGCTTGTGGAGGTTGTCCAGTTTTTAAATATCTGATGAACGGGTGGTCCCAATGATTGAGAAGGAGTTGGGCATCTATTGGAGAGAAAATGAGGGGACAGCCTCCGACAGGCTAGGTAGGATGCTTTTAAGGCCTACGCCATGGGTCAATATCAATTACTAATTGGGAAAGCCCGGAGAGACATGGATCGAACTCTTGCAGAAGCAGAGCGTAAAACTCAGCAACTTGAGTCAGATTATGTGTCTACCAAAAACTAGATCACATATGGTAATATGATAACACTTCACAGGGAAATTTCTTTACTTAGGGCTACCTCATGTAGGGAAATTTTGCTGTCACAGTCCCAAAGAATTTTCGAACAGGGAGAAAAAACAGGTAGACTGCTAGTGTGGTTAGCTAGAGAGCATTCCACCACCTCCCATATCTCTGGTATACTAGATGACAAATTGATAAATATCCAATTTGCCAGGTTCTATGAAAAGCTATATACCTCCAGGGTGGACTACCCAGAGGAGAACTTACATGCTTTTCTGGAAATGGTGGACTTCCCACAACTATCAACCTCAGCTTGAGCTAAATTAGATGCCCCTATTACCCTTAAGGAGGTGAAAAAGGCGATAGCCTCCCTCCAAGCATCTAGGACCCCAGGACCTGATGGGCTACCGGCGGAACTTTATAAAGCTAACGTTGAATTGATTGCCCCAAAGTATCATGCTCTTATACTTACAATGCTGGAGAAGGGTTTCCTTCCACCATCTATGTCTGAGGCAGTAATAGTCGCAGTGCCCAAGCCTGGTAAGGATCCTGAACATTGTGCTTCCTATAGACCAATTTTGTTTCGCAATGTCGATGTGAAAATTCTTACAAAAATATTGGCAAAACTGACTTATCTAGGTTATAGTGTCCCTAGTGCATGGGGACCAAACAGGTTTTATGCCCAGCAAGGGTACAGACATAAACCTACGGAGACTCTATACTAACATTGCTAGAGCATTGAATACTGAGCAGGGTGGGTTGGTGGCCTCTCTAGACGCAGAGAAGGCCTTTGACTCTGTGGAGTGGGTCTTCCTCTGGCGGATCCAAGAGAAATTGGGATTCGGTCGTAAATTTATATCCTGGATTATGCAGCTATACCATGCCCCAATGGCCAGAGATCGAAAAAATGGCTCCCTTTCCCCAGTTTTCCAGTTAGAAAGAGGAACAAGGCAGGGCTTCCCACTTTCCCCTGGGTTATTTGCCTTAGCTATAGAACCCCTGGCCATCCTTATAAGAGACTCTCCTTCGGTCACTGAGATAACGGTTGGCCCATTGAAAGAAAGAATGTCTTTATATGCAGATGACGCTCTTATTTACCTACTAGATGCATCTTCCACACTAGCAGCGGTGCTAAAGATTATTAACAAATATGGATCGTATTCTGGCATTAGAATAAACTGGGATAAGTCGATCCTATTCCCACTAACTCAGGTTACTGCCCCTGTCCCAGCATATATCCCACTAAGCTTAGTGGACAAATTTAAGTACCTAGGAATAGAAGTCCGTAAAGATTCCAAGTGTTATTTGTCAGATAATGTATACCTAATCCTGCAGCAACTCATTGCCGAGTGCCAGATATGGAAATCCCTTCCCCTTAGTCTATTAGGGAGAATTAATTTAATTAAGATGACGATTTTTACCAAAGTTCCCCTATGTGTTCAGGAATACCAGTGTCCCTATACCCAACTCCTTTTTTAAGAAATTGGACCAGACGATATGTTCCTTCATATGGGTGGGAACGACTCCTAGAGTTGTTAAGGAAACACTTGAACTCCCTCTGAGCCTTGGTGGCTTATCGCTCCCTTGCTTTAAAAAGTATTATTGGGCTGCCGTCATGGTGATGGTGCGATGGTGGTTCACCCAAAATCAGTCAAACCCAGTGGTGAATATAGAAGCAGCTATCCTGGGGTCCTACTCAGCTCTAAGCAATATGGTATTTAGAGGACCAAGAGCATATCTAGATATGACCATCCCGATGCAGATGATGGAAAAGGTCTGGGGGCAAATAACCAACAAAATACAGGAACCTAATACAATGTCGCCGTACACTCCCATTGTGGGGTAGCCCCAGCCTCCCCCATCCCCAGTCTGTCCCAGACCCTGCCTTATGGGCTGGATACGTGATAAAGACTCTAGAACATATTATTCAGGATGGCTCCCTACTGGAATCTTACCAAATGAGAGCTGCATTTCAATTGCCAACATCTATGTTCTTTAGGTACCTGCATCTACGCCATGCAATACATGCGCAATTCCATGAAATAATTAGTCTACAATCTCATGTGGTGGAGCATCTTCGTATATACAAAAACATAGACAGAACCTTATCGTTCCTATATCTTAGAATAGATCTGGATGAGGGACAGGGTGCAAAATTATATGATAAATGGAGAGCTGACATTTCTGCCCTAACCAATGTTGACTGGGATGAAGGGATACAACAGTATATACCATTGATGGTCTCCACTAGAGATCGTTATATCCAGTTAAAGTTTCTCCATAGGGCATATTACACCCCCCAAAAATTGTCTAGGATATACCCATCTCAGACAGATAGATGCCCAAAGTGTAAAAGCGATTTAGGTATGTTCATGAATGTAGTGTGGGAGTGTCCGCTGATCCAGCACTTCTGGAGGGAGGTGGTTGGAGAGATAATGCGATAGGCACAATGCAGCTGAGTATGGATCCTACAGTTCTTCCCCTCGGGATCTCTGATATGGTCACACAAAGTACCCACAAAAAACAATTTCTGTTCTATACAACATTTTAAGCTAAAAAATCCATTCTGATCAAATGGAAGGGCCCAGATCCTCCAACGTTGAGCCAGTGGAGATCATTGTTTGACATGGCCCTCCCCCTATACAAGCTTACATATATGAGCCGCAAATGACTAAAAAAATTTGATAAAATTTGGGGTCCTTGGGTGAAAGAATAATTACTCATAGACGGCAAAAGTCTGCACGGGTAGGGAACAACCCAGGTTGTAATAATTTGCAACCACACCAGTTACAAAATACTGCATACTCAATCTTATTGATCCTAATCTCATAATACAAGGTTATTCATGCTGCTACAGATAGCTTTGATGGGAATTATTGGCTGTTCATAGAATTACCAGCATCATAACTATATGATATTACTGCTGAATTTGATCTACTGTACACACTGTGCTAACGTGTAAACTGTATTATGAAAATGTATGTACCATTCTTTAATGAAAAATAAAAACTTTCTTGATAAAAAAAAAAGAAGTGTTGAAAGTGTACACAAACCCTCCTAGCGTGACAAAGTTTGGAATCCAGGGTATTTTGACAGGAAGTGCTGCACTATAAGGTGAAGGAAATGGTTAATGTAAATAATATATGTATATATATATATATATATATATATATATATATATATATATATATATATATATATATATAATATAGCATCTCACCAAAGTGAGTAAACCCGTTCTATCTTTTCATGTGACAGCACTGAAGAAATGACACTTTGCTACCATGTAAAGTAGTGAGTGTACAGCTTGTATAACAGTGTACATTTGCTGTCCCCTCAAAATAACTCAACACACAGTCATTAATGTATAAACCACTGGCAACAAAAGTGAGTACACCCCTAAGTGAAAATGTCCAACTTGGGCCCAATTAGTCTTTTTCCCTCTCCAGTGTGATGTGAATCATTAGTGTTACAAGGTCTCAGGTGTTAATGGGGAGTGGGTGTGTTAAATTTGGTGTTATCACTCTCACTCTCTCCTACTGGTCACTGGAAGTTAAACATGGCACCTCATGGCTCAGAACTTTTTCACTTAGGGGTGTACTCACTTTTGCTGCCAGCGGTTTAAACGTTAATGGCTGTGTGTTGAGTTATTTTGAGGGGACACAAATTTACACTGTTATATAAGCTGTACACTCACTACTTTACATTGTAGCAAAGTGTCATTTCTACCGTGTTACATGAAAAGTTATAATAAAATACTTACAAAAATGTGAGGGGTGTACTCACTTTTGTGAGATACTGTATATATACAGTATCTCACAAAAGTGAGTTTACCCCTCACATTTTAGTAAATATTTTATCTTTTCATGTGACAACACTTTGCTACAATGTAAAGTAGTGAGTGTACAGCTTGTATAACAGTGTAAATTTGCTGTCCCCTCAAAATAACTCAACACACAGCCATTGATGTCTAAACCACTGGCAACAAAAGTGAGTACACCCCTAAGTGAAAATGTCCAAATTAGGCCCAAAGCGTCAATATTTTGTGTGGCCATCATTATTTTCCAGCACTGCCTTAACCCTCTTGGGCATAGAGTTCACCAGAGCTACACAGGTAGC
>BLSH010537592.1:200181-232681 GCA_018402905.1 Glandirana rugosa | reverse complement strand
GAGGCGAGCAAGCATGTCGCTCTTCCTTGGAAGATGCAGTGAATATCCCGAATGTCTGCCTGGGCTCCTGTGGCCATATCGAAAGGATGGAAATGTGAATGGAGAATGTGGACGTAGTATTCAGGAGCGTTTTCTGAAACTCTGTAGCTCAGAAGCCTGAGCTGGTGTTGATTTTTATAATGAGGCTCCAAATGACATCAGCCGCATAGTGGCACGGTTTTTTGCTCTTGTCAGTAACGGCAAAGTGTGTGCTATGGCTGGGGCCTGGGCTTGCTGATTCAGCCTCTAAGAGGCGTAGTGTAGCATTCCTGTTAGGGAGCTTCATCTTTTGGCAAGCTGGATAGCACTGTAACCGGGGCCACAGTTGGCAAGTTGAGGTCCTACCTTAGGACCAGCACTGGCTAGGCCACAAGGGGAAAGTCTAGAGTGTGCAGAGCGTGCGAGGGTTACATGTTTTTACAGTCCAGGACGGAACTTTTAGGAAGAGCTGGTGAAAAGACCAGATATCCCTCTTAGAAGTGAGCTAAAGCTTGAACTCTGGGTGCCATGAAGCTACTGAGTTGGGCCTCAGACTATTTGGACTTCAAAGTATTTGTTTTTTCGGGACAGACATGGACCATCAGAAGTCCTCCCTTTTTGCTGAGTAATTTCCATGTTTTTTTCCTCACACTGAGGTAAAGAAAGCGTACACTCATGCCTTATGTAAGTCACTGGAGTTGCAAAGTGCTACTGTGCCAGTCTCTGAATGCGAGTGTTTTCAGGCAGGTGCTTGCCCCTCTTATGGTCATGAAGTGGAGCAGCTTGTGGAGGCCGGTTTTAGACCTTGCACACCTGAGACAATCTTCAGCAAAGGAGAAGTTCAATAGACTTAAGATTCTTACCTTCATGTGCCCATTGTAGAAGACTTTCACAAGTTACTGTAGGTCAAGACCATCTCCAGCTCCAGCCATTCGGGCTTTCAACATAACCCTATGTGTTTTTTTCAGGGTTGTACTGGGTGTTATCGTCTTATCAAAACAAGGGGCATACGCCAACCTAGTTGCGTGGAGGTCCTTGTCCTACCGTTCCAAGACAGAGGGCAGCTGCTGGAGCCCAGAGCTTAGGTCTTTTCTATGCTCCACAAATTCAGCTGGCTGCCGATGCTGGCAGGGAGACACCTGGAGCCCACTCAGTCACTGGTGGGCCTCAGGACTCAATATAATCTGGGGAATCATTGCCTTGGCTTTGGATTCCATTGTTCTGGATCTGAATACTCCTGGCCCGTCTTCTTCCCAACTGCACGCCAATCAGTGTCTAAATTGATTGGCACTATAGTGTCTACCTATCCTAGGATCAAGTGGAAGCAGGAGAAGGTAGCCTTCTGCGAGGGGTTTCTCCAGCAGTGGAAGCCAGGAAGCAGATTTCAGGCCTTTCACCATATAATGTAGGAAGCGTCATTGTTAAGTTAATCCACTATGGCAGTTTCTTACGTTAGGCAACCTGGGGACTCACAGCCCGTTCTCTATTACAGAAAGCTGACCAATTGTGTCTTGGGCTCAGAACAATGGAGCCTACAGCTCAAGCAGTGTATGTTCTAAGTCCAAAAAGTTCTAACGGTGTTCTGTCCAGAGTCCACAACGAATGGTCTCTACATTTGGAGGTTTTCAGGTGTAGATGTCATGATGGATTATTGGGGATGCAGTAGGACCTATGCATTTCTTTCAATCCTGGTCAACCTTGGGTTTTGTTCAAAAACTCTGAACAGAGGCTGTGGTGTTAGTGGCAGTGATGTCTTATCGATCAATTAAGTCATGGTTCCCCTTGCTAGCACAGTTCAGCTTCTAGAACCCATTACACCTTCTCCTCAGGCCAGGCCTTTTGTCACTGAGTACAATTCTACATCCATGTCCAGCACGGTTGCGTCGGATGGCCTGGTTCTCAAGATTGGAGGTCCCCAGTTGCTCTTCCAGAGTCCTCTCCACTCTCTTGAATACTAGAAGAATGAATGCAGACAAAGTTGACAGGAGAATCTGGTCAAAGTTGTCAATGCCTGTCTGCCGCTGACAGATCATGTAGTGATCTAGCAGTTTTGAATATTCCTCCAGTCAGATTTAATTCTGGCTCTAGCGGTCAGCTCCCTCGGAGCCCAAGTGTCAGCCTTATTGGCCTTCACAGGTTTTTTTGTTGATCTAGGCATCTTCCTGTCCAACAATTCAGCAGCTAGGCTCAGAGCTTGGTTGGGTTCACCTTTTCCCAGCTATCATGTTGGCATAAGAAGCCTCAGAGATTGGTTTTCTGGTCTTGGAGAACTTTTCTTACGTTCTTGCAGTTGAGCGGTTACCTATGCTTGACTCAATTCCCAAGGGTGTATCGGTCTCCAAGAAAGTGTTCTGCCATCCTTACAGTTCTAACTTGCGTGGGTGATGGCACAATGTGGCTTAGTTGGTTAAAGCACATGTACAGTAAACAGGGATTCATGATTTGACTTCCAGCAGTGCCTTCCTTTAATTTCAGGAATCCCTCAGAAATTGTAAAGTCATATCTACAAGCATAGCTTCCTTCAGCCTTCAGAATGCCTGTTCATACTTTTTGCCAGAAAGGACAGAGGAACATGCCCCATTTAGGGTGACTGTGGCACGGATTGTTATGGATGTTATGTTTCTTTAAATGCAACTCTATGGTGCATCTGTGTGTACTTATTTCCTGTGTGGTATTCCCTGTTCCTGCTGGTTATTCAATGAACATGGCTTCTGTAAAGTAATGGCTTGTGCTGTCTTTTCTTTGCATTATATCAAACAAGGGTGCCTAGATCTTCCAACGGGCTAACAGAGCCAAGGGCTGGGCTCTTTTGGAGATAGTGTCTGCTCACCCGACCTGGAGCTGGTCTACATCTGGGCAGTTTTGTGTCGTGTAGCTCCCGGAGTAATTTGCAGGGCAGCTTCCTGGTTTTCTAGCAACACATCTATGTCCCATTACTGTGTTGAACCAGCGCCCTATCTTGAAGTTAGTTTTGGTTTACAAGTACCGTTGGTTGACGGTGTTAAGTAAACTTTCTTTGCTCAGTATTTCCCACCCGTGTGTGTAGCGAGTTATTTCCCACACGTATGCTGCCATGGAGTCTGTCAGGAAAACGGAAAATTGATATCAAATACTTACCGTAATTTTCCTTTCCTGATAGACATCCTGATATCCTGATTTCCTGATATACATGGCAGCAGGAGTCCCCTCCCAAATGCCTGGAGCGGAACACGGCCGCTGGCATGGAGCAAAGATTTATGGGAGAGGGGTCCTATAGGGTAATTAAGGAGGCGGGGCTAATCCACACGTATGCTGCCATGGAGTCTATCAGGAAAGGAAAATTACGGTAAGTATTTGATATAAATTTTCCGTTTTCACTCATGATTTAGTGTTGCACTGAAGCCACCTATTATCAATCAACTGTATTTACTCTTTTTAAATGACAACAGAAACTATCCAAATGACCCTGATCAGAAGTTTAAATACCCTGGTGATTTTGGCTTGATAACATACACACTAGTTGACACAAAGGTGGTTTAAATGGCTATTAAAGGTAACTATCCTCACCTGTGAACCGTTTGCTTGTAAATAGTGTGTGTGTGTATAAAAGGTCAATGGGTTTCTAGGCACCTGACAGACCCTTGCATTTCTCATCCAGTGCTGCACTGACGTTTCTGGATTCTGAGTCATGGGGAAAGCAAAAGAATTGTGAAGGGATCTGTGGGAAAAGGTAGTTGAACTGTATAAAACAGGAAAGGGATATAAAAAGATATCCAAGGAATTGAGAATGTCAATCAGCAGTGTTCAAACTCCAATCAAGAAGTGGAAAAATCGGGCTTATGTTGAAACCAAACCATGGTCAGGTAGACCAACTAAAATTTCAGCCACAACTGCCAGGAAAATTATTCAGGATGCAAAGAAAAACCCAACAATAAATTCAGGACTCTCTAAAAACATGTGGTGTGGCTGTTTCAAGATGCACAATAAGGAGGCACTTGAAGAAAGATGGGCTGGGGGCGTGGCTGTCCGAGCTCCAGTATGGCTGCGTAAGCTCGGAGCTCCGATCAACCGCCGGGGAACGGACAGAGGAGCACCCCTAAAAAGAGACCCAACATCCAGCGCCGAGCTCCTGAGACCCTGCAGACCCGACCGGTATGGCCAAGCGCCATTCGATCACACACAGCAGAGGAAACTGCAGGAATACTATCCGGCCATGCAGAGAACACAGTCCCAACATGGCGGCGCCGATACCAGGCAAAGCACGAGGGAGATCACTGCAACAGCACCAGTGAGCGGGCAATTGCATAAAAACAGCAAGGCTAACAAGGCACAGAGCGGGACACCTTCGGGAAGCAGTAGCCCAGCAGTGCAGAGCCCCGCCAAGTCCAAGCCCCGCAGAGAAATCCCCATACGGCCTGAAGAGGACTCAGGCATGGAGGTAAGTGGCGCGCAGGCTCCACACACGGCACCTAAGCCCCAGGGAGAAGATCCGATCACATCCTTTCCTACATCAGGGCAGACAGTGTCGGACTGTGTGTTGAAGGAAATAATGCTCTCGCTTAGAGCCTCTCTGATGACTGATTTAATTGTGAACATTAACCAATGCAACAAAGAGGTGCAGGCACTAGGAGATAGAGTGGATGCTATAGAGAATGTGATGGGAGATTACCCGGGCTCATTTAATACACTAGTGGATGCCCATAATGCACACACTGATGAGTTAAGATTGATGAAAGACAAAATTGCAAATTTAGAGGACCGGTCCAGACGCAATAATATTAAAATAAGAGGCATACCAGAATCGGTACACCCACAGCAATTACAACAGTATGTGTTATCGCTCTTTTCCACCCTGGCACCAAACATGACGCCACACGATCTCACTATTGATAGAATCCACAGGGTGCACAAACCCTCTTTCCTGCCTGCAGAAACACCGAGAGATGTTATCCTAAGGGTACATTTCTTTCATATCAAACACCAATTAATGTCTCTAGCTAGGAAACCTGAAGGCCTGCCCACACTGTACACTGGCATTCAGATGCTTCCGGATCTATTTAAACATACAGTCCAAAGCCTTCGCAACCTGGCGACCATAACCAAAGCATTAAGAAACCACAAAATTCCTCACAAATAGAAATACCCCACCACACTATCTGTCACGCACAAGGGAACTGCTATATCCCTCTCAAGCTCAGAAGAAGGGATGGAGGCTCTAAGGAAATGGGGCATCATCCCAGAACCGAGCAAATCACACCATAAACCCACCTATCTGAACCACACGGAAGCAGAATGGCAGGTGGTATCCCATAAACGCTCTGGTAAACAACGCAACAAGGGTGACTGAGAACTCAAGCACCAGCATACTTAAACTCAACTTAACCCCTGGTCAAGATAGGATATAATCCAAATCAAGACCCCCTACCAACAGTTAAGGCAGCGAACTCTGCACACGGATCTACGTTCAGATCCCTTTTTTATTAACGTTTCCCCAAAGGTTACAGAAACTGATATGTTATTTTGGCAATGTTATCTTTTCATTTTGTCACCTGCACAGTACAGAGTCACGGATCTCCACGAGAGGAATGGCCGGAACCACACAATGAACAAATGGACCCTTCTACCAGTGAACCATGATTACAGGAAAACCTCAGAAATCTACAACCTGGTAAAAGAACGTTACCAACAACTGAGTGATAATAACAGTGAGTACAAACTACTTCTCTACATGATACCCGCAACACAGCACAATGGAAATCACCTGTTTATCACTAAATGCCAGGGGTCTAAACCACCCAGCCAAGCGTTTCTCTATGTGGGCAGAAGCAAACAAACACAAAGCGGACATTTTGTGTGTGCAGGAAATGCACTTTCAACAGGGTGCAATACCCAAATGCACACACAAGAACTATCCCAATGTGTTCCTTGCCAGCAGCAAACACCACAAACAAAAAGGAGTGCTATTGGCGATAAAAGACTCACTAGCCTTTCAACTCAAAAGCTCTATTATAGATGAAGAGGGGAGATATATCATTCTCACGTGTGACATTAACTCCAGACCATACACATTAGTCGCTTTATACGCACCTAACACTCACCAATGCCGCTTTCTCAAATCCCTTCTAAGGCGTATAGCACCAATTAAATACGGTTGCATCCTTATCTGTGGCGATTTTAATTTGACAACAGACCCCGAAATGGACTATCGTCCTTACGACATATATTTTACTCAGAGGAACTATTCGACATATGGAGATGCCAACATGCGTCTGAAAAAGACTATACTTTTTTTCGGCTAGACATAACAGCTACTCGAGGATCGACTTAACGATCACTGATAAATGGTTATTACAGCGAGTGACATCATCTAAAATACATGACATTACGTGGTCTGACCACGCCCCAATTACTATAACCATAGCAGGGGAGCCTGCCTCACCTCAAACCCCCAACTGGCGTTGCAATTCTAGCCTTTTACAAGACCCCACAAACCTGTCTAACATAAGGAAAGAAATTCAAGATTTCTTCCACACCAATGCTCCCTCGGTAAACAATCCTTTCACACTCTGGAATGTGCATAAGGCATTCATCAGGGGACTCCTGATTAAACTAGGAGCCAGGGCCAAAAAACGTCACAACTTAGAATTTGACTCTATCATGTCTGAGATACATAAATTAGAAACAGCCAATAAGAACAGACCAGATAAAAATACCTCCCAAAGTCTAAACAAACTAAGAGAGGAGCTAAGAATCTTGTTATTAAAGCGCTATGATAATATCCTTAAACACCTCAAATCCAACTCATATGCAAACTCCAACAGAGCAGGGAAACTCCTAGCTCATAAACTTAAAGCAATCAGAACCAAAACCAGAATAGCACACCTTAACCATCCCTCCCTTGATCAGAAAGTCTCTAATCCACAATAAATAGCAGATCAATTCGCTAAGTACTACGAAGGTCTATACAATCTGGACCAAGACCAGCAAACACCCCAACCAACTGCAGAAAATATAGGGAAATTTCTGTATAATCTTAGGTAGCCTACGCTATCTGAAACGCAGCTACAACATTTAAACGCTCCTTTCACAAAGAAAGAAATTATAGATACTATTAACTCCCTACCCACTGGGAAATCACGGGGCCCAGATGGGTTTTCTAATGACTATTATAAATTATTCCATAACCCACTGGCACCATACTTGCAAAAAATGTTTACCAAGGCAGCATGCACTTCTTCCTTGATCAAGGAAATGCTCCAAGCATACGTTGTCACCTTGCCCAAACCCATATACACCCGCAAACTTTAGGCCAATATCATTACTAAACACGGACGTGAAAATTTATGCAAAAATATTGGCCAGAAGACTTTCAAATATTATTCCTAACCTGATAAGTAAAGACCAGATGGGGTTCATAAAAGGGAGGCAGACTTCTAATGCAACAAGGCGAATCATCAATATTATTAATTATGCAGAGCTCTCGTGAATGCCTTCTCTGCTCCTGTCAATTGACGCAGAGAAGGCGTTCGACAGAGTACACTGGGGGTATATGTCTATGGTTCTAAAAAAGTTTGGGTTTCAAGGTACATCGCTAACTGCCATACAAGCGCTATATTCAAATCTCTCCACACGAGTATACACAGCAGGGCTATTGTCTACGGAATTTAAGATATCCAATGGTACTAGACAAGGATGCCCCCTGTCCCCAACAATATTTAACCTCATGATAGAACCCCTAGCAGAAAGCATCAGAAGTTGTCCCACAATAGAAGGCTTTACATTTCGCCAGACCCAACACTCCATTACACTCTTTGCGGACGATGTCATACTATCCCTCACTAACCCTGCCAACTCGTTACTAGCAACCCACAACATTTTAACCAAATTTAGTAAAGTCTCCTACTATAAAGTTAAAGCGGAGTTCCACCCTAAAGTGGAACTCCCGCTGGTTGGATTCCTCCCCCCCTCAGGTGTCACATTTGGCACCTTTCGGGGGGGGAGGGGGAAGAGGACACCTGTCTTTAGACAGGTGTCCTTTTCCACACTTCCGGGAGTTCTGGCCGGCGGACGCGGCAGATGACGTCAGAAGCCGGCTCCCTCCTCCCTGCTCGCTCTGCTACTGGCCGCCTGGCCAGTAGCAGAGCGTGGCAGAGCTCGCGCATGCGCGGTAAGGTGCCCGGCGTGAAGCTGTACTGCTTACACGTCCGGGTTCCCTTACCCGCGATGGAAGCGGCTGCACCCGTCCCCCGATCCGAAGATCGGTGGCGGGTGCCGACATCGCTGGAGTCCAGGACAGGTAAGTGTCCTAATATTAAAAGTCAGCAGCTACTGTATGTGTAGCTGCTGACTTTTAATTTTTTTTTTTAGCCCGGACCTCCGCTTTAACTTCTCCACATCCCTAATTCTCAATATGGGTATAGCAGAACCAACCATCTCCAGACTAAAATATTCTCTCCCATTTAAATGGAACTCTCAAGGTATTCCGTACTTAGGCATCAAGTTAACTAACCAAATACATAACCTAATAACCCTTAATATTCCGCCAATGATCAATTAAATAGAGCACAAGCTCAAACAATATGTGAACAAGGAGCTATCATGGACAGGAAGGCTAGCATCCTTTAAGATGATGATATTGCCCCAGATTCTGTACCTTTTTAGGGCACTTCCCATCCCAATACCTAAACACTACTTGAACACCTTATCAGGCATTCTCAGTAGGTATGTCTGGCAGGGCAAAAAAGTGAGATGTGCCCCCAAAATCCTCAGCCCACACAGAATGGCGGGTGGAGCTGGATGGGTAGATATAAAAGACTACTACCTAGCAGCCAGATTAGACCAACTTAAATACTGGTTCGTCAAAAAAAACGCTCCAATATGGACAGAAATTGAAACAGCGTTGGCCCCTCAGGGGAACCTGCTCCACCTGTTAGTCTGTGATTCGTGGGCCCCCAAGACCAACTCCCTGACGCTGCTGCATCAGTGCTAGCATGGAGGGAATTAAGACACAATATACTGGCCCCAATGAAGGAATATCAAGGATCCTACCCAATTCAGCTACTGGAGAACTGCATCCCGTGGCTATCCATTAAAAAACTCCAAGACAAAGGCATAAACTCTGTGCTAGATTTTCTAAAAGGTAAAGAAACCAAACCTCTAGCAGATATCGTAAAAGAATTCAACATACCCGGAGAGTGCATATTTACGTATAAAATATTTCTTAAAAGAGAATTCCTTGCCACAGATGAGAATCCCCACACTGCTTCGGGAGCAATACTCACCACAAGCGAAATCCAAAAAAGGAATCTCACGAATCTATAATGCACTACAAAATAAATCCCTACTGCAAAAATCAACTTCCATGCTAAAATGGGAGGAGGATATTAAAGCTCAATTCACTCTCAAGCAATGGACTGTGGCCATCCAAACCATACACAAATCTTCTCACTGTGCAACACACGAGGAAATGACACTTAAAATAATACACAGGTGGTATTACACACCATACAGATTATCCAAATTCTCCGGGATAGTTTCCCCTCTCTGTTGGCGCAACTGTGGACAAGTAGGAAATGTAATCCATGTACTTTGAAGTTGCCCAAACCTGACAAGCTATTGGTCCCAGGTATTTAAATGTTTAGCATGAATATCTGGTATAATTAACCCTCCCAACCCACAATTAGCGCTACTCCACATAGGGATAGACATTTACCCTCCAGAATCAAGATCAGTAATTTCCCATATCCTATTGCCAGCATGCCAAGTAATCCTAAGGTAGTGGAAAACTGACATATCCCCAACCTAAGTGAGGTCCTAACCCTAACCCAACAGCATTACATACTCAAACGCATTCTGGCCTTCAAGCATTTAAATGGAGTCAAATTCCTGAAAAAATGGGAAATTTGGTCAAACAATGTACACACATAAAGGACTCTGGGTTGTGCAGATACATGTACATTTAAATGGCCACCTCATTATTCATCAATACTTTGTGGTATATACATACCCTGCTCTAGCAACTCTGTATTCTTGATATGCTATTACATGCATAAATGTAACCTTTTGATATCTTTGGGTACTCCGGTACCCCCATCTGTTTGATTTTGAAAACTAATAAAGACTATTGATATAAAAAAAAAAAAAAAAGAAAGATGGGCTGAATGGTCAAGTCGCCAGAAGAAAGCCATTACTGCGCAAATGCCACAAAGTATCCCACTTACAATATGTCAAACAGCACAAGCCTCAAACCTTCTGGCACAAAGTCATTTGGAGTGACGAGACCAAAACTGAGCTATTTGGCCACAACCATAAACGTTATATTTGGAGAAGAGTCAACAGGGCCTGTGAAACACAAAGGTGGATCGCTGATGTTTTGGGGATATGTGAGCTACAAAGGCACAGGAAATTTGGTCAAAATTGATGACAAGATTAATGCAGTATGTTATTAAAAAAATACTTGCATGAGAGAGGTGAGAGGAGATGGACGCGCTTGAGTTCGGAGCTCCCTCCCGCTCCGTCCTTTAAGACCACCTGCAGCCTTCATAAAGGCCGGTGCCCCCTCTGGGCAAGAGCTCCAGAGGACCCCGATTGGACCCCTTGAGGACCCACGGCCCCGCACGGACAGCACAGGAGGGTACTGCCGGACGCGGCCGGTAAGCGAGGCCGCGGCTGCGGTCTACGGACACGCTGTAGCTCCGCCGCTCACAAGGGACTGCCCGGGAGCCCAAGATCTCCCTTGAATTTAATACACGGTGGGGGTCACTGCTGAAGGCCCCACTGAGCCACGCCGAGTGCCACCTGGGACCACCCTGACCTACATCGAGGAGAGGAAACTGGGCTGTGGGGTGAGTCCGCGGCTGCGGCCTACACAGTACCGGGAGTCCTCCCAGAATCCTGCCATAGCCACAGCTTCAGGGGAACCCCCACCTTAAGCCTCAGGACACAGAGGGACTATAACCTCCCCCAGTCGCTTGCTTCTCTGTATTGGGCAGCAGGGGACTGGCATTATAGTTTAGGACACAGAGGTGGTCGGGCCTACTTCCCCATACAGCTTTAAGGACTGTGCGGCCCTCCAGGTGGGTTTCCAGTGGGCCCCATTTTGAAGGGGTGAAGAATCTCTAGGGGCCCCTCTCTTGCTGGTCATCTCCTTGTTCATCTGCCTGCTCTTCTCCGACCACTGGGACCACTTGGCCAACTGTATGCAGCAGCTGTCAGAAGGGACTTGTCTAAGCACCTGGGCTTTACAGACAAGCCCTCCAAAAACTCTCAGGTGCCACCTGTCACTCAACCAGACTAAATGGACACCACAGAGGATATGGAGGCTGGGGCAGAGGGGGGTTTGCAGATTCTCCCTAGCCTGAGACCTCGTGTCCCCGAACTCATCAACCCCCAGGTCCCATCGTCAGACTCTACAATTTCCCTCCTGGAGAGGACTCTGGATGAGATGTTTGCCTCGCGACTGGGGACCGGGCTCCTGATCCGAACACTCTAGGAGTCTTGGAGTCTCCTTCTCCGACTTTGCAATCCGACTTAAGATTCATGATGGAAACCTTTTCCAAAATGCTTTCCAAAAGCCTTGCCCAGACGGCTTCCCAAATAACCTCCACCATCCAAACGGACCTTCAGTATCTAGGTTCCAGGATCGATGCCATAGAACACAAGATAGACCAAACGATAGCCAGAGCAAATCAAAATACAGCTCGCATCCCCAAGACCTACTAGATCAGCTGGACACAGCCCTCTCTAAAATTGAAGACCTCGAAAACCGCTCTCGTAGGTATAATTTTTGAATCCGGGGGCTTCCGGAATCCATTACTGATGTTCAAAGCACAGTCAGCTGCTTCATTAAAGAAATAGTCCCCGACATTCCGGAACACAGGCTGGGCCCATCAAGCTCTCCCCTTGTTTAGATGGTCTGCCTAGAGACATTGTGGTCAAGCCACATTTTTATGCAGTTAAGGATAATCATGAAAATCACCAGGAACACTCCTCAGCTGTTTTTGGGCCACCAGATTCAAGTGTTCGCTGACATTTCCCCAGCCACCATTCAAAAAAGGAGGGCCCTGAAGCCTCTGCTCGAAGCCCTAACACAAAAATCCATCAAATACTGGTGGTCTTTCCCTTTTTCGTCTTTCCTTTAACCACTTCAATACTGGGCACTTAAACCCCCTTCCTTCCCGGACCAATTTTCAGCTTTCAGCGCTGTTGCAGTTTGAATGACAATTGCGCCGTCATGCGACACTGTACCCATATGAAATTTTTATCATTTTTTTTCACACAAATAGAGCTTTCTTTTGGTGGTATTTAATCACCCCTGGGTTTTTTATTTTTTGAGCTATAAATTAAAAAAAGACTGAACATTTTCAAAAACAATGCATTTTTCTGCGTTTCTGTTATACAATTTTGCAAATAAGTAATTTCTCTTCATAAATTTTGACCAAAAATGATACTGCTACATTTCTTTGGTAAAAATAACCCAAATCGGAGTTTATTTGGTGTTGGCAGATAGACAGATGTGACGGAGACTGTGACAGATGTGACGGGGCATACAGATGTTTGGTGTATGGTGACAGATGTGACGGGGACAGACAGATGTTTTGGGGATATACAGATGTTTTGGGTACTGTGACAGATGTTTTGTGTATGGTGACAGATGTGATGGGGGACATACAGATGTTTTGGGGACTGTTTTATGGGGACACTTATATGTATGGGGACAGGGATCAGTGTGCTTGGTGCACTGTGTGGGGGGTGCGATCTGTGACAGCTTTCTGCATGAAATCCTCATCATGCAGAGAGCTGTTACCTATCTGCAGATTCCCCCCTTCTCCTCCCTGCACTGGGCTCTCACTGAGCTTGGCGGGGGGAGAACTGTCACAGAGACGTTTGTCTCTGTTTACAATGTGACGGCTGTGATTGGACACAGCTGTCACATGATCGGGAGGGCCAGTCACTGCCCGTATCCCGATCTCTGCTCAGCTGGATCCTGTGATCATAATGATTACAGGATCCAGCAGCAGCGCGCCGCGTGGCTGCGCTGCGAGCTCCCGTTCTGCAGGACGTAAATACACGTCCTGTCAGAACGGGGAAGCTCCCATCCGGCCGTATATATACAGTGGCCGGGTGGGAGGTGGTTAAAAGCAAGAACTATGGCTTTAGTACTTTCCAGGAGGGAGAACACTTACTGGTTAAGATGGGACTGATTTCGCTAGACCCAGCCTCTGCCCTTCAGGCGAAGAACGCGGGCTCCTCCAAGCGGCCCTTGCCCCAGAGCCCAATTCCTCCAGTCTGACTAAACCAGCAGTCTAAGAGGTCAAAGGACTCTCATCCCCCTTGATGGGATGACTTTGCTTCTGGGCTAATGTTCTTTGTTTGACTATCTCGACCCAAGTTGAGTGTTTCCACCTCTTATGTTGAGTCATTGCTCTTTCACTTAATTATTTTTCTTGACAGGTTGTATCTCTGGTCCTTTTGGTTACTCATAGGTTCATGTTTTTCTTTTTAGAGGTTTTGCCCGGACCTCGGGAAGGTTCTCCCCTTGGTGGGACGCACGAATCTGGGCGCCACTCCACCCGGTCCCGTCCTAGAAGCGGGTTGTATCGGGGGGGATGGTGCTGGGTCTTTGGCAGCCGAGCCTTATTTTTAGGTGATTTCTTCCTAACCCCTTCTTTAATATGTAGGCATAGTCTTGCATTTTCTGCATAAGGAATGTTTTATGTGCACATTATCTTGTTTCTCTGAGGTATTGATATGTGGGAAGATGCTGTGGGTCTCCAGGGGGGCTGGTGGTCCTGGCCTTATTTCAGTCATGCGGGGGTGGGGGTCGGGGCAGTGGGGGTAGCCCACCTCCCCGTGCCCCTGCCCCCAGGCTATCCTTCCCCCTGGGGAGGGTTCGGGTTTATGATGTTCCTGTTCCTGTTTTTAGTTCTGTTGCTCTGTCTGGTTGGGGGCATTTCCTGATGTATAATATGCATTGGGGTGTGATAGGGATGGGCGGTTGACATGCGCCTCCTTCTGCTTCTGGAAGCCATGGCTCACCCTGGGGCAGAAGTCACTCTGCTGGTTAGGCGGAAGTTTTGTGTTCACCTTGGGGGAGCGGACGCTGGATATTCGGCTCCCGTCCCCTGGACACTGAGGGGTGCGGTGGCCAAGGGCCATACTTACATCTTTATTTCATATTACGCCCCAAACCAGGGCCAGGTGCAGTTTTTTGGGTCCATGTTGGAATCCCTCTCTCCCCAGTTTGAGGGCACTGTGATTCTGGGAGGGGACTCCAATACAGCTCTGGATCAAATGTTAGACAAATCAGGAGCTGAACGAGTTTGCCCACATCAGCCCCCGAGGAGGAGCTTGAAGATTGCCAGGCTCCTTTACTCATAAGGGTTGGTAGATGTGTGGAGGGAGTGCAACCCCAAAACGAGGGATTTTACTCATTTCTCTGCCCCCCATGGGACCCTGGCCAGGATTGACCATATCTTCATTGGGGCTCCCTCGATCCCCCTGGTCTCCATATCCATCATTAGAGAATCTCCCCTGTCTGATCACTCAATGGTGGTCATACACTCTGAGACCCAGTCAACTGTCAGGCCGAGACCCCAATGGCGGCTTAAGGAATCAATCTTAAATAACCCGGTCCACTGTACTTTGCTGGGGGAGGACCTTAAGGAATATTTTAGATTAAATGCAGGAGAGGAAGTCTCACACATGACATTGTGGGTGGCCCACAAAGCTGTAATCTGGGGTAAGATCATCCACTTATCGGCCAAACTCAAGAAGGAAAGACATAGTGATATAGTTAAGCGCGAACAGGACTTCCACGATCTAGCGAAGGCTCATAAGAAAAACCCCTCCACTCGGTTTTGAGCCAATCTGGAAGCTAGTAGAGCGGCCCTTAACCTTGCTCTGGCCTCTCAAGCAGAGAGACAGATCCAATGGGCCAACGCCCATTTTTATCTTCAGAAGGACCTGATAGGCCCCAAATTATCTTTGAGACTTTCCCCGAAGTTTCGATCTTTTACCTTTCCGAAAGTGAGGGATCCCTCAGGGGACCTCACGCAAAATCCACAGAGAATCATGGCCTTGTTTCACAAATTTTATACTGATCTTTATAAGTCGGAAATCTCAGTCCCCTCCATCTCCTCTCTCCACTTTCTAGACAATATCTCTTTTCCTACATTAGATAGGGATCTGGAGGAGCCGATTATGGAAGCTGAAATATTGGATGTTATCAAACACCTTAAAAAGGGCTCTGCCCCAGGACCTGATGGGTTTTCTACAGGTTACTACAAACAGTTTGGGCCTATACTGGCCCCCCACCTAGCAAACCTTTTCAACTCTCTGCAGAGGGGTATGACTGTTAATGGTGATCTCAAAACGGCCAATATTTCAGTTATTCCTAAGCCCGGTAAGGACCCCTCAGAAGTAAATAACTATATCCTTAATCAACAATGACTTAAAAATTCTAACTAAAATCCTGGAGAACAGACTGTCCTCTTTCATTGGGAAATATATTCACAGGGATCAAGTGGGTTTTATCCCTGGGAGGCAGGGTCCAATCAAATTCAGAGGGCAGTGGACCTCATCTCGATCCTCAGATCAGGGTGGGATGGCGGGCTGCCTCAGGAGGGGTTCTTACTTTCAGTTGACCTTCAAAAAGCTTTTAACACAGTTGAAAGGCCCTACTTGTTTGAGGCCCTGGAACGCTGGGGCTTTGGTCCACATTTCATACAGACTCTCAAAGCGTTATATTCCAGCCCCAATGCAAAACTGCAAAATTACTTCTCTGATCCGCTCTCTATCCACAGGGGCACTAGATAGGGGAGGCCGCTCTCCCTGCTGATTTTTGCCATTGCTATAGAATAGAGTTGAGCGAACCCGAACTGTAAAGTTCGGGTTCGTACCGAACTTTGCGGTGTTCGGACGCGAACCCGAACTTTTGAAAAAAAAGTTTGGTTCGGGTTCTGGGTTCTGACATTTTTTTCCTGCTTGTTGAATAGCTGCAGGGCAGCCAATCAACAAGCGTTTCACTGGTTTGCCCTTAGAAGCCATCACTGCCATGCCTACTAATGGCATGGCTCTGATTGGCCAGTGCATCATGTAACCCAGCCTCTGTATGAGCTGGAGTCACGTAGTGCTGCATGTCATATGCTCTCAGGCTAGTGTAGGGAGAGGATGCTGCTGGTGCTGTGAGGGACAGATTGCAGATCTAATAACATCTCATCCTGCATTACAGAACAATCTGACTGGACTAGTTACTGGATTAGTTACTGCTTAGAGGGACAGATTATTGTTCTAAAATCATCTCCTAGTTCTATAGGGTCAGGTTCCTACTGTTGCTGTAAGGGACAGATTATTATTTTAAAATCATCTCCTAGTTCTACAGGGTCAGGTTCCTGCTGTTGCTGTAAGGGACAGATTATTGTTCTAAAATCATCTCCTACTGCTAAAGGGTCAGGTTCCTGCTGTTGCTGTAAGGGACATATTATTGTTCTAAAATCATCTCCTAGTTCTATAGGGTCAGGTTCCTGCTGTTGCTGTAAGGGACAGATTATTGTTCTAAAATCATATCAAACTGCTATAGGGAGAGGTTCCTGCTGTTTCTGTAAGGGACAGATTATTGTTCTAAAATCATATCAAACTGCTATAGGGAGAGGTTCCTGCTGGTGCTGTAAGGGACAGTTTATTGTTCTAAAATCATCTCCTAGTTCTACAGGGTCAGGTTCCTGCTGTTGCTGTAAGGGACAGATTATTGTTATTTCCCTATCCCCATTTCTTTGTAGGGCACTTGACCTACTCTTACCCCCACTTTTCTTCCTTTTTCAGCCCTCTAGCACTTTCCAGGACTTTTTTACAGCCATTTTTGTGCCCATAAGTTCGGGTCCCCATTGATTTTAATGGGGTTCTGGGTCCGGGGTCAAGTTCGGACCGAACCCGAACTTTTCCACGAAAACCCGAACATCCAGGTGTCCGCTCAACTCTACTATAGAACCCTTGGTGATTGCAATTAGGGATCATCCTGGTTATCGTTGGGTGAGATGTGGTCCACACACGCACAAATGTGCCCTCTTTGCTGATGACCTACTATTATTTATCACTTCTTCCCTTGTATCGGTCTCGAACATCGCTCATCTCCTTGAAGATTTCGGTAGGGACTTGGGACTGAGCGTTAATATGTCTAAATCTGTGGCCCTCAATATCAATGTTCCCAAGAGGATTGTGCGACAAATTAAAGATCTCTACCAATTCCCCTGGAGCCCCATCCAAATCCCATACCTAGGTATCAAATTGGCGCCTAGTATTGACCAGTTATATAAAATTAATTATCCCCCTTTATTTAAACAACCTTCGGAGGATCTCACTAATTGGGGGAGTTTGGGTATATCTTTTTTTTTTTTTAAAACAATAGTTTTTATTAAAGTTTTCAGTAATTGACAATAAACATGTTGGCAGGTATGATCAAGAGCACCGAGCATATTCTCCAGCAGTAGAAAAGGCAACATATTATGTACTGATTACATGCGAGAATTAAGCACTTCAGTGCACTTTCAGGTAGTTAGAAACCATTTTGGGACGAATAAGAGGAGGAGATCGCCATCTGCCACTCCCGGAACCCCACACGGGAACATACTGTGCCTGGAGTAGAAGACAGGACCTACCCCCTCTGGTCTGAAGACATTGGATAACTATTGTAAACCATGTAACATAACAAGGGGAGAAAAATAGGAAGATTCAGTACCTTGCCCTTATCATAAAGTATACCAGAGGTGGGTATTTAGCAGTTGATTGAGTCCATCTTGGGAATGGAAGCAAAATATCATTTACATTCAGGGCAAGGCACTACGGGATAAGGAGTGTGATACAGTCCAGAGGATGTACAGAGCTTGAAGAGCCATAGCAGGAAGGTAAACCGGGTATGTATATATGTAGTCAAACATAAAAACCTTTACCTGAGGCCCAGGGAGACCAGTTATGGTCGAATTTGTCTCTTGAGAGAGAATTGATGGCTAGTAGCTTTTCGAATGAATAATTTAGATTTAGAGTTGAGCGAACCCGAACTGTAAAGTTCGGGACCGTACCGAACTTTCGGGTGTCCGTGTCCCGAACCCGAACGTTTGAGAAAAAGTCCGGGTTCATGTTCTGGGTTCTGGTATTTTATCACGCATGTTGAATAGCTGCAGGGCAGCCAATAAACAAGCATTTCACCGGTTTTCCCTAGAAGCCATCACAGCCATGCCTACTAACGCATGGCTGTGATTGGCCAGTTTATCATGTGACCCAGCCTCTATATGAGGCTGGAGTCACAGTGCTGCATGTCACATGCTCTTGGGTTAGTGTAGGGAGAGGATGCTGCCGGCGCTGTGAGGGACAGATTGTGAGGGACAGATTGCAGATCTAATAACTAGGTAGAGATTACTACTACTGCTGTGAGGGACAGATTGCAGATCTAATAACTAGGTAATGATTACTACTACTGCTTTGAGGGACAGATTGCAGATCTAATAACATCTCATCCTGCATTACAGAACGATCTGATTACAGAAAGATCTGATGCTGGACTAGGTAGAGATTACTACTGCTTTGAGGGAAAGATGGCAGATCTAATAACATCTCCCATTTTCTTCCTTTTGCAGCCCTCTAGCACTTTCCAGGACTTTTTTACAGTCATTTTTGTGCCGAAAAGTTCAGGTCCCCATTGACTTCAATGGGGTTCGGGGTCCGGGGTCAAGTTTGGATAATGTTCGGTACCGAACCCGAACGTTTCTGCGAAGTTCGGCCGAACCCAAACATCCAGGTGTTCGCTCAACTCTATTTAGATTCACTTGCTGGATAGCATCAGACAGGTTTGGTGTCTCCAGGGATCGCCACTTTCTGAGTATGGTGTTACGGGCTGCAAGGAGTATATGGGTGACCATGGGCCTGAAGGGGCATGGTAAAGTTTCGATCCCAAGGTTTAATAATGCCAGTCCTGGATCTGGAGAAGTAATGACCCCCGGTGGTAGAGGAGATTAGGTGGAAAATTTTCCTCCAGAAGCTGGAGAGACTTGGATATTCCCATAGGGTATGTATTAGGGTTCCCACCTGTCCACATTCCCGCCAACAATTTGGGGAATGAGTTGGTGTGACTCGGGAGAGTTTGAATGGAGTGTAGTGCCACCTGTATAATATTTTTAGCTGCATTTCCCAGTGCGCAGTGCACTTGGAGTTTTTTAGGGTAGAGAGGAAGGCTGCACGCCATTCCTTGAGGGGATACTCCTTGCCCAATTCTTTTTCCCATTTTTGAATAGATGGGGTTTTTTGGAGCAGGGTTTTGTCATGGAGGGAGTTGTATACTAAGGAGATGCCCTTTTGCCTTGGAGGACTGGAGATTAGGAAGTTCCATATGTCTGTATGGACTTTGAGGGATGGCAGTGGGTTCTTAGTTAGGAAGTGCTGGATTCGTAGGCAGGTAAACTTGGTGTCCACCGGCAGGTGGAACTCCTCTTGGAGCTGCTGCCAGCATTTGGGGCTGGATTGTGAGATAAAGTGTTGTATTTTCGTTATGCAAAATTGGAGTAGAGGTTTGGTGTATAGAAAGGGGATTATGGAAGAGAGGAGGTGAATAGGGAGATCAGGGGGCCTTATCGGATCCATGGAATGAGTGTTTTTGTTAAGGGACCTCCACACCCTGATGGAAGATGCCATGGGGGGGGACAATTCGGAGATATCCCATTTCCTCCAGGTATCGAATATGAGAAGTGCCGTTAGGTCACGGGTTTTGGACAGTGCCTTCTCTATATCGACCCATAGGGGGCAATCTAGATTGGTGAACCAGTATTTTAATTGGTCAGTTATTGCTGCATGGTGGTAATCCTGGATGTCCACCAATCCCATTCCTCCTGCTAGTCTATGTTTTAGGAGACTTGTTCGGGCGCACCTCAGTTTTTATCTTTCCAGACAAATTTTGTTAGCACTGCGGAGAGGGATTTAATAAGGGTGGGAGGGGTGTGGATGGGGAGGACCCTGAACATGTACAGTATTTGTGGGAGAATGGTCATTTTGAAGGCTGCTAGCCTACCTGCCCAGCCAATTTCTCCTTTCGTAATGGTTTGGAGTTGGGCTTGAATTTTCTTGGTGAGAGGAGTAAAATTGTCTGGAAGGAGTTTGGATAAGGGTGATGTTAAAGTGATGCCTAGGTATGGGACCCCGTTGGCGCTCCATGTAAAGGGTAGGGATTCTTGTAGCTTTGTTTACGTGGGCTTGTGGGAGGGGGGTTGAGGGGTTGGAGAGGAAAAGAATAATGTCATCAGCAAACAAGTTGATGACGTGATGCTTTTGTGAGAATTGGAAGCCTGTTAGTAGGGGGTCCGACCGTATGGTCTCTGCCAAGGGCTCAATCATTAGATTGAATATAGAAGGCGATAGAGGGCACCCTTGCCTCATGCCATTTGTAATGGTGAAGGGTTTAGAGAGAAGGCCAGATGTGTAAACCTGCGCGTTGGGGCTGGAATAGAGTGCCAAAATTGTGGCCAGGATCGATCCCTGGAAACCAAACCTTACCAGAATACTCCTCATGTAGCCCCAATGGACCCTGTCGAACGCTTCTCTGCGTCTATGGATAGGAGAAGAGAAGGCGTTCTTGTTCGTTCGGCATAATGCATTAATGTTCAGTATTCTTCTAGTTGCATTTGAGGGGTGTCTACCCCATACAAACCCCATCTGGTACCTTTGGATCAAAGAGGGGATAACCGTGGCTAGGCGTTTTGCTAACAGCTTGGCATAGATCTTAACATCAGAGTTCAGGAGTGAAATGGATCTGAAGTTTGCTGGTGTGGTGGGGGGTTTACCAGGTTTGGGTATTGTAACCACAAACGCCTTAAGCATTTCCTGGGGGAAGACTGAGTCCTGGGTTGCTGCCATGAAGACCTCTTTCAGGTGAGTGGCCAGAATTGAACTATACACTTTGTAGTATTTGTTGGGTAGTCCGTCCGGACCTGGGGATTTGCTGCAGGCAAGAGACGCCACGATCCTATTAATTTCTGGGATGGAAATCGGGGAGTTCAAGTAATCTAGTTGGTCTGGTGACAATTTAGGGAGTTTAAGTCTGTCCAAAAATGCATCTATGGCAGCTTGCGATGGTTGGGGAGTATTTGAGTCATATTGGAGATTATAAAGATCACTGTAGTAATCTGCAAATTGATTTGCTATCTCCTGTGGATTGGAGATCTTATCTTGTGATTTTGGGTGGATTAGGTGTTGAATTCTCGCCTTCGTGTGGGCTTTTTTGATCTGATGGGCCAAGAGTTTGCCCTCTCTATTAGCGTTGGCATAGTAATTTAACTTTAGTTTCCTCAGGTGTTTTTCATAGTTTTGTAGGAGAAGGATCCTTAGTTCATTTCTAAGGTTTTGGAGGGAATTGGCCAATTTAGGGGTTGGGGAGGTATTGTTCAATGTTTCAAGGTGATGAATGTCTGCATTAATTTCATTGAGTTTAAGATCGTAGCGTCTCTTTGCCCTGGCTCCCTGTTGCATGAGAATACCCCTTATGAATGCTTTGTGGGCATTCCACATACTATGTGGGCTCAAAACCGATCCCACGTTAGTGTAGTAGTACTCTTGCAGACTCTGAGTAACTGCTTTAGAACATAATGGGTCCTGAAGTACTCTCACGTTGCACCGCCACACTGGGGGTCGGGGGGAGGTCCCCGGGCTGCCCAGTGTGACAGAGACAGCTGCGTGGTCAGACCACGTAATGTCATAAATGCGAGAGGAGGATGCCTTTTGTAAAAGCCATTTGCCCATTAAGACTTGGTTAATACGGGAGTAGACACCGTGCCTAGGAGAAAAGTACGTATAGTCCTTTTCGTTGGCATGATGACATCTCCAGACGTCATATAGATCCTCCTCATGTAAGAGTTTTTGCATAGAGGGTTTCCTCGAGCAGGGTTTGCAGGAAGAGTCAATGTTTGGGTCATGAGTAATGTTAAAGTCTCCACAAATTAGGAGGTTTCCATACTTAATTTTGTTGATTTTGGTCAGGAGCTTACAAATAAACCCTTCCTCTTCTTGTGGGGGGCATTGGAGAAGAAGACATGGGGATACTGCTTATGGGTGCATCTGGGGGCATCAGATGCCAGGAAGTGGGTTTCCTGGATATTCACTTGTCTCTTGAGGGCCTCCATCCACATCGAGTGACATTTGGCAGGGTGATTAAGACCCTTGGTGTTTAGTGACAAGTAGGTGATTGCCATGATGGGCTTGTAAGTGTAGTGCGTGCGATCTTGGAGGGTTGGAAGGGAAGGAAGTAGTAATCTGGTTTGCAGCTCTCAGTCATCAGTGCTCGATGATGGGCTTGGGAGAAACAGAAGGGACTCCTGGGGTGCTCAGGTTCATCCAGGTGGTCTTCATCATGGAATCCGGGATGTGCTCTGGAAATTTTCTCTGTACTGCTGTTGCTCGGACTGTAACAAAACATATTAAACAAGGAACAAAAGGGGAGAGGAGAAAAGTCAGGATAATAAAAAGGAAATCCTTATCAGATTTGTGGACAGATGTGTATGTCCTTTTCGCTAGAGGGGGAAAGGAGATAGGTCCATATGTGACCAAAACCGGGAAGAGATGGGTCGTTGAAAGGATTCGGTTCTGTGGGAGCTATGCTTTCTTTTTCTGTTTTTTCTTGTGGGAGACCACCTGCCAGTCCTGTTGAAGTGCATGGGGCTTGGGGTTTTGGGTCATGGTTTGCTGGGGTAATGGCAGGATGCCCCATTGGTGAAGAAGCGACAGCCCTTCCTCCAGGGTTGGAATTTGAAAGGCGATACCATTGTAGGTGGCTGTTAAAGTGGCTGGATACTTCCTTGTGTGGGATTTGGTGATTCCTTAAGGCTTTTGTCATGGTAGCCAGGTTGCGGCGGCGTTGGAGTGTATGCCTTGAAAGGTCTGGGAGCAATTATAAGGAGACAAATTGTGCCGGGCGCTGGTCTATTTTCTTAAACGCTTCTAGGAACTGCTCTTTTGCCCTGTAGAAATGGAGTCTAAGCAGGACGTCCCTAGGGACTTTGTCAGCCAGAAATGAGGGCTTAGGCACCCTGTGTATTCTGTCTATGGTTAGTTCCAGGGAGGTGAGATTGGGAGCAATGGATGAAAACATGTCCTGGGCAAAGGTGAGTAGCTGTGCTGGAGAGACTGATTCTGATATGCCTCTGATTTTTAAATTGTTCCTTCGGGAACGGTCTTCTAAGTCGACTAATTTGTCCTTAACCCAGGATAAATCCTCACTCTGGGCATTGTGAGCATCCACCATTGTGTTAAAGGAGTCAGTATATGAGCCCGTAGACAGTTCTATTTGGTCTATTCTGCTCCCCAGTTCCTTCACTTCCTGCTGACATTGCTGTACGGTGTGAATAATGTCCTGGTGTAAAGAGGAACGTAGGGACATGATCATGTCTTTTAGGACTGTGTCAGAAACAGGCTGGCCTGTAGTAGTGAAGCCTTCAAAGGGGTCTGGTGGTAGTGGCTGTGCGGGCCCTGTGGTGGCGCTCGGTCCACTCACCTCCATTTCCTGCAGCGTTAGGCCTAAGTGTGGGGAGGCCATCCTCAGCCTGGACTTGGCCGGGCTCCTGGTGGTAAGAGATAAGGCTGGGGAGGAGGATCCGCTGATTTGTGGATGCGGTCCGGTCCCGGACCGCTGATTAGGAAAGGCCACGGCTGTGGCCCTGTGCTTCTGTGAGGAGCCGCCGCCATTTTGCCTAAGCCTCGTGGCTGTGGAGAAGAAGCCTGATAGCTTGCTTAGCTGTTGCAACGGGTCCTTTCTTCTTCGCCGCATCCTCACTGTGTTCACCGCTGCTTGGAGGGTTCTTTTATGGCTGTAGGCTGCCTTCGGCTCCGGCTTTCTTCCTTTCTTTCCTGGCGGTCTGACGGAGCTCAATGCCTAAGCGGCCATTTTCGAGCTCAGACGCCACGCCCCCCAGTTTGGGTATATCTTAGTTAGGGATGGTTAACTCAGTTAAGATGACCCTCTTGCCGAAGGTCCTTTATCTCTTTAGATCCCTTCAAATCCCTATCATTAAAACACAATTGCTTAAGTATCAATCCCGAATTAAAAAGTTCATATGGGGAGATAAGGGCTTTAGGTGTCCAGCAGAAGTCCTTATGAGACATCGCAACCAGGGTGGTCTGGGGCTCCCATACCTGTGAAGGTACTACCAGGCAGCCCAACTGGCTCAATTTTCTACCATCTACGTCACTTTTAATAGACCAGATTGGGTTGGGATCGAGAGACAGGCTGTCCCTCTCAACACCATTGACTTTTTAGTTTGGACTCACCCAAAATCAAGACCCTCAATCCTGTCCCCTACGTTATCTCATTCGATTGCCCTGTGTGACCCGCTCTTTAGGGCCTCTGGTTTGGTATCCGGCACTCGTCCTCTGCAGTGTATTTTCAATAACCCTCGTTCCCTCCAGGCCAGGACATCCGCACATTCGAGTGGTGGACTAACAAAGGGCACTATCGAATTGGCCACTTTCTTTCCACATCAGGCCCTATCTCCTTGGAATATTGCACCAGCAAACTGGATATGCCCCAATCAGAAATATTTTGCTTCCATCAAATTCATCATTATATTGCCTCCCTATGGAGGGATAAACCTGCTCTAGAGGGTATCACCCCCTATGAGAAGTTGTGCTTCAATATTTCCTCACAAAAGGGGGGCATCTCCACTATATATGCATCATTGACGGAATTTCCCCTGAAACCTCCATATGCCAAGCCCTGGGAGAGGGATCTGAACCGGTCTTGGGACCCAGACAAATGGTTTTCCATCTTTCTGAAATCCACTAAGGGGATGGTTAACATTTCTCTGATGGAGGCCAATGTAAAGGTGATCTCCTGGTGGTACATGGTCCCTACCTGCCTCTCCCTTATGTTCCCAAAATCATCTCCATTATGCTTTAGAATGTGTGACATTCTGTGAGTGTTTTAATCTTTTAAAATAAATGGTTTTAATGTTTAAATGGTTCAGTGCTATGTGAGTTCCTTTTGTTTACATGCCTAATGAGTGTACCTCATGCTGGTGATTACCACGCTGCCTAGTGATGTTTTATGTGTTTTCACTATTGCACTTTAGTCATTAGGGGGCGTTGTGATTTATATATTCGCTCATATACATTCTTTATGCTAAGTTTATTTATATTGAGTTTATGAAAAAAGCAGATTGAGCCTTACTACCTGTTTATATATCAAAAAGAAAATCACCTGGATAATGACCCAAGAGAAATTTGCCAATACCCTTCTGGATTCCTCAGACAAATTCAATTTAGTATGGGAGCCCTGGCAGAGATACCTCAACCTTCCTGCCTAACTTGGTTTTGCCTCCCACAAAATTTAGCTTTCCTGGAGCCTCTTCCTCCTCTTTCTCTTCTGCTCTCTAGTTTTCTTCTCTTCTCCTTCCTTTTCTGCTCAAGGTAATCTTTCGGATGTAGTTCATTAGTATGCTACACGGTTGTGTTCTGACGGGTCGCATGGCCCCAAGAAAGTAATTTCACCTTAGCTATCACTGTTGGGACAGATGTGGTCTGCTCTGGGGTGGGAGTCCCGAGGGTAGGTTTGTCTTCCCCCCCTTTGGTCACAGCTTGATTACAGATGGGGCATCCGGGGGTGGACATGGACCCGGCCCAGGGCTGCCACTTCTCTATGACTCCGTTGTACTTTTGAAAACTCAATAAAGTATTTTCAAACTTAAAAAAAAATACTGCAGGAACATATGCATTCATCAGCCAGGAAGCTGCGCATGGGACGTAATTGGACATTCCAACATGACAATGATCCAAAACACAAAGCCAAGTCGACCTGTTATTGGCTGCAGCAGAATAAAGTGAAGGTTGTGGAGTGGCCATCTCAATCTCCTGACCTCAATATCATTGAGCCACTCTGGGGATATCTCAAACATGCGTTCATGCAAGACAGCCTAAGAATTTCCTGGAACTGGAGTCTTTTTGCCAAGAGGAATGGGCAGCTTTACCATCTGAGAAGATAAAGAGCCTCGGGGGGCATGGCTTGGCATGCAGCGCAGATAGCAGCATAGAGATGAAGCTCCTCTCACCCCATGGCCATAAAGCCTGAACACTGACCGCACCAACCGATTATGGGCAAGCCTAATCAGCTCCCAGCAGGGCACACACCATGGTGATCATCATCCGTGCCGAGATCACACAGCATACACAACCTCTTCAGATCGCAACAGTGGACTTCCAGCAAGGCAGGCACTTCCAAGATAGCGTCCGGGAACCACGAGGAAGATTACAGTGAAGACTCACAAGCTGCATCTGAGGACATGGTGAGATGCCGATCTCCCTCTGACCACCCTTTGTCGTATGCAGATATGTCAGTATTTGTGGCAGACATTAAAATTACCTTCTCCAGTGCCATTACTGAGCTAAAGGCCGATCTGGCAATTAATGAAAAGATGGCGCACACTGATCAGGCAGGCCGTAAAAGAGACAAGGCAATCTCACAACTGATGGCGGTCTCTAACACACACACTGCCCAATTAATCTTGGTCAACAGACACCTCGAGGAACTGGATAATCGGGGCAGGAGACATAACATCAGGGTACGGGGAGTTCCAAAATACATAATCACAGACCAAATTGCACCAGCCCTCTCATCCTTATTTAATAACTTACTAGAGAGACCCTTGGACATCAGCATTGAATCTGAAAGGGCTCATAGAGCACTGAAACCCAGACCGAATGCATTCGCACCCCCCAGGGACATTATCTGTTGTTTGCCTGATTTTAAACTTAAAGAGGATATCTTGGTACAGGCGAGGCAAAATGAAAAGATCACCTTTAATGAGCATACGGTCTCCCTCTATCAAGACTTGTCCCCGATCACACTGGGTAATCGCAGGGCTTTACGCCCTCTGCTGAAGGCCCTAAGAGCATAGTTTCTCCTAGAGATGTAAATTCCCCTTCGCCCTGTCAGTCACTCATTAAGGAACCCAGCATATCCTCAGGACACCGGATGACCTCCCCGGGTTCTGTGAGGTGCTGCGCATTCCCCCGTTGGACCTTCCAGACTGGTACAGTGAGTTTTGACACCCGGAGCTAGCACACAGCCCTCTGACATCACTGCTAACTACACCCACAAAGCATGTGCCCAAAGGGGGTAAATTTCAAAAGCATCAAGCAGCAGACCAACCCAAACCATCGCAGGCCACCAGGAGCACCAGGGAAAAGGATTATACTTGAACCTTGACACTAATCCTTGTTCTTGGTTTAGTTTTTTGGGGTTTTTTGTTTTTTTGCTTCCTTGGATTTGGGAGATTATCTTTCATTTTTTATGCACCTGAACGTTGCACACTGTTAGTATTTACCCTGTCAGCGCATAGTCCCATCTAAATGTACCGGAGGAATGTCCCCTCTAGGTTGATATCAAAATTTGATATATGCCGGACTGGGACCTAACTGCGCTCCTCACTATGGTTGGGAACAGGTGTATTTGCTAGCTATTTACGTACTTACTCCCACCTGAAGGTAGCACCACAAGTAGAGGTGTATAGTGACCTGGGGATACCACCTTACCACTCCTACTTTGTTTTCGCTTGGAGTTGCCCCGTTCTCCTTTTCCCTTTATTCTTTTTTCTATGGGTACTTCTCCCAGCACCCTTGTCGCACGTTTATATGTGAGACGCGGACGTGCTCTGGAGAACAACCCCTGCAGATGTCACCAGCTTGCTGCTATCTAGGAAAGTCCCCCCCCCCCCAAATAGGGGCTTGTTACCATTGTTTGGTCTGTTATACTGTTTGCTATTCACATGTGATAAGTGCATATATGTTTGCATAAATTTACTGAAGTATTGTGCCCTGACTGTCAGTGTTCCAAATAGCCTCTTGTTATTTGCATCAGTTTGGCTGTGGGGCTGAGTACCAGCCACCATCATTTTGGTTACTTGTACTTAACCCTTTAGCCTCCAGTTTGTTACCTACCACGTACCCCCTCCGTCTGGCTATGTCTGTGTGGTAACCCCTCCTGCCCCTTTGCGGTGCAGTAGACATAGTCAAACTCTAGAAGGCCCCCCCCTGTGGACTCCGGGGAGCGCCACTCTTACTACCACAGTTTGTACATTTTCCCTCCTCTCTATGAAGGGAATCCTTATACTCTTTCCCACCCTTGCAACAGCTACATTTCTTATCTACTCTTCTTCAACAACTCTCTACGCCTCTATACCCTCTAATCCCTTAACTCGCTCTACCTCCCACTATTATTCTCTAAACTCTTCTTTACTCAATATGGTCCTCCCCTTTTATACAACCATTTGACATAAATCAGTCAGATTAACTTCACCCGCTATATAATGGCCTGCTCCTCCCTAGGGAGAAGCCCTACCCTGTTATCTCACAACCTAAGGGGACTTAATGTTCCAGAGAAGAGAATATCCCTTCTAAGGGAATTGAAAAAAAAACAAATCAACCTTTGTATTTATACAAGAAATGCACTTTCATGCACATGCAATTCCTAAACTGCTCGATAGACATTATCCAGAGGTGTACTATGCGCCAAACCCCACGCAAAGGTCCAAGGGCATTTCAGTTTTAATTCATAGGCGTGCGAATTTCAACTTGACGCAGCAGCTCACAGACCCACAGGGCAGGTTCCTTTTCTTAAAAGGTACCTGGCACAACAAGCCAATCACCTTGGCCAATGTTTATTTTCCAAATTCAAAGCATCTTGCCTTCTGCAGACATGTCATTGACGGGTTAAAGGTTTTCGCCACAGGCATTATTATTTTGGGAGGAGACTTTAATGTCCCGCTCCACCCAGTCCAAGATACTTCTAATGGGAAATCCAGTATATCATACGCCATCCTGCACAAAATCCCGTATTGACTATATATTTATGACCCAAAGAGACCTTCCTCTAATACATTCTAGAGGCATTCAATTCCTCTCGGACCACTGCCCATACACATACACGACTCACCACCAAGACCATGCAGCTGGCAGCTGAACCCGACCCTACTAACCGATCCTTCAATATCTAAACAACTAACTAACCCTATAGATTCCTATAGATTCCTATTTTCACCTTAATGACACAGCAGAACTGTCACCCCTGAAGGTATGGAAGACGCACAAGTGCTTCATACGTGGGGAATTGATCCGCCATGGAACACAAAAGAAAAAAGAAGCCAATAAACAAATTGAATCCCTTGTGAGTAGAGTTGAGCGAACCCGAACTGTAAAGTTCGGGTCCGTACCAAACTTTCGGGTGTCCGTGTACCGAACCCGAACATTTGAGAAAACGTTCGGGTTAGGGTTCTGGGTTCTGGTATTTTATCACGCAAGGGCAGCCAATCAACAAGCGTTTCACTGGTTTTTCCTAGAAGCCATCACAGCCATGCCTACTAATGGCATGGCTGTGATTGGCCAGTGCATCATGTGACCCAGCCTCTATATGAGGCTGGAGTCACAGTGCTGCATGTCACATGCTCTCGGGTTAGTGTAGGGAGAGGATGCTGCCGGCGCTGCGAGGGACAGATTGCAGATCTAATAACTAGGTAGAGATTACTACTACTGCTTTGAGGGACAGATTGTAGATCTATAACATCTCATCCTGCATTACAGAACGATCTGATTACAGAACGATCTCTCATCCTGCATTACAGAACGATCTGATTACAGAACGATCTCTCATCCTGCATTACAGAATGATCTGATTACAGAAAGATCTGATACTGGACTAGGTAGAGATTACTACTGCTTTGAGGGACAGATTGCAGATCTAATAACATCTCCCATTTTTCTTCCTTTTGCAGCCCTCTAGCACTTTCCAGGACTTTTTTACAGTCATTTTTGTGCCGAAAAGTTTGGGTCCCCATTGACTTCAATGGGGTTCGGGGTCCAAGGTAAAATTCGGATAAAGTTCGGTACCGAAAATGAACGTTTCCGCGAAGTTCGGGCAAACCCGCCGAACCCGAACATCCAGGTGTTCGCTCAGCTCTACTTGTGAGTAAACTCACTTCTCTAGAAACCCAACATAAACAAACCCGGGCAGAAGCTGTGGCAAATTAGCTCCTCACGAGAGAACAGCTCAGGGATTTGAAATCTAAACGGACGCTCTATTTTCAGAAGGAGTTTTTTATGAACATCGGGACAAATGTGGTACATTTCTCACTAAGGCAATTAAGACTCAGGCTCATTCTAAAAATATTCTTGCCATTAAAGACTCTGACGGCATGACCTTACAGAAATCCGACCAGATTGCGAAAAAATTTCACGAGTGCTACACCAGACTGTATAACCTCCCCATGTCCCATAAACCACCTGAGGTTTTCGGGGCAGGCCCCAAATTCTAGAAGATTACCTGCCCACTAGTGAAATGTCCACACTTAGCACGACCAAAATAGAATCCCTTGAAACGCCCATAACCAAAGAAGAACTCCAAATGGCAATTCGTTTCTTGAAACCTGGCAAAAGCCCTGGCCCCGACGGATTCACAGCGCATTATTATAAGTCTTACCTGGATCGCCTAACCACTCCTCTTCTAAAAGCCCTCAATTATTTAAAAACTCCACACTCCATACCGGACTCTTTCACGATAGCCCACATAGCCTTAATACCCAAACCTTCCAAGGACCACAACGGATCATGCCAACTATAGGCCGATTTTGTTGCTGAACCTGGATTTAAAAATTCTGGCTAAAGTCCTAGCCACGAGACCGCCTTTTTACCCAAATTAGTGGGATTAGATCAGGTAGGATTCATGCCCAGACATGAAGCACGTGACAATGTCACAAAAGTACTGGACCTGATCCAGTGTGCTCAAGAGGAACGCATTGAGGGTCTTCTCTTGTCGACTGATGCATAGAAGGCCTTTGATAGCGTAGCATGGGACTACTTATTTGCTAACTGCAGACACATCGGCCTGGGGGATCACATGGTGTCCTGGATCACCTCCCTATACCAAAACCCACAAGCCCAACTTAAAGTGAATGGAACCCTCTCAGAGTAGGTGCACATAAGAAACGGCACCAGACAGTGCTGTCCCCTCTCATCCCTCCTGTTCATTATATCATTAGAACCCTTTATCTGCTTAATAAATTCCAACATGGACATAAAAGGATTTTGGGTAGGACCAATATGTATAAAATAGCAGCATACACAGACGACCTCCTCTTCTTTCTTACCCAGCCACATACTTCCATTCCTAACCTAGTCAAAGCCTTCCAAATTTTTGGCTAATGCCTCCAACGTGAGAATAAACTATTCAAAATCAGAAGCCTTTACTCTGACCCTATCTCAGACGGAGTTGGCTAGAACACTTGCCTCTAGCACATTTAAGTGGGAACCAACCGCTGTCATGTATCTGAGAATTAAGTTCACGAGCAAAAACAGATGGCAACTTCCAACCACTGTTAAATAGCATTCAGAAGGACCTACAGCACTGGATGATTAGGCCATTCTCATGGTTCGGTAGAGCTACTCTACTTAAAATGATCATATTGCCCAGGGTTCTGTATTATTTCCACACTCTCCCGATGCGATTCCCCCGTAAATTTTTCAAACAATTAAATGTGATTGTTTGTTCCTTCATCTGGAGAGGGCAAAAACCGAGGATTGGATTCAACACTCTTACCAGACCAAAAGAAGATGGAGTCATGGGCCTACCCGATTTCCTTCTCTATCACCAGGGGGTTCACCTGGCTAGGGTGATAGACTGGAACTGCCATGTTTCTCAGAAAGATTCGGTCAACCTAGAACAGTCGATTGCCAAGCTCCCCTCAGGGTTCCTCCAGTGGATCCCATGAAAATCTATCCCGCAAACAACTCAACTACACTCCCTACTGGGAAATACCCTGAGTATGTTCCACTCGGTAATAAAACAGCATGACATCTCCACATCCCCCAGCCCTCTTACCCCAGTTTTTCAGAACCCGTATTTTAGCCCCGGCGTGAACACTCGCCTTACTTCACCGCCCGACCCCCGGGTTCCCCTTTTGATGACCCATTGCACCACGAATAACAAACTCAAATCTTACGAATCCTTACAACATGACTTAGGACCACAGGAATTCCCTTCATTCTGGGCCTATCACCAGCTGCATAGTTACATACACTCATCCCCAGCAAAACAAGACCTACTAAGATCAGTGAAACCTTTTGAATCGCTGTGCCTCTCTGCATCCATGGTGCCCAAAACCACCTCCCTCATGTATTCATGGCTCCAGGAGTGGGGAGCCACTCTGAGTCAGAAACCAGTGGGAGTCAGCGCTCCAGTTTAACTTTACAGACGTGCAATGGAAGCGAGCACTAATATTCGCTCATAAATGTATGGAAGGGAAGGTTCCTGCGCTAGGCAAAACAGATGTGAGAGGTTGCGGCAAGCTGCCACTTAAAACGACCAAAAAATCGTGCAGCAATAAGTATACAGGTGAGTGGCCAAAGTGACTAGAATCATCCAGAACAAAACGACCCCTACTCACATACATTGATACGTCGACCACTATCCGGGTCTTACTTCCCTTAAGGA
>BLSH010537592.1:177505-187713 GCA_018402905.1 Glandirana rugosa | reverse complement strand
TCTACCTAGTCCACAATCAGATCGTTCTGTAATGCAGGATGAGATCTGCAATCTGTCCCTCAAAGCAGTAGTAGTAGTAATCTCTACCTAGTCCACAATCAGATCATTCTGTAATGCAGGATGAGATCTGCAATCTGTCCCTCAAAGCAGTAGTAGTAATCTCTACCTAGTCCACAATCAGATCGTTCTGTAATGCAGGATGAGATCTGCAATCTGTCCCTCAAAGCAGTAGTAGTAGTAATCTCTACCTAGTCCACAATCAGATCGATGAGATGTTATTATATCTGCAATCTGTCCCTCACAGCGCCGGCAGCATCCTCTCCCTACACTAGCCAGAGAGCATGTGTTATGCAGCACTAAGTGACTCCAGCTTATAAAGAGGCTAGGGCACATGATGCACTGGCCAATCACAGCCATGCCATTAGTAGGCATGGCTGTGATGGCTTCTAAGGGCAAACCAGTGAAACGCTTGTTGATTGGCTGCCCTGCAGCTATTCAACATGCGTGATCAAATACCCAAACTCAGAACCCGAACCCAAACTTTTTTCAAATGTCCGGGTTCGGGTCCGGGTCACGGACACCCCAAAGTTCGGTACGGACCCGAACTTTACAGTTTGGGTTCACTCAACTCTACTCCTTACGAGAAGCCTATATTGTAAACTGACAGCTGGTAATTCTCTGCTGTACGCAGAGAGTTTCCACCCCAAACCTCTAGCTTCAGTCCATACCCTACAGCCAATACCTAAGGGTACTCTGAAACTGTACAGATGATAGGACTATAAAAAAGAAGCAGACTCACTTAGAATCAGACTTAAGGCCCATGGCTACTCTAACACCTGCCTCAAGAAGGCATTCAAAAGGGCATGTACTGCAAGTAGACATGATCTACTATACAATCCCAAGTCAACACACCAGGAAACTAATTCACTGCGCATTGTTACAAAATATTCAAGACAACATCATACCATTAGGAGAATTGTTCAAAAACACTGGCACATTTTACGTACAGATCCACTTCTGGCTTCTATTGTCCCTGATGTTCCGGCCTTTACCTTCAGAAGAGTAAGATCCTTGAAGGACACTCTTACATCTAGTGAATTTAGGATTGGGGGCTGGAAGGATCCTTGCAAAAGACCTGGAACCTTCAAATGTGGGGGCTGTAATTTTTGTTGATTTATTAACACTGATCTTACTATCCTACCCAATGGAGAGCCGTATAAACCTAGACATTTTGCAAATTGCAATACAAAGGGGGTCGTTTACCTCCTTTTGTGTGATTGCCAGGCCTTCTATATAGGAAAGACCATTAATGATTTCCGACTACGAGCCTATAGACACATAATGTCCATGAAAAAATGTGACAGTGATCTCCCCCTTGGGAGACACATTATTAACCAACACAACGGTCTTTTTCCCAATGTTTCTTTTCTTGTGTTGGATAGAGTTCACATGGGCATGAGGGGTTGAGATTTTAACAAAACTTTGCTTCAATATGAACAGAAATGTATTTTGTGTTTGAAGGCTACTGCCTATCCGGGCCTTAATGAGGTTATAACCTACAAACCCTTTTTAGAAGGCTTCACCTCTGGTGGCCCAGAATTGGAGTGATTTCAGATCACTCCTTATCTGTCTTGCCTTATTTGGCCCCCATCTCTGTTCACTTTTAACGTTCCTGTGAATGCTCAGGCATATGTGTGTCCCCTTTTTTCGGGTACACTCATACTCATTATATATACTTTAAGCTTCACCCTCATATCCAGTTAAGTGAACTTAGTGCGGATCATGTAGACACAAATTTTCATGGTGCTCTTGGCATTCTATTTTCTGCCCCAGTGTAACGTTGATATAATTTTAGGGGGGCCCCCCTCTTAGGTCCCCTTGTGTATTTATATGTGATTGACTCAATAACCTCTCGAGGGATTGTATTGGAGTCTGATAACCCCTCGAGATAATTTTTGAGTCCGTCAACAATTTGGGATATATATCTGATTGCCTTATCAAAACCAGTGACTTTTTCCAAATTAGGTCAACTATTTTTCAACATTCGTGATATCTCTTGTTTTTTTAATTTGGAGGTCTTTCTATTATCCTGATTTTTTTTTTTTTTACCCTGTTTTTTCTTTATACCTTGCTATTTCTATATGTATGTTTATTTTAGGGATCCATCTGATTGCAGATTCGCTAGTTATCCACTAGATGGTGTTCCGTTCTGGTGGACGCAGCTTTGGGCTTGACACTGGGCTATTGTGGTGTGCGACGCGTGTTGCGTCATTTTGCCCTGAATGCTGGCTCTCTTCGAGTCGCGTCCCTTGTCGGCTGACGTCAGTCTCCGTTTTCCTGCCCTTTGGCAGGTCTTCATGCATGGCACTCCAGCAGGGTTTGTCTGCAACATAGGGTTGTCCCTCATTGCACTCGCTTTCCCTGCCTCTCTTAGTTGGATAGGATGCCGTATGTTCACGCCCTTTGTCCTGTACCGCCCATCTTCTTTCTGATTGGCTGCTATATCCCTATTCAGGTTATTTAAATGAGCTTCTTCACTGCAGCAAACTAAGGGCTCATTGCGGCTGGTGCATGCTGGACTCCACATGTCTGTCTGCCGTTGAATTTGAGGTATTTTGTGTAAAGTGGTAAACCCTTACTTGGCTTGATTGGTGTCACACATCTGGGCACTTCTATGCATGTTGTCCGCTTGGTTGTTCTGGCTGGTTGATACATTCATGGACCTTGTGTCCATTTGTTTCTTTGCAGTTATACTGCTTTTTCCCTATATGGGTGGGATTTCTGCCGTGTCCCTGCATTGTTTTCCCTTTGGGGTTTCGCATTGTTAATATATGCGGCACCCATTTTACTCTACTGACTGTGATGCTATGAATCTTGTGGGTAGGTATACTTCTGTTGACCATTGGGTTAATGTGTATATTTATATCTCTATGGCTATTGAAAGGCCATGCTTAGTATTTGTATTCCCACACAGCATTTTGTTACCTGGCTCTTTGACTTTAAATCGTTCTTCGTGCAAATTCACCCTGTCTGTCCTGTGTAGCCCAGTCAGCCCCTAATCCTGGACACATGGGTATGTACTTACTCTTAAACAGATGTTGCCCTGTTTCTAGTTTATTCTATTTCTAGCTGCTGTTTGAATCTGTCTACTCCTCCTCCGTTCTAGATACTCTCTTAGCCTCTGTATTCACCTGGCTGCTGATTTCCCCAATTATCCTGTTGCTGGTAAGTATTTTTTACCCCTCCCCCCTTTCCCTCTCTTTTTTTTTTTCCTTGTACCTCCTATTGTACTCACCAATGACAATTATTTACTACTAAATTTGATACATATTTCCTTATTTGGGAGTAAAGGAAAAAGGGTTTTTTGGAACCCCACCTGAAGAGCCCACAGTATCCTGTAGACTATGGTCAGTATCCTAATTAAGACATGTCAGTGTTGCATGATACTAATGGATCTGATATGTATATTTTTTGATATTTATATCATGTATTTTCTTTCTTTTTTTTGATATGTAGAGGATGTGTTTTTAATTATCTTGACCACCTACCCCTGAGGAAGATATCTGATCAAACATCATTGAAACGCGTTGGGTCATCTTCTGCCCTTGTCAGGCAGATCAGTGGTCTTTTTATAGTGTTTCTGTTATCCGTGTGTGTTTTTTGTTTTTTTGTATATTAAATGTCAAATTTATTTCAACTCTGCTCATGTCTTTGATGTGAACCACCACTATGTTTGGTGGGTTTTAAATGTATCAATAAATGGTATTTTTTTACGCATAGCTTTTTTCTTGGTGAGTTGGTCTCCCCTCTTAAAGTCCCAAGGGGGGTTTCACTTGTGCTTCTATATACTATGTTCGGGATGGGGGCATAACTGCTCTAAAGTTTGTTTTGGAACACAATTGGCAGCAAAATATATATATTCTACATGTAGCAGGGAAGGTACCAGCCCCACTGAATATGTCACACTGCCCCAAGGGGTGTCAATCTCAACCACCGCAGTCTGGTAGTCCCAAGTGTCCCCATGGATGCAAATGACCCCGAAGGTGCTAAGGTGTAATTTTGCAAGATTTACACAACTGCTGTTGACTCAAGTCACAACACGAACCCGAATAAAGCAGTGCAGTGGCTGGCTTCCCATCAACAGACAACACACACATTTGCCTTTCCATGCGACCCTGATGTGATGCAGTACATGAGACCTGTGCAAAAACAGATATGTGTCTTTTCATATAAGCATTATCACACTGCATTGGATCATCATTTAGTAGACAGTTGGCATCAATATGTCCCAATGCATGACATTAATAGCACTGTATGTGCTCTATACCCAATCCTCTCAAGGGTCCCTAAAACCTTCCTGGCTTCTTTGGCCAGTCTCCTGGTCTAGAACCCATAGTCTCTTTAGCCATAGCAGTCTTATCAAACTTCCCCATGCCCTTGAACCCTGGAACAGTCTTACCGGGTCCGACAGGCGATCTTTCACCCCTTGATACATTGCAATGTGGTGCAGATGGGTGCAACAAGTCTTCAGCAGCAGCACTGTATCTCTGCACAAGGTCCACTGGTTGGTTTGCCATTTTGGAGTCCCCATGGCTGACCCACTTCCACAAAATAGCAGGGAGCGATACCGGTCCATGACCACACGATCCATGATCTGAGGGCCTGACAAAGTCTCTGGCTGTGACCACTTCCTCATGTAATGCATCAAGTCAAACATTTGGGAGCAGGGTGGCTGGTCCATACGGTAGGTCCACTGATGCACCCTTTGAGCCCGGACTGCTATGGTGACTCCCAGGGGTGTGAGTATCTCCACTTTTAGAGACTCATAGTCCTGGGCCTTATCGGGTTCCAAATCTACATCATCCACAGGTGTCATCTTCTGCAGATGGTAACTTGCACGGATCAACTTATGTTCCACTGGCATAGGAGGTGCGAGCCACTTCTTTAACTCTATGAGAGCCTCCACCAGCTGGCGGTTGATCTCCTGCTGGGCTTTATGCTGTCTGAGACTTTTCTCCCTGCTGCAGCGGCTTGTGAGACTTGGAGGTTGGTCTCCCGCTGGGCCACAGTCGCCTGTAGCAAGGTCTTCAACATCGCCTTCATACTGGAAAGTTCCCCGCTGAATCCACCACATGTGGGAAATTATCTCGTAGGGATCACTTTTCCAGGGAAAAAGGCAGCTTGAAGGCAAACTTTCTTAAAAGTCTGGGGGGTTGCCAGTTTTATGGATAAAAGGATGCAAGTCATAAAACAAACAAAAATATCAAAACAACTCCTTGCCATCCTGCGCTAACTAAACAGATCAGGATACCTCTCTATACGGTGTCAGGCTCATCCCAGACACCTCCAAACAAAACAAAGGCAAGCCTTTTCTTTTTGAGTTTTAGAGCACCCACATCTCAAGGTGTAGCTCTCTCAGTGTAGTGATACTGAGTCCCAGGCCAGAGCAACACTAAGTTCTCCTCCTGGTCATTTAAAGCAGCTGAAGGGGGATTTGGGTGGACCAGAAACTCTGGGCCGGAACCAGCCCTGCCACAGTGGCTGGAAAAACCCAGCCCGGACTCTTTCTAGTCCACTCCAAGTGAACGCATGCTAGGCGACAGATATCGCCCGTCCACTATCTCGCCTTGCATAACGTCACAATACATATATATATATATATATATATATATATATATATATATACATATACCCCCGTAGACAAGACAAATGGCCATTATTGTTTTACCCCTAGCAGAAATAAGAAAGAAAGTAAAAAAACAATTCACAAAAGAAGACCATGTAAAAAGGGTGGCACAGAGGCTTGTAAGCAAACATACTTGCTGCTTATGCAGAAAGAAAATGTCAAGGTTTCTCTGGTGTGAAATTATCAATAATATGGAAAACTGATGAGTAGAGATGGGCTAAACAACCCCCTGTTCAGTTTGCAGTAAAACTTCCCAACAGGGGAAAAGTTCTAACCCGAACGGCGAACCCAATTGAAGTCTATGGGAGCCGAACATGAGAAATCAAAAGTGCCAATTTTAAAGGCTTACATGCAAGTCATTGGTCATAAAAGGGGTATGGGGGTCCGGGCGGGCCCCCCTGCCCCAAAGCACCCACCTCCATGTTGAGGGCATGTGGCCTGGTATATTTCAGGAGGGGGTATGGCTTGTTTGCCCCCCCTTTCCTTACCTGCCAGGCTGCATGCTCAGATAAGGGTCTGGTATGGATTTTGGGGGGCCCACACCATTTTTTTACATTTTGGCTTGGGGTTTCTCTAACATCCACACCAGACAGAAATGGGGGGGGACCCCATGCCGCTTTTTTTTAACTTTTTTATAGCAGCAATTATTATTTTTTTTTAAGCCTATTGACAGCTGATAACTCATTGGTTGTTAAGTATGCCGTGGCCAGCTTAACAACCAGCTTTTACTTTGCCCTGATTGAGCAAAGTTTTGCCCAATTAGGGCGCAGAATGTGCTGTGCAGTACGCAGTGCATTGCAGGGAGTTTGGCGGGGCGAACACCCTGCAAATTCGGGTGCTCCCCAAATGGAGTGAACAGCCAATGTTTGGGCTGAACGAATGCTCGGACCGAGCCGTTCACCCAAATCTACTGATGAGAAATGCAGACTGAACTTCAACTTAGTATTGCAAGCATTCACTATCCTAAAAACTAAGGTATTGATTGACCAAAGTTTGAGACATGTAGAATATATAGATGGGATATACAAACAGAAATTAACCAATTTATTACAGGGAATACACAAAGTCTGTTGTCCTGGTGGCAGAAACCATACTTGTTGCATAGTATCCACTTCTGTATTCCGAACAAATTTTCTTTTCAAAATCAGAAATTTTGTGCATTTTGTGATCCGATTGTGCCACCATTGATTTTCGAAATTCAGCTAGGAATCCTCTTTTCTGGGAATTTTCTTTTCTTTCCGGGAATTTTCTTATCTTGCACTCTTGCGCATTACTTTTTCTATTACATTTCTCTCATGATTCTCCCATCATTAATTAGAAAATCATTTGTTTTTCAAAAAATTTCCAACAAGCCTGATTTCTCAAATTTTATTACCGCACGAAAATCGGTTTTGCTGCAGCCCACTAATGGTACGAAATTCAAACGAAAATTCTTAGAAATTATTTTTGAAATAAAATTCTTTCGAAATTCGACCCATGTATGGCCTGCCTTAGCATCGAGAAATGCCAACAAACTGAGAAAGACAAGTCTTATGACTCTATCTAGTGAAGATAACACTCTCTGCATGTTTTTTTTTTTTTTTTTTTTTTTAACAGAAAAGTTTTATTAATAAACAAGGCATACACAGAGACCATTTGCGGAACAGTGAGGTATGTGAAACATAAACTTAACTCGGGTACATACAGATACATGCATATTTCTGAGCAGAATGCAGGTAAAGGAGCTCTAACAGAGAAAAATGAATATCAGAGTATCTTCAGCTAACATCCAGAAGCCCTAAAAACGTAGGGTCAGCATAGTCTGTAAACACATCCAAAACAAATACTGGTCAGAGCGGATGTCAGGTTTATTGGGCAGGAATCTATAATAGGATACATATGGGGGGGCAACAACCAGGGGCTAAGAAGGGGTGTCAGAAGGGGGCCAGGCAAGAGAAGGGGGAGAGAAGGGAGGCCAGGGAGGGGTTCAGTTTTGACAATGTCCTCTCAGCCAGCACACCGGAGTCCACATCCCACCTCAATGCCTATAGGGTAGTGAGACAGGTAAGTTCATATTACAATGCCCAGATATTTAAACTGGTGTACGCATTGTAGGGGGGTTAAGAGCGGAGTAGGGGAAGCTGAGTTAGTTAGGGGAATATATATGGCTTGCTCCAATAAATTTTTACCCCCAAAAAGTGACCATACCTGTCAATTACTGCAAGAACTGCTACAAGAGAGTCGGAGGTATCGCTAAGGAACAGAAGGGCATCATCTGCATTTAACAATACACCCAAGGTCCCACCCTTAGCCCTCTCACAGCATCCGTAGAGCGGAGCAGAATAGCCATGGGTTCTATAGCCAAGGCAAATAACATCGGGGACAAGGGGCAATTTTAGGCCAAAGCTGAACCTGTTAAGCACCTGCCACAGATATTCCCACTCCACAGAATCAAAGGCCTTTTCTGCATCTAATGATGCCCACCGCTTCCTGTGTATTTTTATCTTTGAAAAAATCTATATCAGTCTAGAGGCATCAAACATTGATGTCTGTACCCCCGCCCAGCATAAATCCAGTCTGGTCCACATGTATCAGGGACAGTATGACCAAGTTTAGGTGATTGGTCAATATTTTAGTCAGGATTTTAGCATCTACGTTAAGTAATGAAATTGGCCTATAGGATGTACATATCTCAGGGTCCTTCCCGGACTTGGGTATGACAACAATAACAGCCTTGGACATTGAGGGTGGAAGGTAGTGTGCATCCAGCGCCTTACTGAGTGTTTCAAAGTAGCGGGGGCCAACAATCTTTAGGTTAGTTTTGTAGAACTCCATGGGAAGTCCATTAGGGCCTGGAGTTTTACTTGCCTGTAAAGACTTAATAGGAACTTGAACTTCTTTCAGAGTAATGGGGGCATCTAACTTCCATGCAGCCTCAACATTTAAAACTGGGAAATCAATTTCAGAAAGGTAATCAGACAGCTCCTCAGGCGGGAAGGTCACCCATGAGGCTTAGAGATTGGTGTAATACTCCTCAAACCTTGCATTGATCTGCATAGGGTCAGAAATTAATGTCCTGCCCTCCACCCTAACATTTCCAATGCAGGCACTCCCTGTCTGCTCTGTGGCCAGCACAGGCAAGAAGTCTTCCTTGACATTCCCCCTGCTCAAATATGCGTCGGGGTTGAGCAAGAAGGTGTATCAGCATATCAGTGTGAGTATTTCGTTCCAGGGCACTAGAGTGTTTCACCTCAAGTCTCCCTGCGCAAGCCTCGGCTTCCGATAGGAGGATGCTAAATTCTTTTCTGACCATTGCTGTATTAAACTGGTATCTACCTCTGGCTTAAGCTTTAAAAGTGTTCCAAGTCATAGCAGGAGATGTAGCATGATCGTCACATACCCAGTACTCCCTGAGTTTGAATAACATCAGTGGCTCCAGTCTGGCATACGTGACCCAATATCTGGAGAGTCCCCACAGTCCATAACTAGCCGCTGAGTCAGTATTAAAGCTCAGCAGGACCAGAGCATGATCTGAGATGCCGCATGGTAAGATGGAAATCTCTGTAACCCTAGGTAATAGAGAGATACTCACATAAATTAGGTCAATGCAAGATAAAGTAGCATGGGTTGCAAAGTGACATGTATACTGTCTATCATAGGGGTATTTCCACCTCCATGCATCATGAAGGGCAAACGGCTCCGCCCAGCGAGACAACCCCAAGTCATCCATCGACTTTGGATTAATTTTTTCAAGGTTGGGACTAGGAGACATGTTAAAATCCCCTGCAATGATCACATTAGATGTAGGATACTGAGCCACTACAGCCTGAAGTTTGTGTAAAACTGCCAGAGTGGCTGGCGGTGGTATATATAGTCCCACTATAACCATGTCAATATGATCACACATAGCATGTATGACTACATATTTGCCCTCTGGGCCCAGGAAGAGATCCAACAATGTGAAAGGGAGGCTTTTGTGAACCAAAATGTTAACCCCACGGGAGTAGGAGGAAAAGGTGGAGTGGCAATAGAAGCCTACCCATGGTTTTTTAAGAAAGAGCACTCTAGTGCCAATGAGATGTGTCTCTTGGAATATGCAAATGTGTGGGTGATATTTTTTTTTAAAAAAGAAGACTAGAGTTGAGCGAACACCTGGAAGTTCGGGTTCTGCTGGTCCGTCCGAACTTCGGGACAAAGTCCGGGTCCGGGTCCGGACGGAACCCGAACGATCGCACGGACTTGTAAAACCAAGTGTTTTCGGAGGGAAAGTGTAACAACCTAGAGAAGGACCCGGGTCTCCCGTTTATACATCAGTATGTACGATACACACTAGTATAACTGTACCAATATCACCCTGATATATATGGTGGCGGTCGGTGAGACCGTCAAAATGTGTTTGAAGTCCGACATCACCGAGTCATAGGATGTAGATTACACTAGTAACGTCCCCTAAAATTGTACAGAGGATCAGGGTTGGAACTTTTTTAATTAGGTTTCAGCTACCTACTGAACCCCAACAGAGCGACCCGCCTCGGCAAACGGG
>BLSH010537592.1:161051-173610 GCA_018402905.1 Glandirana rugosa | reverse complement strand
TAATTTCTGCTATCTGTCCTCAGAGCAACAGCACAGACAGCAGTAGTAAAGTAATCTATCTCAGGATGCAGGATCAGGTCTTAAAATGGCTAAAATCTGTCCCTCACGCCGTCAGCTACCTTTCCCTATACTAACCCAAGGAGCATGTGACTGCAGCACTGTGACTCCAGCTTATAAAGAGGCTGGGTCACATGATGCACCGGCCAATCACAGCCATGCCATTAGTAGGCATGGCTGTGATGGCTTCTAAGGGCAAACCAGTGAAACGCTTGTTGATTGGCTGCCCTGCAGCTTCTCAACACGTGGAGTAAAATAGCAGAACCCCGGACCGAACCCGAACGATTTTTGAAATGTCCGGGTCCGGGTCCGTGCCACGGACACCCTAAAGTTTGGTACGGACCCGAACGTTACAGTCCGGGTTCGCTCAACACTAAAGAAGACACCACGGAATGCTTAAATTTGGCGTTCAGCCCCAGCACATTCCAAGATATCAATTTTAGGGGGCCATACTGAAAAAGGCACAAATATAAACCACCCTTCCACAACCAGATCTTCCCCAGGGCCCAGTAATAGCATTTGAACCTGTAACTCCACGCCCAGCATAAACATGAACTTGAGGTGAGCCAAGGCCCACTGAGTGATATCAGTAAACACAGACCTCCAAGACAGAAACAAAAAGAAGAAACAGAAAACCATACTCCTAACAAGTTGTCCCAACTCCCCCCACCCGGCATCACCCCCACAGCTTAGGTGAGCTTTGGACCCCAAACATAACATGACTATTAGTCAGAGGGGAGCAGTATACCAAAAGGTGCCTGTTTAGCTGAACCCATTTTGGTTCTGTTGACAAAACTAGTAATAAACTGAGAAAGGTACACAATGAATCATTAACAAAGCACAACCTTACGGAATCATTACACAAGTTAAAAAAAGAGTCAAAGGAAAGAAAACTGAAAGTATTTGGATAATTTATAAAGCAAAACACGGTACATCTTAAATATAACTATGTAAAATAATAACTATAAAGTGTCTATATGCTTTTCAACATACAGTACACACATATATATATATATATATATATATATATATATATATATATATATATACAGCATCTCATAAAAGTGAGTAAAACCCTCACAATTTTGTAAATATTTTATTATAGCTTTTCATGTGACAACACTGAAGAAATGACACTTTGCTACAATGTAAAGTAGTAAAGTAGTGAGTGTGCAGCTTGTATAACAGTGTAAATTTGCTGTCCCCCTCAAAATAACTCAGCACACAGCCATTAATGTCTAAACCGCTGGCAACAAAAGTGAGTACACAGCACTGCCTTAACCCTCTTAGGCATGGAGTTCACCAGAGCTTCACAGGTTGCCACAGGAGTCTTCTTCCACTCCTCCATGACAACATCACGGAGCTGGTGGATGTTATAGACCTTGCGCTCCTCCACCTAACATTTTAAGATGCCCCACAGTTGCTCAATAGGGTTTAGGTCTGGAGACATGCATGGCCAGTCCATCACCTTTACCCTCAGCTTCTTTAGCAAGGCAGTGGTCATCTTGGAGGTGTGCTTGCGGTCGTTATCATGTTGGAATACTGCTCTGCGGAAAAGTCTCAGAAGGGAGGGGATCATGCTCTGATTCAGTATGTCAGAGTACATGTCACAGTACATGTTGGCATTCATAGTTCACTCAATGAACTGTAGCTCCCCAGTGCTGGCAGCACTCATGCAGTCCCAGATCATGACACTCCTACCATCATGCTTGACTGTAGGCAAGACACACTTGTCTTTGTACTCCTCACCTGGTTGCCGCCAAACACGCTTGGCACCATCTGAACCAAATAAGTTTATCTTGCTCTCATCAGACCACAGGGCATGGTTCCAGTAATCCATGTCCTTAGTCTGCTTGTCTTCAGCAAACTGTTTGTGGGCTTTCTTGTGCATCATCTTTCTGGGATTGCAGCCATGCAGACCAATTTGATGCAGTGTGCAGAGTATGGTCTGGGCACTGACAGGGTGACCCCACACCCCTTTAACATCTGCAGCAATTCTGGCAGCATTCATACGTTTATTTCCAAAAGACATCCTCTCGATATGACTCTGAGCATGTGCACGCAACTTCTTTGGTCGACCATGGCAAGGCCTGTTCTAAGTGGGACCTGTCCTGTTAAACCACTGTACGGTAGAGTAATAATTCTTTTTTTCAGATCCTCAGAGAGTTCTTTGCCATGAGATGCCATGTTGAAATTCCAGTGACCAGTATGAGAGAATGATAGTGATAACACCAAATTTAACACATCTGCTCCCCATTCACACCTGAGACTTTGTAACACTAATGAGTCACATGACACCAGGGAGGGAACATGGCTAATTGGGCCCAATGTGGCATTTTTACTTAGGGGTGTACTCACTTTTGTTGCCAGTGGTTTAGACATTAATGGCTGTGTATTGAGTTATTTTGTGGGGACAGCAAATTTACACTGTTATACAAGCTGTACACTCACTATTTTACATTGTGGCAAGGTGCCATTTCATCAGTGTTGTCACATGAAAAGATACAATAAAATATTTACAAAAATATGAGGGGTGTATTCACTTTTGTGAGATACTGTATATATGTATACAGTATATATACATATAGTAAAAAATAAAAAGTCCAGTGGTATTTAACCGGTTCCCCACCGCGCGCCGTGTTTTTACGGCGGCAGTGGGGGAGCCCTGCGCGAATCGCCATAAATAAGCGGCGATTCGCATTTTGGCCACCAGGAGTGTGCCCGCGGCTCGGGCGGACCCGATGTCCGCCGGCGAGCCGCGATGAGCGGCTACAGGGCAAAGAACGGGGAACCGCCGATGTAAATACGGCGGTTCCCCGCCCTGTCAGTGGGGCATGAGAGATCTACTGATCCCTGTCACTGGGATCAGTTAGATCTCTCATGCCCATGTTAGCCCAACCCCCCCACAGTAAGAACACACCCAGGGAACACAGTTAACCCCTAGCTCTCCCCCCCAGGTTAACCCCTTCACTGCCGATGACATTTACACAGTAATCTGTGGACATTTAAATTTCTGATCGCTGAATAAATGTCATTGGTCCCAAAAAAGTGTCAAAAATGTCCGACATGTCCGCTGCAATATTGCAGTACCGCTAAAAATCGCAGATCGCCGCCATTACTAATAAAAAATAAATAAAAACCCCAGAAATGAATTCTCATCATCCGTAAACGCGGCCACTTTTGCGCAAACCAATAAACGCCGATTGCGATTTTTTTTATCGCAAATATGAGGAAGAATATAAATCGGCCAAAAACCGTGAAAAAAAATATTTTTTTATATTTTTTTTTTGGATTTGAATTTTAGCAAAAAGTAAGAAATTTGGGTTTTTTTGCAAAATGGTCGCTCTTCTTTTGTTTATAGCGGCGATAAGAAATTACGCAGAGGCGATCAAATACCACCAAAAGAAAGCTCTATTTGTGGGAAAAAAAGGACGCAAATTTCGTTTGGGTACAACGTCGCACGACCGCGCAATTGTCCGTTAAAGCGACGCAGTGCCGAATCGCAAAAAGTGCTCTGGTCCTAAAGCTGCAAAACCTTCCGGGTCTGAAGTGGTTAAAACATTACCAAAAGAAATATCTATCTTTTTTAAAAGTTTTTTTTTATAAAATTCATTTTGGTGTAATGTTCCTTTCCCTGAGTACTTGTCAATCAAAGTATCACAGTGCTGAAAACTGAAAGATGGCCTGCACAGGAAGGAGTTTTAACATGATGGTTTTCAAGTGGTTAATGAAGTTAGATCTTGCTTCTACATATTTCTTAATTATAATAATATATCATAGTGGGATGCTGCTGCTTCTATATTAAAGCCAAGCAATAGTGTTGTTACGCATCCAAATGATATGAAACCAGCATGACTTGTGAAAATCATTCTGTCCCAAAATATGAATAACAGGTAAATTTGTTCCCTGCCACCAAAGTAAAGCTTACATTGTAATAGTGGTAATTGATTAAAATATTTTCTAGTCCAAACTGTTTGTGGTACAATACCAATTGTGTACTGCTATCTGCATTCCTTACACTTCCTGTTGCAGTAAAAGTAGTTTCTGGGACACAAGGTGAGGTAAAAGAAAAACACAGAAAGCATTACAAATATTACAGTGGTACTAGCCCTTCTCCACTTTGTCCACAAATAAAAAAAAGTTTTGGTTGGTGTTACACTTTGACTTTTAAGAATTGTTAATGCAGATAGCATTACATCCTATTTAACAGTATACCTTTTTTAGGGATACATATATCTTTCATGTATATATATATATATATATATATATATTGTTATATTTTATTTTGTTTCAAGTGAGGAACATTTATTATTGGAATCCTGGTGGGTACTCTTCATGTGTAGTTTTATTGTCATTTGCTACAGGTGCGAAGTCAAGCCCTGAGAAAGCAGTGTTTTAAGGCCACAAAACATGTTGTCAATCTCTGCACAATGCACCTATATGACATCTTGTATATGCACAGTTGCTTTTTTTATGCTGGCTTTGTAATAGCCCACACATGTTTGTATACATGTTATGTCTTTTCTAGATGAAATAAATATTTATACTTTTTAGATTTTGTGTATATTTTAATTTTTCTGGGAGTCACTGTATAATGCCCATTTCCACTATGTACTTTCTTTACATATACTCTTACGGGGTTAGTGCTCCCGGACAATTTATTATAGTTGACTTTATGGGCCTTACTATATATGTCTCTGTTCTTTATCTTTTTTTTCAATCCTTAATTATTTGAAGATTAAAGTGTTTGTAAACCTCATTCATGAAATCTGACCTGGGCACGTACAGTATATCTATAGTGTTTACGTATCTCTCTCCAAGCCCTAAGTCCCATATCTTTCTGCTATTTCCATTCCTCTGTTATCAGCATGATAACTTCTGACAAGCTTACTGACACAGGAGATAAAAGCAGCTGAAAATTTGTGTCGGGGAGGGAAGGTAGAGATAGATTAGCAAAGAGCATGTCTATTCACAGCACAGTTCTGCGAGTTTCTTCATTCCTCTGCCTATGTGGAGGAGGGTATGTGCCTTTCCTCAAATCAGCTCTTACACAGGTATGCCCAGACCCTCCCACTGCTGAAACAGGAAGAAAAATTTTTAACATGATGTGCACTTTCTAAAGAGTCTTGAAAACTGAAGACAGCAGATATACATGTAGAACTTATGTAGGGAGATTGGTTTTATGTCTGTGTATCATCTGAGGCTGTTCACTTCACTGGGTATATGTGAGGGCTTACATCCACAGGTTAACTAGAACAACACTGAAAATATTATTAAACTACCAAAGTGTTAGTTAGGTTTTTTCACAATTGCACATAGTAGTTGTACAATAAAAATAGTATTATCTTTTTAAAGCTAAAAAATGCAAATATTAAATCCAATTTTCGTCACAATATTTGGTCCTATAAATGATTATGAAAAAATACCAATACGTTTAGAAATAAAATGCAGGCTAAAACATTGAATTTCATTAAATATGCTGTCTAATATCTCCAAAATAGCACACAAGTGGCAAACGAGAATTCGCAAGCTAAATGAGTAACTTCATTTTGTCTAAATATTTTATATTGTGCTAGAACTTGTTCATATTCACGATAGATATTGCAGAATATTCTATGTGCTCAAGAGTCCATTCACACTTTTAGGAGTACATTTTTGAAGTAGTTCTTATGTTGTATAATTTGTTGATCTAAAATAATGTTCACATAGCTGTGCTGTGCTTACCTTAAAGACTACATTTACTTTTTTTTCTAAATTCCAGCTTCCCTATGTACCAATATACTGTACTATTAATGTACTTCTGTTGCAGAAAATAAAAATCTTTCTTTATATTCTAGGACAGCGTTATCTAAGCCTCCATTGCCTCCTATAGAAAACTCCTCTATTACTTCCTGCTATCCATCTCTTTAAGAGGGAAAACTGGTAAGACACAAGGAGTAGTTCACCAGCTGACCTCAATAACATACACTCTACACCTGCTCTCCTCCTCCAGGAGCTTGCTCTCACCCACCTCTGTACTCACATGCACTCATCAAACAGCACCATTCCTCCTGAATACACAGTCCTGTAGTGATTGATTGCTCATTTGGCAGAGTGTGCAGGAGATGAGCAATCACATAACTAACAACCTAGGTGGAGCAGAGCTGTAGTATTGAAAACAGGGGAATGTGTCCCTGTAAGAATGTAAAGCTCACCATACACTATACAATCTGATTGTACAGTCTCCTTTAGATCTACCATCAACTATGTAATGCAAGAGCGTGCCTGATTGTATACATAGGTTTGTCCTCCTATTATACAACCCCTGGCAAAAAGTATGGCATCACCACTCTTGGAAAATGTTCATTCAATTGTTTAATTGTGTAGAAAAAAAAACAAATTACAGACATGCCTCAAAACTATTTTCATTTAACATTCCAACCTTCTGGCTTTAAAAAACACTTAAAAAAAGAAAGAAAACTGTAGTCAGTTGCAACTGTTTTTGCAGATCAAGAAGAGGAAAAAAATATGGAATCACTCAATTCTGAGGAAAGTATTATGGAATCACCATGACGTTTGCAGTTCTAAAACAAACATCTGCATCAGATTACATCTGGAAAAATTATGTCATCATCACCAAACATCCTCTCAATTGATGGAATAAGAAAAGTGTCCAAAATCTCAATATAAACTTGTGCATTTATTGAAGATTTAATGATTGTCATCTCATCTGACCTAACACCTAAACAGAAAAAACAAGATTACAGTGGGCTAAAGAAAAGCAATCATGGGCTGTGGATGACTGGATGAAAGGGATATTCAGGGATGAATCACCAATCAGCATTGGGCAGGGTGATGATGTTGGAACTTTTGTTAGGTTCCATTCCAATGAAATGTATGAAGGCGACTGCCTGAAGAAAACATGCAAATTTCCACAATCATTGATGACATGGGGTTGCACGTCAGGTAAAGGTATGGGGGAGATGACAGTCATAAAATCTTCAATAAATGCACATATTGAAATCTTGGACACTTTCTTATTCCATCAATTGAAAGGATGTTTGGTGATGATGACATCATTTTTCAGGATGTAATCTGATGCAGATGCTTGTTTTAGAACTGCAAACTACATGGCGATTCCATAATGTTTTCTTTCTTTTTTATTTTTTTTAAGTGTTTATTAAAGCCAGAAGGTTGAATGTTAAATGGAAATAGGTTTGAAGCATGTCTGTAATTAGTTTTTTTCTACACAATAAAACAATTGAATGAACATTTTCCAAGAGTGGTGATCCCATACCTTTTGCCAGGGGTTGTATAATGTTGGTAAATCTAAAGGAGATTGTACAGAGATTGTATAATCAAATTGTATAATGTATGGCCACTTTTATACACCTACAATGAACTAGTTGTACTTTTGGTGCCATTAATTGTTAACAGCACCCTAAACTTGGAAGCAAACAAACATTTTATTGAGTGCAAAAAAGGCCTGGCAAATGCACAGTAAAAAACACGCAAGCTGGAACACACCAAAATGCCCCATGAGCTACTTTTCTGTGCTTGGCACGCATAGGTAGCCCGTTGAAATTAATGGACTCCCCTGAGTTTGTCACAGGAAAAATGCACCAAAATATTCACTCCCACTATGCTGTGTGAGTGGGGCCTGAAACTGAAATTGCCATATTTACATCCTCCCCCTAACTGAGCTGGAGCTGGATTACAAGAATATTGACAGCTGAAAATCTCTCTCCCATGTACTTGTATAAAGTTGGCCATACGCTATGCAAACTCTGTACAATTTCCTTTAGATTTACCAAATCTGTTACCAAAAATGTAATTACAGGATCCACCTGAACAATCCATTGAGTTTATATCAAATCAGTCAGGCCCTTGCACCACATAGCTGAAGGAGATTGTACAATCAGATTGTATAATGTATGGCTACCTTAAAGGAAGAAGTAGAAAAGTGGGTGGTATAGTAATGAAGGAGGGTTGGTTAATAATGGTAAAACCCACCCATTTATGTGATGCATAAGGAAGTGCATGATGGAATATGAAGTTCCCTGAAGGTTACATGATGATACAAGAAGTCAGGTCTCAGAATGCATTTTTTTTTTTAATTTAGAACTGAGAGATTAAAATTCAAAGCTTCCGTGGACAAGGTACAGTATCTCACAAAAGTGAGTACACCCCTCACATTTTTGTAAATATTTTATTATATCTTTCATGGGACAACACTGAAGAAATTACACTTTACAATGTAAAGTAGTGAGTGTACACCTTGTATAACAGTGTAAATTTGCCATCCCCTCAAAATAACTCAACAGACAGCCATTAATGTCTAAACCGCTGGCAACAAAAGTGAGTACACCCCTGAGTGAAAATGTCCAAATTGGGCACAAAGTGTCAATATTTTGTGTGACCACTATTCTTTTTCAGCACTGCCTTAATTCTCTTGGGCAAGGAGTTCACCAGAGCTTCATAGGTTGCCACTTGGGTCCTCTTCCAATCCTCCATGATGACATCATGGAGCTGGTGGATGTTAGAGACCTTGTGCTCCTCCAACTTCCATTTGAGGATGCACCACAGTTGCTCAATAGGGTTTAGGTCTGGAGACATGCTTGGCCATTCCACCACCTTTACCCTCAGCTTCTTTAGCAAGGCAGTGGTCATCTTGAAGGTGTGCTTGGAGTCATCATATTGGAATACTGCCCTGCTGCCCAGTCTCCAAAGGGAGGAGATCATGCTTTGCGTCAGTATGTCACAGTACATGTTGGCCTTCATGGTTCCCTCAATGAACTGTAGCTCCCCAGTGCCATGACACTCCCTCCATTATGCTTGACTGAAGGCAAGATACACTTGTCTTTATACTCCTCACCTGGTTGCCGCCGCACACGCTTGACACCATCTGAACCAAGTAAGTTTATCATGGTCTCATCAGGACATGTTTACAGTAATCCATGTCCTTAGTTTTCTTATTTTCAGCAAACTGTTTGTGGGCTTTCTTGTGCATCATCTTTAGAAGAGGCTTTCTTCTGGGACGAGAGCCATGCAGACCAATTTGATGCAGCGTGCGGCGTATGGTCGAAGCACTGACAGGCTGACCCCCCCCACCCCTTAAACCTCTGCAGCAATGCTGGCAGCACTCATACATCTATTTCTCAAAGACAACCTCTGGATATGACGCTGAGCACATGCACTCAACTTCCTTGGTCGACCATGGCGAGGCCTGTTCTGAGTGGAACTTGTCCTGTTAAAGCGCTGTATGGTCTTGGCCACCATACTGCAGCTCAGTTTCAGGGTCTTGGCAATTTTCTTATAGCCTAGGCCATCTTTATGTGGAGCAAAAATTATTTTTTCCAGATCCTCAGAGAGTTTTTTGCCATGAGGTGCCATGTTGAAATTCCAGTGACCAGTGAGATGAGAGAGTGAGTGTGATAACTCCAAATTTAACACACCTGCTCCAGATTCACACCTGAAACCTTGTAACACTAATGAGTCACATGACACTGGGGAGGTAAAATGACTAATTGTGCCCAATTTGGACATTTTCAATGTCATTTTCAATCAGGGGTGTACTCACTTTTGTTGCCAGCAGTTTAGACATGATTGGCTGTGTATTGAGTTATTCTGAGGGGACAGCACATTTGCACTGTTATACAAGCTGTGCACTCACAACTTTACATTTTAGCAAAGTGTAATTTCTTCAGTGTTGTCACATGAAAAATATAATAAAATATTTACAAAAATGTGAGGGGTGTACTCACTTTTGTGAGATACTGCATGTGAGAGATAAGCACATTGGGATGGCTTGGGCAGAAAGGACTTTAGAAACAGTTTGTATTTATTATGAAAAGTGAAATTCTGCCTGAAAAAGTGAACTTAGTTTTTGTAATCTCTTGCCGACCGCCCCACGTACATTTACTGCAGGGTGGTGGCTCCTTTGCGCAGAATCACATACAGGTACGTGATTATGCACTTCTGAGTCTGTGGCACGCGGGAGCCAATCAGTGGCTCCTGATGTCCACTGGGACCCGCCGATCATTCCCAACAGACGCAGAACAGCGGTCTGCCTATGTAAACAAGGCAAATCACTGTTCTGTAAGTAGGGAAAACAGAGATCCGGTGTTTTTGCTAAGCAGGAACCCAGATTGCTGTCTTCCCACAATTAAAACACCACCCACACAGTTAGCAATAACTCCCTATGAACACATTTAACCCTTTTATCACCACTGATGTTAACCCCTTCCCTGACAGTATCATTAGTACAGTGACAGTGCATATTTTTTAGCACTGATCACTGTATTGGTGTCACTGGTCCCCAAAAAAGTATCAAAAGTGTCCGATATGTCCACCGCAATGTCACAGTCCCACTATAAGTCACTGATTGTCACCATTAGTTGTAAAAAATAGATAAATAAAAACCCCATAAAAATATACCATAGTTTGTAGACCCTATCATTTTTATGCAAACCAATCAATATACGCTTATTGGGATATTGTCCTAAATTAATGAAGAAATTTGATTTTTTTTACATTCTTTCATTGGATATGTTTTATAACAGAAAGTAAAATCTATTATATTTGTTTTCAAAATTGTTAGTCTTTTTTTGTTTTTAGCACAAAAAATTAAAACTGCAGACTTGATCATATACCACCAAAAGAAAGCTCTATTTGTGGGAAAAAAAGCACATACATTTTATTTAATTAAAGACAAGTGCTGCCGATTTGTGCTATGGACAACTCATAGTGCTAAATGTAAGGACCATAGGCCAAGTTTAACCACAAAGGCTGTAAGGTTAGTTAAGTTCATCAAGTGAATTGAATTGTCAGTGGTATCAAATTGGATTATATTGTGGGTAAAGTGATTTGCACAAAGACTCATCATGCAAGTTGTTATGGGTCTTTGTCAGGCTCCTTGTTGACTTCATCTTCCTTCCTTCCTATCCCATACCAAAATGTTGTTGCCATTTTTAACATTCAGTCATCTGAGGTTGGGTCAAGAGACACAACCCTTGCATGAAAGAAATTTCAAAAGCTTACCCTTAGTTCTAGCCAAAGTGCATCATATCAGTTATAGTCAAAGTGCATTGGATGCTGGTGTCATTCAGTAACTTAATATCATCATCATCACTTATCAAAGTTGCAAGAGTGCATTTATTAACTTCCAGTGTTTATTGTTAACTTTCTATTATTCTTATTTTTAAATATTTAGGTTCTTCTTTTTTTGTGCTTTCCACCTTAAAGTGTACAAGCAAAGCTGATGGATTTAAGTTTGATAATAGCGAGTGATGTAAGCTGCAGCTCATGATGTTCATTTTTGGTTTCTGCATCACTGAAACATAATCCAATTACTATACATAGGTATTTTAGTCTGGTGGCACAGTGTTATCTGGCACCTCCCTAATAATATGATAGAGTTTGGAACGAGGGATATGGGATTAAAACGGTGCCATAATAAACATGATATTTGATAAATTATCATAAATTAATACATATTTAAAAAGGTTGACTAGATTAAAAACAATACCTATGTTTTCCTTATTTCATACACAGGTTACAATGGTCATACAGTGGTGTGGTTCCATTCCAACATGTTTTTTTCCCTTCTTGAGGGAACTGTAGACCACCAAAAAAAATAATAAAGTAAAACCACATATATTAGTATAACTGTTAGATATTGCTTGTCTCATCTAATTCAAACCACATCTGCTTACCCCCGAATCCACTGAAACCCTGTGAACCCGTGTGTGTCACAAGAGGGGAAGGAGCACCGTGTGTTCACAGGGGACAAGAAATGTCTAGCTATAATTGGAGATATGGTGAATTAGCCCATTTAGTCCAAATTTGGATGTCAAATAATGTGTTTGTTGAATTACGGGCATGTATAATTTACATGTCCACCTAGTGGCCTACTTTTCCTACAGTTCACTTACATTTTTGTGCTACATTTCAAAAATAGGTTTTAGGAGGATGCCACGTTGAGCTGCCTGAGGATCATAAATGCAGTTGGGATGTATAACAGGGAACAAAAAAGACAAAACCAGGAAGGTATAATAAAGGGTATACATCTCCTATATCTATGTGGATATGAGCACTGATCTATTGAGCTGTTTGTTAACTGCTTCCCGACCGCGCGCCGTCTTTTCACGGCGGCAGTCGGGGAGCTGGGCGCGAATCGCCGTAAATATACGGCGATTTGCATATTGGCCACCAGGGGGCGCTGTCGAGTTATCTAGTCACGAGTATAGGTGTATCTATATCCTCTACATATGGGAAATAATATGGAAGGACCAAAACAGAAAAAACAAGGGACAATATGTAGGGTTGACGTAAATACTAGGAGTCCGTCGAGTTGCACCGTAGGAGGATTTTGGATAAAAACTTTACATCGTGTTTTTACATTCACTTGACATCCTTTTCATCCGGTGATCCACCTGTACATTTAATATGTACGGGCATTAAGTTGTTTGTGTAATAAACTGTAGGTTTAAACCTGATTTACCCGATTAAGTGGTATAGAGGT
>BLSH010537592.1:138810-161041 GCA_018402905.1 Glandirana rugosa | reverse complement strand
AATGACATTTATACAGTAATCAGTGGACATTTAAATTTCTGATCGCTGAATAAATGTCATTGGTCCCAAAAAAGTGTCAAAAATGTCCGACATGTCCGCTGAAATATCGCAGTACCGCTAAAAATCGCAGATCGCCGCCATTACTAGTAAAAAATAAAAAAAAATAAAAACCCCAGAAATGAATTCTCATCATCCGTAAACGCGGCCACTTTTGCGCAAACCAATCAATAAACGTCGATAGTGATTTTTTTTATCGCAAATATGAGGAAGAATATAAATCGGCCAAAAACGGTGAAAAAAAATGTTTTTTTATATTTTTTTTTTGGATTTGAATTTTAGCAAAAAGTAAGAAATTTGGGTTTTTTTGCAAAATGGTCGCTCTTCTTTTGTTTATAGCGGCGATCAGAAATGACGCAGAGGCGATCAAATACCACCAAAAGAAAGCTCTATTTGTGGGAAAAAAAGGACGCAAATTTTGTTTGGGGACAACGTCGCACGGCCGCGCAATTGTCAGTTAAAGCGACGCAGTGCCGAATCGCAAAAAGTGCTCTGGTCCTAAAGCTGCAAAACCTTCCGGGGCTGAAGTGGTTATATACATCCTCAAATGAGAAAGGCAGAGACTGCTTAGCCAAAGAGGAAAAAACTGCAATATGACAAATTTCCAGCTTGCAGATCCACAAACAGGATCAGGTGGAAGGTAGCCTATATAAAGCACTGAAGCTAAGGCATCATCCATAAGATTACCTCAAAGACAAAGTATTGTTAGCCAGAGGTAATAGTTGGGGAACAGATCAGTAATCTGCAGATGCACAAACCTGCTAAAAGGCTCTCAACATATGCGGCAGACCCTCCAGCTCCAGCAGGTGTAAATGCTGGAATGCCGGCATTTAAATGTCCCCCACTCGCTCAGAGTGCCACTGAGCGAGTGCTGATGTAACAGTGCCACTGCGCATGTGCCCGAGTCCCGGGTCCCGCTGTATACTATAGGACCCAGGAGGTGCCGCGTGGCATGCCCAGAGGGCAGGATGGCTCACACACAACAATGGCAGTGTGAGTCACCTGCCCCTCAGATGTTACTAGGCAACCAGTAGCCAAACCGACAGCACAAGCTGATAGAGCAGAACAACAGATGACAGATTCCCACTCAGTTAGAGCCAAACCAGAATGAGACTGGGGCTACAGCCAGGCGGTGCCTACTGGGCATTGCAAATGTGCAAATACCATGGGCATCCATATGGACACACAAGGCTCCACAAACCCCCAGATACAACACAGGGGGGCAACAGCGGTATTGGAGGGCAAAGGTGTGGCCAGATGTGGGGACATGACACCTAACCAAAACTACATGAGACAAGCAAAACAAAACATCAAATACAACAACAACATTTTATATCAAAAAATTGTTTACAATATCAATAAAGACAACTCAAGTGTATTTAGGCCACATGTTATTGGATGACTATATGTTATATATTAGAGATTCCAATTAGGAAATATTTTAAAGTCATATGACACTGATTTGTATGAGGGGACCTCAGATGGCATAAAGGGGGGAGAGGATGGATAAGGAAGAGGAAAAGATCAAAGAAAAAAAGCAGATAACAAGAGAACAGTGTAATAGTGTGTTAAACAATATATCGAGGAAAGGGCATGAAATGAAGTCTCATTTAATCCTGGATATTGAGTTGCCCTGAGGGTATAGATCCAACAAGACTCCAGTTGCAGGAGCGTTTGATCAGTGCCCCCACCTCTGGTGTGTATGGGTATGTGTTCAAGGGCAATGAATCTGACCATATGGCTGTCATGGCACCTGCCCATATGTTGACTAATGGCTGTACTTGTCTGTCTTTTAAAGATGAGGTTGATGTGATCTTTTATGCGTTTAAAAAGGGACATTTAATTTTGCCTATGTAGAATGCTTCACATAGGCATTTTGCCAAATATACAACTCCTATTTTTTGACGTGTTATTTTGTTTTTAATGCAATTGGTCTGTCCATTGGGATGAACAATTTGATGGCCATTTACCACAAATGGGCAAAACTGGCATTTTCTGCACGCAAATGTGCCGGTTTGCATAGGATTGGTTTTGTCTGGATTTTCAAAATGGGTTTTCACCAAACGATCTTTTAAAGATGTTGCACGTTTGTATGTTATTTCTGGGTGTAATTTAATATACTTGCTAATCACTGGATCTGATGATAGCAATGGCCAAAATGTATTTAAGATCATTTTGATTTGGTTGTGTTTGAAGTATTTAATGATTAGTCTAACTGACTGAGATTTTTCGGTTGTTTATTTGAAAGAATCAAAGACTGCCTGTTTTGATGGGTTACTTTGTTATATGCCTTTTTCAAACAAGCACGACTGTACCCTCTCTTTTTTTTTGTTTTAATAATTTTTATTTAGTTTTATAGTGCAGTCAACAAATGTTTACATAACAAGGTTTATCAAATACTTTGACATACATTGTAATACACATGGCATACTTATCTCCTCAATCAGAAGAAAATAAAGAAAATGTTTGACCAATACAGAGAAGTAGAGTTGAGCGGACACCTGGATGTTCGGGTTCGGCGGGTTTGGCCGAACTTCGCGAAAAAGTCCGGGTTCAGTACCGAAATTGACCCGAACTTTGCCCCGGACCCCGAACCCCATTGAAGTCAATGGGGACCCAAACTTTTCGGCACAAAAATGGCTGTAAAAAAGTCCTGGCAAGTGTTAGAGGGCTGCAAAAGGAAGTAAAATGGGGGTAAGAGTAGGACAAGTGCCCTACAAAAAAATGGGGATAGGGAAAATAACTTAAAATCAAATAAAAAAAATAAAAATGGGAAGAGGGGGTGGATGTGGAGTAGGAGCCTAGAGGTTGACTAGGACATGACTGTGGCAGTGTAGGTGAAGATTTTAGAACCATAATCTGTCCCTTACAGCAACAGCAGGAACCTGACCCTATAGGAGTAGGCGAGGATTTTAGAACAACAATCTGTCCCTTACAGCAACAGCAGGAACCTGACCCTATAGGAGTAGGTGATGATTTTAGAACAACAATCTGTCCCTTACAGCAACAGCAGGAACCTGACCCTAAAATTAAAAATGGAATTCCAGAATTTTGGATCCTAGGGCATTGCCCCCAGATATGGGACATGGAGCCCTGGAGTTGGCAATCCCTGAAGCATAAGGGGTTTGCCATGGGATAAATGGCAGCTAGTTTCGATGGTACGAAATACCATATTGTTATCACTTTTAGGCTGGCCTCGATGAGGGAGGTGTTAAGGATCCCCTTAAAGGACCTGAAGAGGGCCTGCTGCCATTTCCCCTGGTCCCACTGTAGCTGTAGATCATTTTCCCAGGCCATCATATAGTGAACTTTAACTGGTGGGTTTGCTAGTGACTGGTAGATGACGGAAATACCACCTCTTTGGTCCATTGTCTGGCCACTCCACATTTCGTATGCTGTGAATTCTGAAGGGTTGGGTTTATTTTTCCATAGTCCATTGAGAAAGTGGTGAACTGAATATATATTGTGCAGAGTTCGGTAACTCTAATTGGTTCACGCAGAAACCCAGGGATATCAGACCCATTGAATTAAAGAAATGACCGATTTGGTACAATCCCTTGTTCAACCACCATTTGAAGGATTTAATTTCTAAACCTGGTGGGAATTATGGGTTATGGAAGATATGAGCCAGGGGACGGTATTCAGAGACCAAGGCGGTGAATGAGTGAATTCTGTCCCATTGGGCTGTAGACTGTGAGAGAACCGGGGAGAGAATGGTGGGGCGATCCCTGGTAGGGACCCAGAGTAGGAAGTCTAAGGTGTGGGATGGAGCTGCTTGTCTCTCTATTTGGACCTAGTCTGGTTTTTCCAATTTTGAGTAAACAGCAGATAATTGAGCTAATCTAGCTGCCTGGAAGTACCATTGTAGTCTAGGGAGGCCCAGTCCGCCTTTGGTTCTGGGCTGGAAAAGTGTTTGTTTAGGGATCCTATAGCTCAATTTTCCACAAATAAATTTGATGATTTTGCTTTGGAAATTGGTCATATGGTCCATTCTGACTGTAATTGGAAGAGATCTGAAAAGGTATAAAATTCTAGGCAGGAGTGTCATTTTGATAGTGTGTATTCTGCCTAGCCATGAGAGCTCTCCCTTTGACCAGGATTTTAAGTCTAATTCTAGTTTCTTATACATGGGTAGAAAATTTGTTGAATATAGTTGTTCAAAATTTGATGTGAGATTTATTCCTAGGTATTTGATGGAGGAATTGCTCCATTTAAATTCAAAGGAATCCTTTAAGGATGATACTGTTCCAGGTGGAAGTGATATGTTAAGAGCTTGGGATTTTGAGTAGTTTACTTGAGACCAGACGCAAAGTCGTTAAGTAACATGCATACGTTGGGGAGGGAAGTGGTTGGGGACGTGATAAATAGGAGGACATCATCTGCAAATAGTCCACATTTATGGTCCGCAGGAGACCCCCTTGATGTTGGGATTATTGCGAATGGCCAGTGCTAGGGATTCAATGGCTATAGCAAAGATGTTGGATGAGAGTGGACAGCCCTTCCTCGTGCCTCTTGCTATATGTATAGGTTTGGAGTGATAGCCTTGTAGACGTATCATGGCCTTTGGGGAGGAGTAGAGCGCGTGGAGGATGCCCAGTAACTTCTGACCAAAGCCCCATCTTTCTAGTAGGGTAAATATGTATGGCCAGGCTATGGAGTCGAAGGCTTTATGAAGATCAAGGGAAAGTAGCATGCCCTGTTGCTTGGGACCCTTGTCCCAGTTAAATTGTAGTAGGGAAATGATATCTATTGCTCTCCTAATTTGATCCGGTCCCTGTCTGCACGGGATGAAACCCACTTGGTCTTTATGAATGTATCTACTGATAAAAGACACAAGTCTTAACACAACATTAAGTTGGGTGTCTAAGGGGTTGCCCTGTGTCTTATAATTAAAAAATGTTGTCAGGTATGGAGCCAGGATATCTGCAAATGCTTTGTAGTAAGGGACTGATAGACCGTCTGAGCCTGGGACCGAGCCCTTTTTAAGCTCTTTAATGACTTTGACTGTGAAATCAGCTTCTAGCTGGTCTCTGTGTTTGGCGGAGAGGTGAAGCAGGGGAAGGTCCTTTAGGAAATTTGAGATCGCTGGTTTGGTTGTTATAGATGTGGGGCTGTATAGTTTAGAGTAGAATTTATGGAAAGCTTCGAGAATTTTGTTTGGGTTGGCTGTGGGTGATTGCCCAGCTACTCTAATCCTTGGTAAGTTGTGAGACTTGAGCCAGGGAGATAATTTTGAGGCCAACATTGGGCCTATTCGGTCCTTATGTACATAAAGCTTGGCTCTGCTCCAGCGGATTTGCTTCTCTGCTTTAGTTGTGAGAGCTAAATTTAGCTCAAGTCTAGTCTTATCAAGTTGAGCTATCGTGACTTTTGTTGGTTCTTTCTTATGTGCCTTCTTCAAGGTGATGAAGGCCTTTTCAAGCTTCTCTATGTGTTTCTGCCGTTCTCGTTTTAATTGGGTTGCTATCTGAATAATTTTACCCCTAATTGTCACTTTATGGGCTGCCCATTAAAATCTCCAGGGATACGTTTTCAACGTTGTTTAATTGAAAGTATTCTATTAGTGCATTTGCTATTTCTTTGGATCTGACTGGGTCACTTAATATGCATTTGTTTAGTCTCCAGTGAGTAATAGGTTTTTTAGTAGTGGGTAATCTTAGGGAGAGGATCACTATTGAGTGGTCAGAACAGACTGTGTCTATTATAGTTGAACTGTGTGCATTAGGAATGATTCTAGATGGAATCAGTATGTGGTCAATCCTGGTGTAGGACTGGTGTGGGCTGGAGAAGTATGTGTAATCATGTTTTCTAGGGTTCATTTCCCTCCAGATATCCACCAGACATTCCGTGTATAGGAGTTTGGATATCTTATGGCTGGCTTTCGTGGGGAGGGTTAGCTGAACTGGGTGGGGCCTAGTTTTGTCTAGCCCTTGGTCAAATGCAGTGTTGGAGTCCCCCCCCCCAAAGATCACCATGCCCTCCAGGAAGGGATTTAAAGTTTTAAAGATATTTTGAAAAAAATGTACTTGCCCTTTGTTTGTAGCCTAATAGGAGACTATAGAATAGAGGTGTCCTTCTATTGTGCCCTTCACAAGTATGTATCTCCCGTCCTGGTCTCTGAAATCAGATAGCCAAGTGAAGTTACTTTGTTTGGCATGGGAGGTAGGTGTGAATGTGAGGGTCACTGGTGCTACCACTTGCCTGCTCTCCTGTGTGCCCTCTGCGCTGGCTGCCTGTGGCTGACCGGCTGTGGTGGCCATCTTGGTACACCACGGCCGGCCTGTTCTCCGAATTGAGGCCTTGGATCGCATCTGGGTGGCTTAGTTGGGCGCTATGTATGCTGTTTCTCCAGGGTGGTGCGGAGCTCCTGGTTCAGCCGTCCATCCCGGAGCTCCTGCACATGCACACTTGTACCCTCTCTTTTTTAGTCTGCTGCATAACTCATGAGCAGCTTTTTGGAAATCAGATTCTCGACTACAATTTCTTTTCATACGTAAATATTGAATGTAAGGTATACTTCGGAGAAGAGGTTCAGAGTGGGAACTCGTTGCATGCACTATAGTATTGCGGGCAGACAGTTTCCTGTATAAGGAAGAGCCAATCATTCCATCAGAGTCAATGACTATCTCCACATCTAAGAAGGTAATTCCGTGTTGACCACAGTTCATTGTGAATTTTAAATTGTAGTTATTTACGGAGATACACTCCATAAGTTGAGCGAGTTCACTTCTGGTTCCAGACTAGAAGAGTAAAACGTCATTGATATAACAATGCCACAAAATCACATGACATAGTAGATTGGAAATATCATTGCATGCCAATAGATCCCTCTCCCACCCCCCAGGTACAGGTTTGCCTAGGATGGGGCACAACGTGTGCCCATAGCAACACCCTGCACTTGGAAGTAGTTGGAGGATCAATTTAAAATTTACAATGAACTGTGATCAATGTCCATTTCAACATGTTGGAATGGACGCAAAAAATGTTGGAATGGAACCACACCACTGTATCACCATTCGTTGTTAAAACCTGTGTATAAAATGAGGAAAACATATGTATTGTTTTTAATCTTGTCAACCTTTTTAAATATGTATTAATAAAATGTATTATATTTTATCTAATATTATGCTTATTATGGCACTGTTATAATCCCACACCCCCCCCCCTTTCCAAACTCTATTATAATCCAATTACCTTTTCTAGACTTATGGGGGTTAGATTACTAAAGGAGTATAAAGTTCAGTCTAGTGAAACTTTTCACTTCTACTAGTCAATGTTGTACTATGAAATAAAAAAAAAAATATATATTTTTTTGCACATAATTGGATGATTGATGTTGTGAGAGATTAGCTCATGGGGATCACTTTTCAGGGGAAAAGATTCAGCATGGATGTCAGTTTATTAAAATCTGGCAGCTTACCAGGTTTATTATTTCAGGTTTGCAAGTTCAAAACACAAACAAAAGTAGAAAACAAAACATTGCTGTCTGGCGCTAAACTAAACAAACAGATTCCTCTCTATACAGTGTGGGGATGTCCCCAACACCCACAAAACATAAGCACATTGTAAATCTGGTTCTTAGAGTCCAAATTAGCACACAGAGCTCTCTCAGCTGTCTGAGATCCAGGATCAAGATCTCCTCTGTTCTCTTCCTGGTCATTAAAAGCAGGTGAAAAGGGGTTTGAGTGGACCAGAAAGTCTGGGCCGGAAACAGCTCTGCCACGGTGGCTTGCAAAACCCGGGTCGGACTCCCGCTAGTCGCCTAAAAATGATCGCATGTGAGGCGATAAGAATCGCCCATCCATTATTGCTCCTCGCATATCACACACATCCCCCCTCTGCTCAAGCCCCTCAGGTGAAGCAACTGTCCCGACCATGCAATGGGCCCGGGAAAGTCCATTGGAATTATTTTGGAGCCTTCCAGCCCGGTGTTCCACTGATAACTTAAACGGCTGTAGGGCCAGGAAACACCTAGTCACCCAGCTATTTTTCTCATGGTTGTTACACATCCACTTAAGGGGGGCATGGTCTGTGACTAGCCTGAATGACCTTCCCAGCAGGTAGTATTTTAGGGCCTCTAAGGCCCACTTGATACACTTTTCCATAATGGCATAATTATTTTCATGTCTATTAAGCTTCCTGCTTAACCACTTGCCGACCGCCGATCGGCATTTGATGGCGGCAAAGTGGTTTGTTCCCGCGCACTCACTGTGTTCGGGGAGGGCCAGGGAGCGGGTGCGGCGGCTTCGATTGCCGCCGGCTACCCGCGATGGCCCCCCTGAGCGGAGGAACGGAGGTCCGTGTATGTAAACACGGACCTCCACTCTGTGTGAAGGGGGAAGGGCTGTGATCACAGCCTTCCTGTATACGAAGGCTGTGACCACTTCCCTTCCCCAGATAGTGCAGTCTCCATACAGTTAGAACACGCTCAGGGAACATAGTTAACCCTTAGAGCGTCCCCTGCAGGTTAACCCCTTCACTGCCAATGACATTTACACAGTAATCAGTGCATTTTTATAGCACTGATCGCTGTATAAATGCCAATGGTCCCAAAAAAGTGTCAAAATAGTCCGACATGTCCGCTGAAATATCGCAGTACCGCTAAAAATCGCAGATCACCGCCATTACTAGTACAAAAAAAAAAAACAAATATGAATTCTCATCATCCGTAAACGCGACTACTTTTGCGCAAACCAATCAATAAACGCCGATTGCAATTTTTTTTATCGCAAATATGAGGAAGAATATAAATCGGCCAAAAAAACGGTGAAAAAAAATGTTTTTTTATATTTTTTTTTTATTTGTATTCTAGCAAAAAGTAAGAAATTTGGGTTTTTTTGCAAAATTGTCGCTCTTCTTTTGTTTATAGCGGCGATCAGAAATGACACAGAGGTGATCAAATACCACCAAAAGAAAGCTCTGTTTGTGGGGAAAAAAGGACGCAAATTTAGTTTGGGTACAACGTCGCACGACTGCGCAATTTTCAGTTAAAGCGACGCAGTGCCGAATCGCAAAAAGGGCTCCGGTCCTAAAGCTGGAAATCCTTCCGGGGCTGAAGTGGTTAAGTAGATGACCAGGTGCTCCTCGCTATCTCTGATCTGGGACAGAACAGCACTTAGTCCCACCTCAGAGGCATTGGTTTGAACCACAGACTCCTTTGTGTAGTCTGGGATCACAAGCACTGGCTGTACACAAAGGGCTTGCTTCAATTTCTGGAAGGCCTTCTCAGATTCGGGATTCCACTTAACCATTCCTGGCACTCTACCCATTATCAGATCGGTCAGAGGGACGGCAATGGTGGCAAAGCCGGGGATGAAGCGTCGGTAATACCCTGTAATCCCCAAGAAGGCCCGAACCTGTTTCTTGTTCACCGGTTGGCGCCACTTTGAAATAGCCTCGATCTTATTGGTTTGGGGCTTAATCAGACCTTGACCAATCACATACCCAAGGCATTTGGCCTCCTCGAGACCTATGGCACACTTCTTCAGGTTGGCTGTTAAACCTGCTACCCTCAGTAAATCTACTACTGCCTGCACCCAGGGCAGATGTGATTCCCTATCTGGGCTGTGGATGGCAACATCATCCAGATAGCCCACTGCATAGGGCCGATGAGGCCTCAAAGTCTTGTCCATCATCCTCTGAAAGGATGCAGGGGCTCCATGCAGACCAAGCAGAATTTTCTTGTATTGGAAGGACCCCTCGGGGGTAGAGAAGGCCGTTTTCTCCTTTGCTGAGGGGGATCTGCCAGTATCCCTTAGTTAGGTCCAGGGTTGTTATGTACCTAGCCCCTCCCAACCTATCCACAAGTTTGTCAACCCTCGGCATCGGGTATGCGTCAAACTTAGACACTTCATTCAGCTTCCTAAAATCGTTACAGAACTGGATAGTTCCATCTGGCTTCAGGACCAGTACTATAGGGCTTGACCAGGCGCTGTAGGACTCCTCTATCATATCTAACTCCATCATTGTTTTTATTTCTCTCACTACCACGTCGAGTCTAGCCTCAGGTATTCGGTAAGGTTTTACACTTACATGGACCCTGGGTTCCGTGATTATGTCATGTAGCACAGTGGTCAGTTCGGGTAGGGAAGAGAAAAAGTCTCTATTTTTTCTGACAAATTTCTTAACATCATTTTGTTACATCAGTGACAAGGAATTGGTTATGGGGACATCCAGGTCAGGGGTAACCTGTCCTTGTTGGGTGTGGGCACCGCCAATAAACTCTTCCTGTCCTTCCACAGTTTTAGGAGTTTAACATGGTAAATCTCCTCCGGTTTCCTTTTCTCAGGCTTGTAAACTTTGTAGTTTACCTACTCTTTCCCTAATCTCAAAGGAACCCTGCCACTTTGCCAGGAATTTACTTTTGACCATGGGGACTAGCACCAGCACTCTGTCCCCAGGGTTGAACATCCGGGTTTTGGCATCCTGATTGTAAACCCTTCTCTGGGTCTCCTGGGCTTGCTCCATATGCTCTCGTACAAGGGGCAGGATAGCTGCGATTCGATCCTGCATCAAAGAGATGTGCTCTATGATGCTTCTATATGGGGTGGCCTCTCCCTCCCATGTCTCCTTGGTGACATCTAGCAGCCCCCTGGGATGTCTACCATACAAAAGTACAAAGGGGGAATACCCTGTAGAAGCCTGCAGAACCTCTTGTATGGCAAACATAAGATAGGGCAGCAAAAAAATCACAATTTCACCCATCTTTATCCACCACCTTTTTTAGCATACTCTTGAGGGTCTTGTTAAACCTTTCCACCAGACCGTCAGTTTGGGGGTGGTAAACAGAGGTACGGAGATGGGAGATTTTGTACAATTTGCACAATTATATGGTCACTCTGGACATGAACGGGGTACCATGATCCCTCAAGATTTCTTTAGGGATCCCCACCCAACTAAACACCTGGACCTGGCGGTAGTCTTAGCGGAGGTATTCCGCAAGGGTATGGCCTCAGGATAACGGGTCCCATAGTCCAGTATCACCAGGATGTGCTGGTGTCCCCGAGCAGAGTTTACTACTGGTCCCACGAGATCCATGCCAATTCACTCAATAGCACTCTAATTATGGGAAGTGGGACAAGGGGACTAGATAAATGGGGTGACGGGTCTGTCATTTGACACTGAGGGCATGACTCACAGTATTCTTTGATGTCTGCATACAACCCAGGCCAGAAGAATCTCTGGGTTATCCTCTCCCTGGTTTTCTCCATACCCAGATGTCCCCCCATTACATGACCATGGGCCAGATCTAGCACTATCCGGTGGAAGGGTTTGGGAACAACTAGCTGTTCCAGTTTGTCCTCTCCGTGTTACACCAGATGATACAACAAATCCTTTTTAAGCTCCATGTAGGGAAAAGACACCCCCCAATTAGGGCCCACAGGTTTCCCCATTCATCACCTTCATGTTTTCTCTGGTTCTGAGGAGAGTGACATCCCATAGTTGTTCTGTACATAAGTCCTCTCTCCAGACCTCTAGGTCAGGGACTACATTCGGTTCACTCTCAATGGTCAGGGACAGAGACGTGGTCTGGGACATTCGGCATCTGCTGGGAGCTATCTTCCAGCTCCCCAGCCAATACAGGAAAAGGAAGAGGGTCTCCTTCTTCCTCGGTCTTGCCACCAATCTCTCCTTCCTTTTGGCAAAAAGGGTCTGGTGAGAACTCCCATGCCTCCTTAGCAGGGGGAGCTCTTTCCTCCAGACTCTCTTTGCCTTCCCACAACCTCCAAAAATGGGGAAAATCCCTCCCCACTAGGGAGGGGAAGCAGGGAAGGTACCACACCCACCGAATGGGTCACTTTGCCGCAAGGGGTGTCAATCTCGACCAGCACCGCCTGCTGGTCACGAGTGTCCCCATGGATGCAAATGACCCCGATAGTGCTAGGGTGTAACCTTGCTGGATGTACACAGCTGATTTTGGCCAACGTTATCACACTACCTAAGTCAAGCAGCGCAGTAACGGGTTTCCCATCAATAGCAATCACACACACTTGCTACTCCAGACGACTTGAGCATGATGCTATACAGGCGACCTGTGAAAAAAGAGAAATGTGTATTTGCACAGAAGCATTATCACATTGCGTGGATTCATCATTCAGGGGACAATTGGCAGCAATATGTCCCAATGCGTGGCATTGGTAGCACTGTATGTGTTCTGTACCCAGTCCTCTCAAGGGTCCCCAAGACCTTCCTGGCTTCTTTGGCCAGTCTCCAGGTCTAGAGCTCCTAGTCTTTTTAACCATATCAGTTTCATCAAATTTCCCCTCACCCTTGAATACTGGAACAGTCTTACCGGGTCCGCTGTGCGATCTTTCACCTCTCGAGACATTGGAGTGGGGCGCAGATGGGCGCAACAAGTCCTCAGCAACTGTGTATCTCTCGACGAGGTCCACCAGTTGGCTTGCAGTTTTGGGGTCCCCATGGCTGACCAATTTCCTCAAAGCAGCAGGGAGAACCCGTTGATAGCGGTCTATGACCATGTGCTCCACAATTTGGGCACCTGGCAAAGTCTGTGGCTGTAGCCATTTCCTTGTAAGGTGAACTAGATCGAACATCTGTGAACGGGGTGGCTTGTCGATGCGATAGGTCCACTGATGCACGCGTTTGGCCCGGAATGCCATGGTGACCCCCATGCGTGCGAGTATCTCTGCCTTTTAGAGTCTCATAGCCCTGGGCCTTATCTATTTCCAGATTGAAATAGGCTTTTTGGGGTTCGCCGGTCAAGAATGGTGCTAGCAGTCCTGCCCACTGTTCTTTTGTCCATCCTTCGCAAAGAGCGACTTTTTCAAAGGTCGTGAGGTACGCCTCCCATGTCATGGGAGGTGCGGGCCCTTTTTTTAACTCCAGCAGGGCCTCTGCAAACTGTCGGTTCATCTCCTGTTGAGGTTTTTCTGCGATAGCCTGGCGAGTCTCCTCTCTCTGAGCTGCAATGGCCTGGTGATTTTCCTCTCACTGAGCGGCAGTGGCCTCTGCAACCCGGAGGTTGGTTTCCTGCAGAGCTGCATATTGTGCTGCTTGTTGTGCTGCAGCAGCCTCTGCGACCTGTTGGTTGGTTTCTCACTGGGCTGCATTGGCTTGCAGCAGGGCCTTCAACACTTCTTCCTTCTTTGAAAGTTGCCACGCTGAACTTCATCACATGTGGTATTAAAATCTAGCGGCTTACCAGGCTTATTATTTCAGGTTTGCAAGTTCAAAACACAAACAAAAATAGAAAACAAAACATTGCTGTCTGGCACTAAACTGAACAAATAGATTCCTCTCCATACAGTGTGGGGCTGTCCCCGACACCCACAAAACATAGGAGCATTGCAAACCTGGTTCTTAGAGTCCACATTAGTGCACAGAGCTCTCTCAGCTTTCTCCCACTGAGATCCAGGATCAAGCTCTCCTTTGTTCTCTTCCTGGTCATTAAATGCAGGTGGAGAAGGGTTTGAGTGGACCAGAAAGTCCAGGCCGGGAACCAGCCTGGAAAATAATATACATTTTATTTTAATGGACTGGATGGGACACACACTGAAACTTTTGCATGGTTCTGCGCTAAAGGAGGAAAAGCTGCCGCTGTCAGTGTCTACACACCTCCTGGATAATGTCACACGCCGGTAGTGTTGAGATGCCAGTAGGGGGAGATGCACATTTCTGGGGAAATCCCCTTTCATCAGTCTCCTGATGTGCTGGCTGCAGGGTCAAAGGAGCCATCTAAGAGCTGCAGGTGATTCCCACCCAGCCCAGTCTGGCCTCCCCAGCACTCCTAAGCCTCAAATTGGACCTGTGGTTACATTAGCTGCCAGTACACCACACTACATGCTCTCTCCTTCATCATGCTTGTGAGTGCCTTCATACATTTTTTAATTACTAAATAGTTATATATGCTTACTGCACTATGATCTCTTTGTGCTGGTTTTATCTGTCTTTTTGTGTACGCAGGTTCCTTAAAACGGCCATACATGGATTAAATGTGGCTAGTTCAGCAATGACCATCTGAATGTTGATCCATTTGTGGCCATTGTAGATGAATTTAAGTCTTTCAAACGTTTGACTTCTGTTTATCCGACCTATCAGTATTTTCTTGCTGGATCAGCACTGCAGGCTATAAACTTATTAGGGAAATTATAATACGCTGTGTGCATTATATTTCGCTTGCGCTAATAAGCACACTACACTTTTCAGCTCTTTTGCATAATGCATTTGAGTGTACTCGTGTTAAAGCAAGAAAGACAGACACAATGGCTGTTCTCACATTGCAAGCTCACCCATCAGTCCTGACTAGCAATGCTTACTGGTTTAATTCATAGGGTTGAATCAGGGATAACAAAAGGACTTGATGGCTTCACAATCAGCCTCCAAGGCACAGTCACATGACATGAGCTCCATAGAAAGCAACAACCAATGACACACTTGTTTATATTCAAACGATACAATAGAAGAGGCGTGAATGCATGTGGAAAGGCTGGCCAGCCTGGATGAGTCACAGCCATTGGGTGAGTGGAGATGCACACTCTCCACATAACAATGAAAGCCATGTGGAAACATGGCTTCCATTGAAACCAACGCGTTACCTCACAGAGACTTTCCCACCAAAACCCCACGCATGCAAAGCCAGAACTACCATTACAACGAATCCTATGAAATATAGTTCATAGGGCTATATTTAATAGTCATTATACTAATGTTCCATTAAAAGGTAAATTATTCACAAAGGAATATAGCTGTGGGTTTCTGTCACATGGATCAGACATGACAGAAAGCTTACAGACCATTATCCTTACATAAAAGGCAATACTTATTCCAAGTACATCCCCACCAAGCGGATCAATCTGCACATAATACAGGGCCCCCCCCGATTGATGGTAATATACCCACGCCACAGAACGTGCATCGCACCTCAAAGATCCGGACCGGCGTTCGCTCCAGCGTTAACCCCTCAGAGCGCCTGCCGGCTGGGATGATTAGCCGGGTAGCGTATGGTTACCAAATAATGGAAGGTTCCCATTGTAAGTGGCCTGTCCTCAATATCGGTTAAAGCCATATTTGCTATACACAGTGAATACCGGTAAACCGACACTGGGAGACACTGTGACAATACATAATTAACATATCCTAAATTTCTATAACAAAACTGCAGCAGTGTTCTGTATGTTCTGATATTGGGGGAGTCTCCCCACTGTCATAATACACTGACCTGTGACACTACCTATCACAGTTTTGGAGGCCCTGAAATGTCAAGATAGCACAAACCCCCCCAAATGACCCCATTTTGGAAAGTAGACATCCCAGGCTATTTCCTGAGAGGCATGTTGAGCCCATGGAATATTTTATATTTTGTTACAAGCTTTGGGAAATTTGACATTTTTTCTTTTTTACACAAAGTTGTCACTAAATGATATATTGCTCACACATGCCAAGAGTATATGTGATATTACACCCCAAAATATATTCTGCTGCTTCTTCTAAGTACGGGGATGCCACGTGTGAGACTAGCCACCTACAGGACCCCGAAAACCAAGCACCGCTTTCAGGCTTTCTAAGGGCGTAAATTTTTGATTTCACTCTTCACTACCTATCACAGTTTTGGAGGCCCTGAAATGCCAAGACAACAAAAGAAAGGTAGACACCCCAAGCTATTTGCTGAAAGGCATGCTGACTATTTTGCAGATCTTGCTTTTTGTCACAAAATTTTGAAAATTGAAAAGAGAAAAAAAAATAAATTTTCCTTTTCTTTCTTCATTTTCCATGCTATCTTGACATTTCAGGGCCTCCAAAACTGTGATAGGTAGTGAGGAGTAAAATCACCATTTTATGCCCTTAGAAAGCTTGAAGGCGGTGATTGGTTTTGGGTTCTGTACGCAGCTAGGCTCCCAAAACATCTAACATGTGGTATCCCCATACTCAGGAGAAGCAGCAGAATGTATTTTGGGGTGTAATTTCACATATACCCATGCCTTGTGTGAGCAATATATCATTTAGTGACAACTTTGTGTGAAAAGAAAAAATTAAAAATTTTCTGAAATTTGTGACAAAATATAATATATACCATGGACTCAACATGCCTCTCAGGAAATAGTCTGGGATGTCTACTTTCCAAAATGGGGCCATTTGGGGGGCGGGGGGGGTTGTGCTATATTGACATTTCAGGGCCTCCGAAACTGTGATAGGTAGTGAGGAAGTGAAATCACTATTTTACGCCCTTAGAAATCCTGGAGGCCGGTGATTGGTTTTCGGGGTCCTGTATGCAGCTAGGCTCCAAAAAAGTCACCCACGTGTGGTATCCTCATACTCAGGAGAAGCAGTAGAATGTATTTTGGGGTGTAATTCCACATACACCCATGGCATGTTCGAGCAATATATCATTTAGTGACAACTTTGTGTAAAAAAAAAAATGGCACTTTTCCTAAAACTTGTGACAAAATATAAAATATTCCATGGACTCAACATGCCTCTCAGCAAATAGCTTGGGGTGTCTACTTTCCAAAAAGGGCTCATTTGGGGGGGGGGGGTTGAACTGTCCTGGCATTTTATGCCCAAAGTCGCCCACTCTTCTAACCCCTTGAACCACCAAGTCCATTCTGACACTTCTTGTTTACATGAAAAATATATATCATTTTTTGCTAGAAAATTACTTTGAACCCCAAACATTATATATTTTTAAAGCAGAGGCCCTACTGATTAAAATGGTGGGTGTTGTAATTTTTTTTTCACCAATTATTTGCGCAGCAATTTTTCAAAAACACTTTTTTAAATTTTAATGCACAAAAACACACTATACAATAGGTCAAGTCAATACAACTTCCGGATCAGAGGCCTGCCAGAATCTATCACATAAGTCACATCAGCAGTGCAGGATCTTATACAAAACATGATTCCCAATGTGCCTAAACATAGGCTGGAGTTGGACAGGGCTCATAGAGCTCTGGGACCCCCAAGGAAAGATGGCTCTCCAAGGGACATAATAGTGAAGCCGCACTTCTATGCCATCATAGAAGACATAATGAGAGCGTCCCGGAACAACCCTACTATCTCTTGCATGGAGACCCCTAAGTCTCCATCCTCTTTAATTTTCTATAGGAGTAATTGTTTATTTCATATTCTCTTCTTCCTTATTTTCAATCTCATCTTTTCCTTTTCCTCTATAAAGCACCTAATAACTATTTTTGTTGCAGCCGACCTCAGATACACCTATATCGAGACGCAGTTCCCGGGTGTCCTCAAGTTCCTCACTTCACATGTAGGGGCCACTTGTCTCAAAGTGAGTGATGATGTAAATGCACACTTTGTAGTTTGCAGGCTCCATGGCTAATTTCACTCAGAGATACCTCAAAATAGCTACTCATAATGTCCAGGGCTTTAACTCCCCTATAAAAAGGAGGAAAATTCTCGAACATTACAAATCTCACAAATTAGATGTAGTAATGCTTCAAGAGACCCACTTCCCGTTGTGGTACAGCCCTAAATTTCTTCACACACACTTCCCCTCTTTCTTTTTGGCTAATGCTGAGACTAAAACTAAAGGAGTAGATGTATATAAATAAAGCTTGCGGATTCACCCCCCATATGGAACTTAAGGATCCAGAGGGAGATACATTCTAATCAAGGGAACTATAGAGGGAAATGTATACACCCTAGTCTCGTATTATGCCCCAAATAAGGGACATCTGAATTTCTTTAAATCTTTATTTGATACTATCCAACCCCATTTAGAAGGCAGAGTCATATTGGTTGGATATTCCAACATAGCCTTTGATCAGGGACTTGACAAATTAATGCGTCCTTCCAAAGCGAGTCTTAAAATAGCCAAAATGCTTCACTCATTTTGTATGACAGACATATGGAGGGAATTCAACCCAACCAAGAGAGACTTCACACACTACTCCTCCCCACATAACTCCTATGCACAAATTGATCACCTGTTAGTCCAGATGCACACGATACCCTTAGTATCTCACTCACAAATTGTTGACACAGCACTTTCTGATCACTTTATAGTTCTACTGTGAATTGATCAGATCCGCAATATGCGAGATGGGCCCATTGGAGACTGAATGAATTATTGCTCACTGATCCCCAGCTCAATACTTCCCTCAAGGAATACTTCCTTCTCAATAATGCAGAAGGAATCTCTGCAGAAACTATTTAGGCAGCCCATAAAGCCTTTATCAGAGGCAAATTCATTCAGTTATCATCACAAATAAAGAAAGAGAGAACAGCTGATCTGGTTAAACTTGAAAAAACCTACATGTCCCTTCAGACTTTGCACAAGAAACACCCCTCCAAAACTTCCATATCCCAATTGGATAAAGCTAGACTAGAACTTAATTTAGCCCTCATGGCTAAAGCAGGCAAATCTATTCGATGGAGTGGCCAAAAATTCTATACACAGAACAACAAATTAGGCACGATGTTAGCAGCGAAGTTATCCCCCCCGATTTCATCATTACACATTACCCAAAATTAGAATCCCAGGACAAGACCTTACCTCAAACCCAACGAATGTCCATGACATCTTCCATAGATTTTATACGGATCTCTATAGCTCACCCACACCAAACTCTAAAGACTCCACTCTTTCTTTCCTTGATGATATCCCCATCCCCTCCCTGACAGCGGAACATGGGAAAATATTGGAGGCAACTATCACAGAGGATAAGGTTAGGGGGGTCATCAAGGACCTAAGAAAAGTTTCTGCTCCAGGTCCTGATGGACTGTCTGTCCCATACTATAAGACCTTTGCTGAGACACTCTCCCCCCACCTGACAAAATTCTTCGATACCAAAACTCAGGGTGCTCCTCTGGACCCACAGCTTAACTCTGCCCTTATTACGGTGATACTGAAACCAGATAAGAAACCCTGGGGAAGTAGGTAATTACAGACCTATATCACTGATTAACAATGATATTAAAATACTAATGAAAATTCTAGCCAATAGGCTAGCATTTATTAATTCTTACATACACAAATATCAGGTGGGCTTCATGCCAGGAAGGCAGGGTCCAGACCAGATAAGAAGATCTGTGGATTTAATTTCCATTTTACAATCTAATCGGGAGGGAGGCTTTAAAAACGGGGCATGGTCTTATCGCTAGATTTGCAGAAGGCCTTTGATTCTGTTTCATGGACTATTGGGATAATGGGATATTTTTCAGAACCAATAGTCATAGCTAAAGGAACAAGACAGGGATGCCCCCTTTCACCGTTCATTTTCGATATAGCTATTGAAACATTGGCGATTGCGATCCGTCAAAACCCTGACATCAAAGGGGTGACATGCGGCTCACTGAGCCACAAATACGGTCTTTTCACAGATGACATTCTCTTGTTCATTACATCTCCCCACACCTTACTCCCTAATTTATGCCATACACTAGATGTATTTGCAGAAATATCAGGGCTCAAGGTAAACTACTCCAAATCCCATGCAATGAACATCTCCTTATCACCTGAAATCATAACTTCTCTGCAACATTCATTCCCCTTTAAATGGAGCTTGCCCTTGATTAAATATTTGGGAATCAATTTGACTGCCAAGATAGAAGACTTATACGCCTACAATTTTCCACCTATATACCGTAAACTAGAAGACAACCTGAAAACTGGGTCGAATAACAAACTCTCTTGGTTGGGTAGAATCAACACAATTAAAATTACCCTTCTGTCCGGGCTGCTTTATTTATTTTGCTCATTACCTATGGCAATTAGGAAGGACAATTTGAGGTCATTCCAGAGCAAGACCCTCAGATTTGTCTGGAGGGAATGCAGGATACAGGTTTCCCCAAACCACGTTATACCGCCACAGGAAAAAGGGGGGCCAGGGCTCCCCTATTTCTATAAATATTATCAAGCAGCCAGACTAGCTTAATTCTCCCTGGTATAAACGAGGTGTAAGAAACCAGACTGGATCCAGATTGAGAGGCAGGCGATTCTGAACTACACTGTAGATTTCCTTCTCTGGACTACCCTGAAAAAAATACCACCTATATTATCTCCCACATTATCACACTCTTTTGCTCTCTGGGATTCTCTGTGCAACCGTCCCGAGCTAATCTCGCCGTTAAATCCCCTAGCACATATTTTTCATAACCCAAATTTTCGTCCAGGGCTTCACATCAAAGCTTTTAAGTGGTGGTTGGACAAGGGGCTGTCCCGCATAGGGCACTTTTTCACCCCTCTGGGACCCATGTCTCTTAGCCTTGTATAAGCAAACTTGACCTTCCAGATTCTGAACGGTTCAGATTTAAACAAATCTCCCATTATCTCCAGCGGATTTGGAGAGACAAGCCCCTTCCGCCCAAATTCACGGTTTATGAACTATGGTGTGGTCAAGCCACGGAGTAGAGGGGGGGGCATCTCGGTAGTTTACACATCTCTCACCTTACCGATGACAAAAGCCTCCTATATGAACCATTGGGAGGAGGAATTTAAGCTTTCTTGGGACATGGAGACCTGGCACATAGCTTTCTCTAAATCTTTTCAAGGTATTTTAAACATGGCCCTCATGGAGGCAAGCGTTAAGGTTATCACCAGGTGGTATCTAACCCCGACCAAGCTGGCCAGTATCTATTCCTCAGCAGACCCATTATGCTTCTGAGAGTGCTCCCTATTTGGATCAATGCCATACATTTGGTGGGAATGCCCAAGGATTTGCCCTTTCTGGAGAACATTTTTTAACCTTATTGAAAGGCTGACCAATACCCAGGTCCCCTGAGATTGCACTTCTAAATGCACAAATTCCAAATCTTTCTAAACCAAACCAAAAACAAGTGCATTTCATACTGCTCGTGGCTAAGTTGATTATAGCGAAAGCATGGAAACAACCAAAGATCCCCTTTGCAGCTACCATACGAAAAGTCTCCTAGATCACGTCACAAGAAAAATTATCGAGCATCCTATCAGACAAGACTAAGAGATTTGAGGATACTTGGGAACCCTGGGCGGCTTACATGGGCATCTCCCTTATACCGGATGCTGCCCCGACTTCAGATACTTGTGAACCAAATTTACTTTAGGTGCTACCTCTATTTCTCTGTCCTTTCTTTTCTCTTCTTTTCTATACTTCATTGGATGTCTCCCATTCATTAGCTGGATTGAGACTGTTTTAATACTCATAGGATTGTGATGGTTGGGGCCAAGGTCCTTTATTACATACTTTCCTCACCGTTCGGTTATAAAGTTGGGATGTATTTTATCCTCTTCAGTTTCAATCTGTAAGACGGGACTTCCCCTCCCTGGCACAGTTTGATCCGATTTGGGGTTCCGGGAGCCTGGGAAATCACGCCCTTCATTATTGAATACCTGGATGGGCAACCTTGGGGCGCCTTTCATGCCTGAGTGATTCAGCGTGGGTGTGGGGGGGTCTAAGAGCCTAATTGAGTTCATGGCAGACTTCAGTGATAACTGTAATATTGAATGTTTATCTCCTTTTTCCCAATTTCCCAATGGCACTGTTTATATCCGGTGTCATGAAATGCTTGTAGCCTCTGTTTTTTTAGGCCATAGAGATGATTGGAGCCATTTTAGTCTTCAATCAGCTCTATGGTCAGCTGGCGGAACTACCAGCTGCATTCTTGGGTTCCTCGTTGGGACAGGAGAGGCTGAGAAAACCATGAAAGACGGCGGGAGGGGGACATTCCCTCCCAATGCTTGTAAAAGCAGTCGAGAAGCTAATCAGTCGCTAGGATTGCTTTTACATGAAAGCTGAAAAGAATGATACCAAGATGATACCAGGCACTCTCCTAGGCCTAATGTCTTCACTAGTGTTGAGCGAACCCGGACTGTAACGTTCGGGTCCGTACCGAACTTTAGGGTGTCCGTGGCACGGACCCGGACCCGGACATTTCAAAAATCGTTCGGGTGCCCAAGCGAGTTGTGATCACTTCTGTAATCCGGATCCTCTCACGGACCATAGTAGAACCATAGTAAGAAAAGTCGAAAGTACATTTTCGTTAGGATCGCTGACTAATCGAAGAGCTGACGAAAATGTTCGTAACCCTCCCTTACAGGGGGAGGGCGGCAGAAAGTACCAAAAGAGTCGGAGAGGACAGGGTTGCTCCTTGGGTTCTTACGTCGACCATCAAGGCGGTCGACTGGTATCTCGACTAACTTCTGATTTTACCGAGGTTAGTAGAGATACCGGATTTTTTTGTCTCCGATGTTCGTAAAGTACTGTGGCCTATATTTGTCACG
>BLSH010537592.1:117085-128716 GCA_018402905.1 Glandirana rugosa | reverse complement strand
GTGACGGGTGACTGGCGATGGTCGGTGACGGGTGACATGCCACGGTCACTGACGGGTGATGGGTGACAGGTGCTCTTTATGATGGCAGTCTGTTGACAGGTACACTTTATGATGACAGGTACCCTTTATGGGGGCATATGTGGTGACTGTTGGGTGACAGGTGCATTGGGGGGGCAGGGGGGGTCAGTGTCAGTGTGCTTTTACTTTACAGATCAGTAACTCACTGATCCCAGCTCTTCTCTCCTCACAATGGACACTGTGTGAGGAGAGAAGAGCTGGTAACAGTGAGTTACCGCTCTGTTTACACTGTATGTGATCGGCTGTGAAGTAGATCACAGCCGATCACAAGGTATCAGCCGCCGGCCGGCGGCTGATACTAGTGTCGGTGACAGGCAGTGTTCCCCAGGAACACGCCGCCACGGACACGCACGCGCAGCGCGTTCCCGATCGCGCGCATGCGCCGTGCGAACGGCGGGCGTGCCGTTTGTGATCAGCTGTGACTTCGTCACAGCCGATCACGTGGTGAACAGCCATAACCAATGGCTGTTCACCCCTGTCGGTGAAGCGGCGTGTCCTGGGGACACGCCGACACCGACAGAGTCGGGATGCGCGCGCCCGATCGCGCGCAATCCCGGCTTGAAGGGAGGACGTCATATGACGTCCACCCGCTGGGAGAGCAGGACCGCTCCGCCGTCATTTGACGGTGGGCGGTCCTGAGGCGGTTAAATTGAAGTTGACAATCTCCTGGTGCTATAATTAAGGTGCTGTTAGAAGAGATGTCAAAGTTATCCTCAAACTGTGAAGTGCCAAAAAACAAATTTTCCGCTGTGAGTTATGTGCTTGGTGTTCCACCTCCTGCACTGCAATTGTGGGAGCACTCACCGGAAAGCGCTCCCCACTGAAGGGGTACGCGCTTGGTTGTATTTCCTGGGTGCGTGTGTTCCCTCTTTGGATTGTTGTATAGATATACAGGTAAAAGTAAGGTCACTATTCACCTCCTTCCTTATTTTCTCCACGAGTATACCATGCAAGTAAGAGACAGTATCTTGCGCAATATCATTCAGGTATTTTATTTATAATGGTATAATAAACACTCACATTTTGGCAAGTAAAATGAAGCAGTCACTTTTCAAAAGGCAAAACGGACATCCGCTGTGTTCGCTGCGGTCCACTGCATATACGACCGGAAGTGATGTGTGACGTTCTGGCCACGCCCTACGCGTTTTGTCATTGGACGTCTACTGGAGCGCTAGTGGATGTTAGAGACCCTGCGCTCCTCCACCTTCCATTTGAGGATGCCCCACAGATGCTCAATAGGGTTTAGGTCTGGAGACATGCTTGGCCAGTCCTTTACCTTTACCCTCAGCTTCTTTAGTAAGGCAGTGGTCCTTTTGGAGGTGTTTGGGGTCGGTATCAATTTGGAATACTGAAGGGAGGGGATCATGCTCTGCTTCAGTATGTCACAGTAAATGTTGGCATTCATGGTTCCCTCAATGAACTGTAGCTCCCCAGTGCCAACAGCACTCATGCAGCCCCAGACCATGACACTCCCACCACCATGCTTGACTGTAGGCAAGACACCCTTGTCTTTGTGTGCCTCACCTGGTTGCCGCCACACACGCTTGACACCATCTGAACCAAATAAGTTTATCTTGGTTTCATCAGACAACAGGACATGGTTCCAGTAATCCATGTCCTTAGTCTGCTTCTCTTCAGCAAACTGTTTGCGGGTTTTCTTGTGCATCATCTTTAGCAGAGGCTTCCTTCTGGGACGACAGCCATGCAGATCAATTTGATGCAATACCGACAGGCTGACCCCCCACCCCTTTAACTTCTGCAGCACTGCTGGCAGCACTCATATGTCTATTTACCAAAGACAACCTCTGAATATGACACTGAGCACGTGCATTCAACTTCTTTGGTCGACCATGGAGAGGCCTGTTCTGAGTGGAACCTGTCCTGTTAAACCGCTGTATGGTCTTGGCCACAATGCTGAAGCTCAGTTTCAGGGTCTTGGCAATCTTCTTATAGCCTAGACCACCTTTCTGGAGCAACAATTTTTTTTTGTTAGATTCCCAGAGAGTTCTTTGCCATGAGGTGCCATGTTGAACTTCCAGTGACCAGTATGAGAGAGTGAGAGCGATAACACCAAAATTAACACACCTGCTCCTCATTCACACCTGAGACCTTGTAACACTAATGAGTCACATGACACCGGGGAGGGAAAATGGCTAATTTGGCTCATTTTGGACATTTTCACTTAGGGGTGTACTCACTTTTGTTGCCAGTGGTTTAGACATTAATGACTGTGTGTTGAGTTATTTTAAGGGGACAGCAAATTTACACTGTTATACAAGCTGTACACTCACTACTTTACATTGTAGCAAATTGTCATTTCTTCAGTGTTGTCACATGAAAAGCTAGAATAAAATATTTACAAAAATGTGCGGGGTGTACTCACTTTTGTGAGATACTGTACATAGCAGTGAATCGGAGCGGACTAATAGTTCACTGTTCCCGAATAGGACTCCGCCTCGCTCAAGACTGGATCGGCCCCCAGGAGGGAAGGCTTGTTGAGTATGGGTCAACCCATGCTGTCTATGGTATGTGTAGATGCAGTATGGACAGTAGGAGGGTGGTGGGACCATGTGGGAACAAAGCAAGTGCCAATGTGTATGGAATATTCATTTTGGTATAGTCCACTGTTTAACCAGATCCCGGTGTGGAGATAGTGTATTCCAACCGTTCATGCCCCCTGTCTGCTGCATGAGGACGTTTGGAACAAGGGAGCTGCACGTGTGGAGATCCTGCATGTGCATTTGTGGCATTTACCCACTCCTCTCACCGTCACCTTGTGAATAGTTGGAATATACTATCTCCACACCGGCTTCTGGTTAACCAGTGGACTATACCAAAACGGATACGCCATACACATTGGCACTTGCTTTGTTTCCACGTGGTCCCACCCCCCTTCTACTGTCCATACTGCATCTACACATACCATAGACGGCACGGGTTGACTCATACTACCAGGCAGCCCCTTCTCAGTGAGCTTTCCCTCCTGGGGGCCGATCCACTCTTGGGCAGGGTGGCCCCCCCTTCTGCCCTCCCTTTACAGTGGCAGCTTTGGGACTGATCCTCGCCATTCACCCCCATGGACTTTCTGGTACCAGTGGCAGCATCATCCTTTATTCCTGCTTTTAATCTGCACTAGTTCTATATGAGAACCTACATTTACGCTATATACATGCCTGAATGATAGATATGAGTAATACCACCCCTTTCCCTGATGAAGAGGAACAACGCACGATCTTGAAACGCATTGGGCTGCACTCTGTTTTAATTACACAGCAGTGCAGTAAATAAGTGGTTCTGCTATATGTACTGTTGCATTTTATCATCACTTTGTATATTAGGTCAAATGTATCCCATTCCATCCTTCCCTCTCCTTTTCCTCTTTGATTTTAATTGCAATTTTGTAATAAACTAGAAATTATTTTTAGACTACTACATGTTTGAGTGGAGTCTATGCCCTTTAAAGTACCATCAGAGGGTCTTGGTTTTCTAATTTGTGCTTAGGGATGTGGGCATATTCTCCACATATCCCAAGGAGTTAAAGCGTACCCATTGAACTAAACTCTATTGAGCATCTGTGGGGAATCCTCAAATGGAAGGTGGAGGAGCGCAAGGTCTCTAACATCCCCCAGCTTGATGATGTCATCATGGAGGAGTGGAAGAGGACTCTAGTGGCAGCCTGTGAAGCTCTGGTGTTGATGGTGCCTGAACACTGTAACCCCTCACAGTTACTCTTCTTGGGTGCAGGAAAGTGCCCTGCTGTTAAAAATAATTGTAATTATTGAATTTACATGCCCATGTTAAACATGTGCAGAAAAATTGGGCCTTGGGTGTTGGTGGTGCCTGCCCTAAACCAAAAATATTGTTGGAAGCTACAAAAATATTGTTGGAAGACGACCCTCTGATGACGTCAGCGCACCGCTGACGAAACGCCGCGTAAGGGCAATGTGGGATCCGAACGTCATCTCCGCTCATTTGGTACGCAGGTGGAGCGCACTCGGCGTCCCCTGCTACCACAACTTTCAAACTGTAAGCATTTTTCTTTGTTAAAGACTTTTTAAACTACAATAAAATATCATCCAGACGTACTTCACGATTTGGCTCCACTCTCTTCCTTACTCCCCCCTCCCACCTATGTTGGTGGTGAGTATTACTTTACAGTGACGGAGTTTCCAAGGGTTGGACCTGTGTCCTAAGGAAATTGGTGGAGACTACGACCAATACTGGCTCATATGATTCCCGTAATAGGAATCCATATTTTCTGGTGAGTAGGCAATCTCACTGGGTGTAAAGGTGAAGGATCTGGCATACTCTATCAGAACAAGCAACACTGTCATTGGCACTTCTGAACTTTACGTTTTTCACTATATTGGATTTATGGACTTTTATTCTAAACACTCATTTGCACTGTGTGATATTTTTGTTTAAACTCTTATTGTTTATATATGGATTGATATGTAGCTCTGTTGTGCTAATTAGCCCAGGTTGAGGCTATTTCCATATGTACCTGACATCTAGTGGTTATATGCAGGCATAGCTCCTATCTTATAAATCCAGCAGCACTTTATCACAGCAGTTTAAAATTCCACTTGGTAAATTGTTACTTATAATTTCACATATTTATTCATTATTTAATACATTTATGATCAATATCACACACGTATGGTCTAATCCACGACCTGTGTGATATATTGAAACCACAGATATTTGCGTGTGATTGACACCTGGTGGTCTGATGTAGGTTTAGTATTTTATCATCTTTACCTACTAATATTTTATATTGTGTGAGCGCTGGCTACTATTATATACAATTGTTGGAAGCTAGCATCATCAAGATTCAGGAATAGGATAGGAACTTAGGCAGCATAGGCAGTCTTCAAGGGATCCCAGATCCCTAGCAAATTCAATCAGTTACATTAGCATCAGGGATTTGATAGCTGCTGATCCAGGACTGATTATTTTTTATTAATGTGAGCCTATCAACAGAGTCTGTGGACAGGTGCACTCTTTTATTGGTTACAAACCCTCTAGCAGCACTGAATGTTCGGCATGTTGGATGCAGGCCAGTAGCTCAATGTATATTGAGCAAGTTCTGACTTTTCTGGCCTGTCTCAGAATATCTGTTAAGCCTTGGTACCTGGTCAAGAAACTCTGAACCACCACATAGACCAAGTGAAGCACAGCATGGTATCTTTTAGCCTGACTGCTTGCATTGCCCCTTGAACGATTAGGGAGCACTGCAGGTTCAGAGGACAATTCTGCAGAAGAGGCCACAGAGGAAGAAGAGGAGGGGGTGGAGCAGGCAGATGTGGCAGAATCACCACCGATTTTTGGAGGCGTGGTGGCGGAACTAGCTCCAACACTGAACCCTGTCGGGCATCCTTCCCAGCTGCCAGCAAAGTTACCCAGTGTACTGTGAAGGAAAGGTAATGTCCCTGACAATGCCTGCTGGACCATGAGTCAGCGGTAATATGAACCTTGCTGCTGACCGCCCTGTCCAAGAGGCCAAAAATTGCCTTCCACATGACGGTAGAGAGCTGGAATGGCCTTACGTGAAAAGAAATGTCTTTTTGGAACCTGCCACTGTGGTACGGCACATTCCACAAATTCACAAAAGGGGGACAGAGTCTACCAGCTGAAAAGGCAGCAGTTGTAGTGCTAGCAATTTGGCCTAGATAGCATTTAGACGCTGAGCCTGTGTATGGCTGGGACAGTATTTTTTTTATGGTTCAGCAACTGGGGTAGGTAAATGTGCCTGATGAAATCAACTGGTGGTGAACTTCTAGCAGATTGGCTGCAAGTACTTGTGGCACCCATAGCTATACCTTCATTCCTCTCAGTGCAGGCTTTTGAGAGAACTGGAGGTATAGTTGGGATCACAGATGTGGAGCAAGGAGAATCCGCCTTGTTTTATGATGTGGGTATTTCAGGTGCTGTTGCCAATGGACTGCATGGCAGGTCATCATATGTCATGTCAAGCATGTGGTGCTCAAGCGGCTGCTGTTCTGGCCCCACTTGATCTGCTTCAGACATAGATTGAAAATGGCAATATTGTGATCTACTGCACAAGTGTTGAAAAAAGCCCACACCAATGAACTTTTGGAAGTCAGTGGGGATTCAGCAGAGCCCTGCACCCGTAGAGCTCTGTGGTGTGATGCAATAGGGTGGCTGCCCTTAAGCTGGCCCCTGGAGGACATCCTGCCTTGTTGGATTTGTGCCTCCTCCTCCTCTTCACTTTTCCTCTTCTCTTCTCTCAGGCACCCAAGTACCTGGCATCCAAGTCGGTGACCTCATCATCCCCGACCTCATCATCCCCTCCCTCCTCATCACTGGAACAAACTTGGCAGTATACTGCAGGTGGAGGAACATGACTGCTAGTTTCTTGTGCTTCTGTGGCACCTCCTCTTCTAGGCTCATGTTACTCCCTTCCTCAACCTGGGAACCAACATCGGAGCCTTCAAATTGGTGTGCATGCTCCATCAGCATGCAACCGACACTATGGTTGCATAATTCTGGTGACTCCTCCATGCATGATGGTGGAGGCTACGGAAGGAGTAACTGTGGACAATGATCCAGGGAATAGGCAACTTTGGCAGCTGCATTGGAAGGCAAACTAGTATGAGCCTGGGTGACAGAGGATGAGGAGGATGAGGACAGCTTAGTTATCCACTCCACCAACTCTTCTGCATGTTGTGGCTCAATAACACGGCCAGCAGCATAAAAAAAGACAAGCGTGACCCGCCTGCAAAGAATGCACCATGTCTGTCACCCACACTTTTCAATGTAGACACAGAGGCTGCTTGCCCTCTTTTAGTGGCCTGTGAGTGTCTGCCTCTCCTTGGTGGCCTTCTGGACATGATGAGTTTTTCTTTAACACCGACTGCACTGTATTATATACTGTAGACCACCAAATGCACTGTATATATAGTCTACACTGAATTCACTGTGTGTATATATATATATATACACAGTATCTCGCAAATGTGAGTGCACCCTTCAATATTTGTAAATATTTTATTATAGCTTTTCATTCTTTTCATTTGACTACACTGAAGAAATTAAGCTTTGCTACAAAGTAAAGTAGTGAGTGTACAAATTGGGCCAAATTAGCCATTTTCCCTCCCCGGTGTCATGTGACTCGTTAGTGTTACAAGGTCTCAGGTGTAAATGGAGAGCAGGTGTGTTAATTTTGGTGTTATCGCTCTCACTCTCTCATACTGGTCACTTGAAGTTCAACATGGCACCTCATAATTGCTGCCTCTGAAATCGCACCTGTCAATTGGATCTTTACATCCTGAAGACGGGGGAGTCCTGGTCCTTTGAAATGCATCGGTTTCATTCTAATACCTACACCCTTAATAAAGCAATTTAATTTGCAATCATCACATTTTTGGGCACTTCTTTACATACACTCCTTTGGATCACTACGGGTGCGACCATTCATCCTGAGGAAGCAGCCCTGGTTCAGATGGTGTCAAGCATGTGTTCCTTGTATGTGTTACTAACTGTATGGGAGCTGGGCTGGCTGGGGGAGGAGAGCGATCGAGGCTCCCATACACAGGGAGCCTGTGATCACATTCCTTCCCCCTGTCAGAACGGAGATCCGTGTGTTTACATACATGGACCCCAGTTCTGCCACTGTGGGAGAGTGATCTCCCATGATCCCCCGGAACACAGTGTTTGAGCGAGTGTGTTTCAGGCAGCACGCGCACGCTCATGATCCCCAATCTCACAGCCACTTTGCCACCATCAATCCATGGCAGGCGGTCGGCAAGTGGTTAATACCCCACCCGAAGTTCATTATATACTGTACACTGCTAAATGCACTGTATATATAGTCTACACTGAATGCAGAGTGTATATATCTATCTATCTATATATATATATATATATATATATATATATATATATATATAGATATATACAGGCGGTCCCCGGGTTACAAACAAGATAGGGACTGTATGTTTTTTCGTTGAATTTGTTTGTAAGTCGGAACAGGTACATATTTTAAATGTAGCTTCAGCCAAAAAAAATATGTTTAAGCTTTTTGGATAGCATAGGGAAGGGTTAACACCCCTCTAATGTTTATTTTGCTGTCTATGTTTCTGTTCAGAAGATTTCACCTCACATCCTGTCCCAATAATAATTGGATTTTGAAAAATTTGAGTTGTGGAAACAAGGATTGGTGATAAAGCATCAGTGGAGACACTTTTTTCCCATAATAACTCTTACAGGAGTGAATTTCCCTTCCTAGGGGTAGATTTCCTATATATATTAATACACCACCTGAGGTGTATTATATACTGTACACCGCTGAATGCACTGTATATATACCCATGAAGAAGTCACGTAATGCGTAACGTAACGCGTAGGGTGTGAGCGGAGGTGACCGGAAGTGACATTTTTAAAGAGACCAGCTCGCAGCTTGTGGAGAAGTGCCCATAGGTGGCTTTTAAATGTAAGTGTGCAATGCTTTTTTACAAATAGAAGTTTTTAAAGACAATATCACACTACGAGGATTCTTGTAACCCTTCTTCCACATATAATAACACTATAACTGGTGACTGAGGCTTGGAGGAATCAAGCAAGGCAAGAGGGCTTGCCAGTGGTGAGAGATCGGTACCACACGATCCCACCAAAGAAACCTTTATGTGCTAAAGCCCTAGCACACTCAGGTGAGAGGCTAGAGCACTTATAGGAGACACAAAAGAAAAGTCACAAGTTTACCTGCATTGTCACAACAGCACTTGTTAATCCTAGAAGGATGTTATAATCACAAAAATATGCAAGAGGCACTGGAATGATTGAAGACCTAATGAGACTTTACATCTTTGTTTTGTATATATAATTTGAACACTTTTAATATTAATTTGCTGAGATTTAAAATTACACGTCTATGTTATTGTCTGTGTCCAGCCTTGAGACACATAGAACTGGACTTATGATATGATGGTGGAGCTCGACTATTTATGGTTTAGATAAAGGCATTTTAATTGAGTTCAATGCATGTAGGAAAAAATGCATTTTGATATATGACATATGTTTAGATTAATTGGTTTACACTAATTCCCCTCATGTGGTAGCGCTGAGCACTTTCTTATTCACTCGATAAAATAGTCACCGATAACTATTTTTTTGCAACGGCAGCTGCTATAACACATTATTTTGTCACAATTATTAAGTGGGAGCGCGAGAGTAACACATCATGTTTACTGTATATATAGTCTACACTGAATGCAGAGTGTGTATATATATATATATATATATATATATATATATATATATAGTGATGTTATGACAGGCGAGGTGATCAATGGACGATGTGTGTCGCCTCACATGCGTTCATTTGCAGTGAACTAAGGTGGAATCTGGTCCGGGTTTTACCAGCCACCTTGACAGGGTTGTTTCCGGACCAGATTTTGTGGTTCACTGGTGTCCATCAACAGGTGGTATAAATAATCAGGAGGAGAGTAAAGTTTATCTCTGGCCTGGGACTCAGGAGCCATCAAGCCTGAGAGAGCTGCTGTACTGAAGTCTGCTTTATGATTGAAACAAAAAGGTTTGCACTGTCTTTGTTTTGTGGGTTACTGGAAGAAGCCCTTCACTGCTCAGTTAGGAATACTGAAATGTTTAGTAAGAACCTGGATGGCAAGGATTTATTTTCTATTTTGTTTGTCTGATTTTCATGCAACCTTTTAAAAATAAAACTACAAATCAGCTTTTAAGAGAACCTGCCGTTGGACTACCTTTTTTCCCAGGGAAGGTGATCCCCATTGAGCTAACCCCCCACACATGGTGGATTTTCAGCGGGCATCTTCCTAAACAAGATGGATGATGTGTTAAAAGCCTTGCTGTAGGCCACTGCAACCCAACAGGAGAACAATCACCAGCAGCAGGAAACCAATGGCCAGGTTGCACAGGCCATTGCAGCAAAGCAGGAGGCAAATCTCTAGGCTGTTGCAGCCCAGCAGGAGGCATATTTCCAGTTTGCGGAGGCTCTGGTGGAGTTAAAGAAGGGGGCTACAAGTCTTGGTGGAACAGAAAATGGTGCGTGCCAGCTATTTCCTGCAGAAGATGACACATGCAGATGATGTGGAAGTGTACCTAGCAACTTTTGAAAGAGTTGCTATTCGAGAAGGATGGCAAAAAGAGCAATGGACAGGACTGCTAGCACCTGTTCTGACAAGAGAACCCCAAACGGCCTATTATGACCTGGAATCAGAGACTGCCCAGGATTATGAGACACTGAAAGCTGAGATGTTTGCTCGCATGGGGTGCATCGCTGGTCATATAGTACTGACAAGCCACCCCACACCCATATATTTGATTTGATACACCACACCAAGAAATGGCTTAAGCCAGAGACTTTGTCAGGCCCCAAGATTATGGAGCATGTGGTCATGGACCATTATTTACGGGTGCCACTTTGAGGAGGTTGGTCAGCCATGGGAACCCTAAGACTGCAAACCAGCTGGTGGACTTGGTGGAGAGATATACTGCTGCTGAGGAGTTGTTTAACCCACTCCAATGTCTCTAGGGGTGAAAAATGGATCCAGTAAGACTGTTCCAGGTTTCAAGGGCATGGGGAAAAATTACAAGACTGTTGTCACAGATAATGAGACTATGGGCTCAGGACCTGGAGACTGGCCAAATAGGTCAGGAAGGTCTCTGAGGCCATTTAGAGGATTGGGTACAGAACACATAAAATGATATCACTGCCATATGTTAGGTCATATTGCTGCTAACTGTTCCCTAAGTGATGGACCAATGCAAGGTAATAATGCTTACTTGAAAAAACGCATGTCTCTTTTTGCACAGGTAGCATGTACTGCAGCATGTCAGGAATGCATTGAAAAACAAATTTGTGTGATTTCAGTGGATGGAAAGCCAGTCACTGCTCTGCTAGAATCTGGTAGTGTGGTGACATTAGTCAAAGGGGATTTTGTAAATCCTGCAAAGTTACATCCTAGCACTATTGGGTGAGTAGTATACATGGTGGCACGTGTGACTATTTTCTATTTTGTTTGTTTGATTTTCATGCAACCTTTTAAAAATATAACTAGCTATAAGTCAGCTCTTAAGAAAACCTGTCGTTGGACTACCTTTCTTCCCAGGGAAGGTGATCTCCACTGAGCTAACCCCCCACTATTAGAGATGAGCGAACCTCTGGAAGTTCGGGTTCTGCTGGTCCGTCCGAACTTCGGGACAAAGTCCGGGTCTGGGTCCGGATGGAACCCGAACGATCGCACGGACAACGAACCCCATTGAAATCAATGGGGACCCGGCTTCAAGCCTGCCTGGTCGTCTTGGGCTTGAAGGTCTCCAAGCGAGTAGAGATTATCACCCCCCAATCGAGTCACCTCTAGTGGAAGGGACCCTTCTTTCCATCAGGTTGCTGTCCAAAAGAATTCTCGACTGAATATCGATCAATATAAAAATTTTCCAACGTACTTTTAGTTTGTTTGTTTTATCTTTTATCAGTGTGCACGGTGGTACATATGATGAGTGGGTTATCACGATCCTACATTGAAACGTCCTAAATGTTTTAGGGGAAAC
>BLSH010537592.1:99581-112735 GCA_018402905.1 Glandirana rugosa | reverse complement strand
GTAGGCTGAAGTGGCGGTGGTGGAGGAGGAGGAAGAGGAGGAGGAGGTAGCCAACACTGTTTTTTGTTTGTTTGGGTTTTTTTTAGAATTGGGGTAGACCCCAAAATATTGAGACATATTAAAAAAAAAGGATACCAATGGCTGTGTGAGGCCGGTCTAAATGTCTATTCTGCACAAGGTACAGAAAAGTCTTGTGGGATCCACGCCTGGTTCACTTTAGTAAAGGTTAGCTTGTCCACGTTGGCTGTGGACAGGCGGCTTCACTTGTCTGTGATAACACCCCCTGCCGTACTAAACACATGTTCAGACAATACACTGGCTGCAGGGCAGGCCAGCACCTCCAAGGCATAAAGGGCAAGCTCAGGCCATGTGGCCAATTTGGAGACCCAGAAGTTGAATGGGGCAGACCCATCAGTCAGTACATATAGGCGTGTGCAAACATACTGTTCCACCATGTTGATGAAATGCTGTCTCCTGCTAAGACCTTGCCTATCAGCTGGTGGTGCTGTTTGTGGTGGCATGCTGCTGACAAAGCTTTTCCACATTTCGGCCATGCTAACCCTGCCTTCTGAGGTGCTGGCAGTGCCACAGCTGCGTTGGCGACCTCTTCCTCCTCCTCTGCCTTCGCCTTGTGCTTCCACTGAGCTCCCTGTTTCATTTGGGAATGCCCTCAGCAGCGCGTCTACCAGAGTGTGCTTGTAGTCGCGCATCTTCCGATCACGCTCCAGTGAGGGAATTAAGGACGGCACGTTGTCCTTGTAATGGGGATCCAGCAGGGTGGCCACGTTAAAATGTGGGCAACTTGGCTGTCGTTGAGCAGGCACTGCAGCATGTAGTCACGCTCATGTATGCCAGGCTGCCCAGAGGCAAAGACAAGCTGTCCTCTGTGGGAGATGTATCATCTGTGTCCTCCATATCCCCTCTGTCACACTCCAGTGATGCCCACGAGCCGAGTTGGGTGCCACTCTGCTGTGAACACGGTTCCTCCTCCTCCACCTCCTTCTCCTCATCATCCTCGTCCTCCTCATCCTCCAGAACTGTCCCCTGGCTTGAAAAATTTTGATCTGGCCTATGCTGGTGCAGGAACCCACCCTCTGAGCCACTTGTGAATGACTAGCCTGATAACCATGAAAATGACCCCTCTTCCTCCTCCTCCTCTTCCTCCTGTGCCACATCGTCTTCCATCATCGTCCGAAGTGTTTTTTCAAGGAGACATAGAAGTGGGATAGTAACGCTGAGAACAGTGTCATCAGCACTGGCCATGTTTGTGGAGTACTTGAAACACCGCAATATGGTACACAGGTCTCGCATGGAGGCCCAAACATTGGTGGTGAAGTGGTGCTGTTCCACAGAGCGACTGACCCATGCGTGCTGCAGCTGAAACTCCACTATTGCCTGCTGCTGCTTGCACAGTCTCTCCAGCATGTGCAAGGTGGAGTTCCACCTTGTGGGCACGTCGCATAGGAGGCCATGAGCGGGAAGGCCGAAGTTCCGCTGCAGCGCAGACAGGCGAGCAGCAGCAGGGTGAGAACACCAAAAGTGCTCACAGACGGCCCGCACTTTCTGCAGCAGCTCTGACATATCTGGGTTGTTTGTTAGAAATTTCTGCACCACCAAATTCAGCACATGCGCCAGGCAAGGGATGTGCGTCAAACCGGATAGGCCCAGAGCCGCTACGAGATTTTGATCATTATTGCACACCACCAGGCTGGGTTTGAGGCTCAGTTTCAGTTTCAACAACCACCCATCGGTCTGTTCAATGCCTGTCCACAGCTCCTGCGCAGTGCAGGGTTTATCCCCCAAACATATCCGTTTTAAAACAGCCTGCTGTCGTTTCCCCCTGGATGTGGTTCAGAATTTTGTTTCGCCTTTCCCATTCCTGTTCGGCCTCTTCTACAGTCAGCGTCCGGTGCTTGGCCAGTGGAGTAAAATTGTACCAGTTGGAGACGGGGAACGCTTCAAATGCTCCACCTGGACACTGGGTGAAGATGAAGTAGGAGGCATTCTTTGTCACTCCACCTTTTTTAATTCCTTTAAACTTGTGTCCAGCCTTGCCATTAACCCTAAGCAACCAGGGCTGGTCTCCACCTTGAACTCTTTGAGAATGATGCCGTATTTCTTGCGTCTGGCCTCCTCCCTCAGCTTGCGATTACACTAGCTCCCAGCCCCAGAGTCAGGCATTTCCTCATCCTGGTACATTTTCTTAGCACTCAGGTCACGCTCCATGCGAGCCTGGTTCCATGTAGAGAAGTCCACTTTATCTGCAGCATTGAAGGCCATGACATTGTACCTCTTACTGGGGTTCCTGGGAACGCGGACGACATACTCCGTCACAGACTGAACGCTTCCCCCCAGGGATGTCATATTTGGAAACTGATTATCACCTGAGCTCCACACCGGTATATTCGGGGCTCCTGTCTCCCCCTCACTCGGTGCAGTCACAGAATTATCCAGTTACAACACAGAAAATCGTCTTGCCCGCACATCTACACACGTTTCTGGCTTTGCACTCACGACTTCCGGCGTGAAAACCAATGAAACCTATGAAACCAAAATCAAGAACACGGGGACATGACCTCAAACTAACTGGGGGGAAGTTCAAAACTAATCTTAGAAAGTATTATTTTACTGAAAGGGTGGTTGATGATTGGAATAAACTACCAACAGAGGTTGTGAGACAGTCAACAGTAAATGGCTTCAAACATGCTTTGGATAAACATAAATCTATAGTGAGACAACAAGGTTAATTAAAAAAAAAAAAATAAATAAATACATAAATAAAAAGGGGCAGACTTGATGGACTACTCAGTCTTTTTCTGCCGTCACTTTTCTATGTTTCTATGTGCTGAAGTTGGTGGTGAAGGTGTTACACTGAGTGGATGAGGAGGTGGTAGAGGAGGAGGAAGCGCAGTAGGAGGAGGAGGCAACAGGAGGCAAAGAGAAATGCCCTGCAATCCTGGGTGGCGGAAGGACATTGGCCAAATGGCTAGCCGCCTCAGGACCACCCGCCACTACATTTGCCCAGTGTGCAGTTAGCGAGATATAGCGTCCCTGCCCGAGCTTACTAGTCCACGTATCAGTGGTTATGTGGACCTTGCCACAGATGGCGTTGCGCAGTGCACACTTGATCTCATCCCCGACTTGTTTGTGCAGGGAAAGGATGGCTCGTCTGGAAAACTAGTGGCGGCTGGGAACCATGTACTGTGGGACAGCCACCGCCATCAGGTTTTTAAAACTGTCCATGTCCACCAGACGGAATGAAAGCATTTCAAAGGCCAGGAATTTGGAAATGCTGGCATTCAGGGCCAGGGATCGCGGGTGGGTAGGGGGGTACTTCCTCTTTCTCTCCAGTGTTTGGGAGATGGAGAGCTGTAAGCTTCCATGGGACCGTGTGGAAATGCTTGGGGACGGTGGCGGACATGGTGGAGTTGCTGTCACATTGTCTTTTTGCTGGGTGGCAGGTGACACTGGCACTGTAGAGGTGGAGGAAGAGGCCGAGGCAGCAGCAGAAGAGGAAGCAGGAGGAGGCCGAGACCTTTCTTGGATTTTGAGGTAGTTATTCCACTGCAGCTCGTGCTTTGCATTTAGATGGCTGGTCATGGAGGTTATGCTCAGGTTTAGAACATTTGTGCCTCGCTTCAGTCTCTAATTGCACAGTGTGCAAATCACTTGTGTCTTGCAGTCAACACATTGTCTGAAGAACTGCCATGCCGGGGAACGCCTTTGAGCTACCTTTGGTGTGCTAGGTCCCTGGGTGTGGTGGGTAGTAGCAGGCATACTGTCTAGGGGATGCTCGCTCCAATTTTGCAATGTGCTTCCTCTTTTGCTGTGCTGGTGCCTCTGTGCGACCACCACCTCTTCCTCCAAACTGCACACGTCACTCGCATGACCTTCATTCCATGTGGGGTCTAGGACCTCATCATCCTCCACATCATCTTCCACCCACCCTTCACCGCTGCCTGCTTGTCAGTCTGCACACTGAGGAAAGCTGCAGCAGTTGGCACCTGTGTTTCATCATCATCATCACAGACGTGCTGCCGTGGTGTTTCCATGTCCTCATCCTGAACCAGAAGTGGTTGGGCATCAGTGCACTCAATGTCTTCCACTTCAGGGCCAGGGCTATGTGGATGGCCCACGGAAAGCACACCAGCGGAGTCATCAAAAAGCAGAAGAGACTGCTGCATGACTTGGGGCTCAGACTGCTTGGCTGATTTACGAGGGGCTGAGGTAAAAGACAGATGGTTATGGGGTTCAGGTGCCAACTCTGAGCTTTCATTAAGGGACCGGGTGGGAGACAATGTGAAGGAACTGGAGGCATTGTAAGCCACCCATTTTACTATCGCCTGTACTTGTTCTGGCCTCACCATTCGTTGAGCGGCATTCGGACCTACCATATAACGTTGAAGGTTCTGTCGGCTAGCTGAGGAAGGTGTTTCACTTGTGTGTGTAGCTGGCACAGATCGACCAAGTCCTCTTCTTGCAACAGGAGCTTCAGCAACACCACCAACACCAGCAGCACCAGCAGCACCACGACCACCACCACGTCCCTTATTTGACGCTCTCCTCATTCTGGACACAAATGTACTATGTAGCACTATTTATTAATACAAAAAAAAAAGAATAATAAATTATTATTCTTATTTAAAAAAAAAAAAAATAGATGCACTTTTTATTTTTGTGCAAGAAATGCACCTCTCACACAAGCAGCAGGAACCTTTCGCTACACCAGTATGAGATGATTTTAGAACGATAATCTATATTTCACAGCACTGACAGGAACCTGTCCCTACTGCAGTATGAGATGATTATAGAACAATAATCTCCCCCTGACAGCACCAACAGGAACCTCTCCCTAATGCAGTAGGAGATGGCTTTATAACGATAAACTCTCCCTCAGAACACCAACAGGAACCTCTTTCTAATATAGTAGGAGATGGCTTTATAACGATAAAATCTCCCTCAGAGCACCAACAGGAACCTCTCCTTAATGCAGTAGAAGTTGGTTTTACAACAATAAACTCTCCCTCAGAGCACCAACAGGAACCTCTCCTTAATGCAGTAGTGGATGGTTTTATAGCAATAAACTCTCCCTCAGAGCACCAACAGGAACCTCTCCCTAATGCAGTAGAAGATGGCTTTATAACGATAAACTCTCCCTCAGAGCACCAACCGGAACCTCTCCCTAATGCAGTAGTAGATGTTTTTAGAACGATCAACTGTCCCTCAGAGCACCAACAGGAACCTCTCCCTAATGCAGTAGTAGATGGTTTTAGAATGATAATCTCTCCCTCAGAGCACCAACAGGAACCTGTCCCTAATGCAGTAGTAGATGGTTTCAGAACGATAAACTCTCCCTCAGAGCACCAACAGGAACCCCTCCCTAATGCAGCAGTAGATGGTTTTAGAACAATTATCTCTCCCTCAGAGCACCAACAGGAACCTGTCCCTAATGCAGTAGTAGATGGTTTTAGAATGATAATCTCTCCCTCAGAGCACCAACAGGAACGTTTCCCTAATGCAGTAGTATATGGTTTTAGAATGAGAATCTCTCCCTCAGAGCTCCAACAGGAACGTTTCCCTAATGCAGTAGTAGATGGTTTTAGAATGAGAATCTCTCCCTCAGAGCACCAACAGGAACGTTTCCCTAATGCAGTAGTAGATGGTTTTAGAATGATAATCTCTACCTCAGAGCACCAACAGGAACGTTTCCCTAGAGCAGTAGTAGATGGTTTTAGAATGAGAATCTCTCCCTCAGAGCACCAACAGGAACGTTTCCCTAACGCAGTAGTAGATGCTTTTTAGAATGAGAATCCCCCTTAAGAGTACCAACAGGAATGTTTCCCTAATGCAGTAGTAGATGGTTTTAAAATGAGAATCTCTCCCTCAGAGCACCAACAGGAACATTTCCCTAATGCAGTAGTAGATGGTTTTAGAATAAGAATCTCTCCCTCAGAGCACCAACAGCAACGTTTCCCTAATGCACAATAAGATGGTTCTGAACGCTAATGTCTCCCTGACAGGACCGCAATGAAGGTCTCCCTAATGCAGTCTGAGATGGTTGTGAACGCTAATCTTTCCCTCACAGCAGCGGCATAAAGCTCTCCCTACTCTAGTCTGAGACGATCTGACATGCGGCGCTACATGACTTCAGCCCCATATAGAGGCTGGGTCACACGATGCACTGGCCAATCACAGCCATGCCATTACTAGGCATGGCTGTGATTGCTTCTAAGGGCAAACTAGTGAAAAGCTTGTTGATTGGCTGCCCAGCAGCTATAGAAAAGGCGTCAAAAATATCCGAATACCATACCCGATACGGACTTTTTTTTAATGTCTGGGATCGGGTTTGGGGCACGGACACCCCAAAGTCCGGTACAGACCCGAATTTTACAGTCCGGGTTCACTCAACTCTAGTATCTACAGTATCTCACAAAAGTGAGTACACTCTTCACAATTTTGTAAATATTTTATTATATCTTTTCAGGTGACAACACTGAAGCAATTACACTTTGCTACAATGTAAAGTAGTGAGTGTACAGCTAGTATAACAGTGTAAATTTGCTGCCCCCTCAAAATAACTCAACACACAGCCATTAATGTCTAAACCGCTGGCAACAAAAGTGAGTACACCCCTAAGTGAATATGTCCGAATTGGGCCCAAAGTGTCACTATTTTGTGTGGTCACTATTATTTTCCAGTACTGCCTTAACCCTCTTAGGCATGGAGTTCACCAGAGCTTCACAGGTTGCCATTGGAGTCCTCTTCCACTCCTCTATGCTGACATCACAGAGCTGGTGAATGTTAGAGACCTTGCGCTCCTCCACCTTCCATTTGAGGATGCCCCACAGATGCTCAATAGGGTTTAGGTATGGAGACATGCTTGGGCAGTGCATCACCTTTACCCTCAGCTTCTTTAGCAAGGCAGTGGTCATCTTGGAGGTGTGTTTGGGGTTGTTGTCATGTTAGAATACTGCCCTATGGCCTGGTCTCCGAAGGGAGGGAATCATGCTCTGCTTCAGTATGTCACAGTACATGTTGGCATTCATGGTTCCCTCACTGAACTGTAGGTCCCCAGTGACAGCAGCACTCATGCAGCCCCAGACCTATACCCTATTGAGCATCTGTGGGGCATCCTCAAATGGAAAGTAGAGGAGCGCAGGGTCTCTAACATCCACCAGCTCCACAATGTTGTCATGGAGGAGTGGAAGAGGACTCCAGTGGCAACCTGTGAAGCTCTGGTGAACTCCATGCCCAAGAGGGTTAAGGCAGTGCTGGAAAATAATGATGGCCACACAAAATATTGACACTTTGGGCTCAAATTGGACATTTTCACTTAGCGGTGTACTCACTTTTGTTGCCAGCGGTTTAGACCTTAACCCCTTCCTTACTGGGCACTTAAACCCCCCTCCTGCCCAGACCAATTTTTGGCTTTCAGCGCTGTCGCATTTTGAATGACAATTGCGCGGTTGTGCGACGTTGTACCCAAATAAAATTTGCGTCCTTTTTTTCCCACAAATAGAGCTTTCTTTTGGTGGTATTTGATCCCCTCTGCGTCATTTCTGATCGCCGCTATAAACAAAAAATGAGCGACAATTTTGCAAAAAAGAACAATATTTTTTACTTTTTGCTAAAGTACAAATCCATTAAAAAAATTATTCATCAGTTTTGGCCGATATATATTCTTCTACATATTTTTGGGGGAAAAAAAACGCAATCAGCGTATATTGATTGGTTTGCGCAAAAGTTATCGCGTCTACAAACTGGGAATTGATTTATGGCGTTTTTATAATTTTTTTTTTTTTACTAGTAATGGCGGCGATCTGCGATTTTTATCGGGACTGCGATATTGGGGCGGAAATGTCGGACATTTTTTACACATTTTTGGGACCAATGACATTTATACAGCGATCAGAAATTTAAATGTCCACTGATTACTGTATAAATGTCATTGGCAGTGAAGGGGTTAGCCAGCAGGGGGCAGTGAAGGGGTTAAATATGTTCCCTGGGTGTGTTCTAACTGTGGGGGGGCAGGGCTGGTCGGGACATAACAGATCTAACTGATCCCAGTGACAGGGATCAGTAGATCTGCTATGTCCCCTGTCAAAGAACGGGAAACCGCCGTGTTTACAACGGCGGTTCCCCGTTCTGAGGCTCCTGAAAGTGATCGCGGGTCTCGGACGGACATCGAGTCCACCCGACCCGCGGGCACGCTCGCGCAGCGTGCGGCGCGCGCGCGCGCGCGCCACCGCTGCCTCCAGGGGGCGCGCGGGAGCATGCGCCGTGGAGGACGTCCATGGACGTCCTCCAGGCATTTCAGGTCCGTGCTGGAGCCGTATTTCGGCAATAGCGCGGACCTGGAGGGGTTAAAGGCTGCGTGTTGAGTTATTTTGAGGGGACAGCACATTTATAATGTTATACAAGCTGTACACTCACTACTTTACATTGTAGCAAAGTGAAATTTCTTCAGTGTTGTCACATGAAAAGATAGAATAAAATATTTACAAAAATGTGAGGGGTGTACTCACTTTTGTGAGATACTGTTTTTACTCTGTGCAGCCTCATATTTTATATTTTACCAAAAATTTGGGTAATTTATTTTGTTCAACCTAAAATTCACATTAATGTGTTTTTTTACTGAATTTTGTGTTTCCTAGAATTTTGCCGTAATATCACCTGACATAAAAAAATTGGAACTACCACTTGTTTATTCTCTAGGTTATCTGCTTTCAGAAAATATATAATGTAAGGAGGTTTTGTGTAATCTCCAACACACTACATTCGGCCACTGTGTAAGCAGCCTTATATAGTGTGGGCACCCTCCCTTTGGCCAATTATGGCTCTTGCAGCAGAACGCGCTGTGATTGGCCAAAGTATGCAGGCCAGGTGCATGCTTTGGCCGATCATCAGACATCAATGCACTGCGATCCCACAGTGCATTGTGGGGCATTCCGCAGCGCTCAAATTTGTTTCGAAAGCCCCATAATGTTTGCTGTTTGGCGAATGAGCAAATCCCCTGATGTTCGGTCGAACTTACGTTCGACACGAACATCGGGCCCATTCCTAATGGGAACCCATTGTTCTCATTCATACAGGTTGAAGAGCTGCAGAATATGTGCTTGCTATAGTGGAAACTGGTTGTTTAGGGTCCTTTGAGATTAGCAAGTCCTAGTATGGGTTCTGTTATCTGTCCTGGAGCCCAGAGCTTTTGTAGAGACTTGGTAGGGATTAACTCTCCAATCCTGGGTCAAGATTTTACGAGCAACCAGCACACTTATTGTGCAAGTGTGCACAGGGTTATTGTAAGGAAAATGACTATAGTTCAGGTGTCTACTCTACCCAGGAGTCTTTGTGGCTGCAAAGAAGCAACCAGAAAGAGAAATCCAGGAGGCTGAAGGCAGGATTGTTTTTTTATGGCAATGGAATCCTGAAAACTCCTGTGTGCGTAACTTTTTGGGTTGTATGAACTTTTTTTAAAAAAAGTGGGCACAAAATCCCTAAGATGAAGATTTGGAATCATTACTCTTGAGATAATTTCTCACAATATATATTGTCTGGCAATGTTTTATTGCAAACATGTTTCACTGTGGAATATAAAGATAAAATATGTAGCAGAACAAAGTTTTATGCATTTGTCTAGTTTAATCAGTGAAGTGCATATGGGATCTAAGCTACCAGTCCAATGCATACAGGAATTTAGCTCATCTAGTTGCCATAGTAGAATGGATTTGGGTTATCATAGTGTTAATTAAATTCTGGTACTTTTCCATTATGCTCATTGTTACGAAGTTACAATAGCTTAACTTTGTTGTACCTCACAACAATCCCCCCATTCTATTTAGTTTTTCATGGACCAAAGGGTGGTAGAATTAATTTCTGCTTGCAGCACTGGTCCATCCACTGGAAGCAAACCCCTGAATATGATTTTTACCTACAGGTTAGCTTATAATAAAGCTTACCTGCAGGTAGAATTAATATTTCCTAAACATGCCCCATTTAGGAGACATCACTGCTGCACATGCTCTGAAGGAACGACATACCCATGCCTTTCCTTCAGAGCTCTGTGCCACAGCCATGACTCCCACGTGCATGTGTGGGAGTGATGTCACGGCTGCTCGGCCATCCAGGTGGCCACAGCCTGTTAGCCTGGAAGGAAGACCGGGTAAAGATAGAAGTTTCTGCAGCGGTTACAGTGGATCGCTGGAGGTCTTCATTTCAAGGTAAGTCTTTCATAATGTGCTAGTATGTGATGCATACTAGAACATTGTGCCTTTACCTTGCAGGGGATTTTTTTTTAAGTTTACTACTGCTTTAATGAACACAACTTCGTCTGTCTTGGTTTGAAGAGTCACACAAAATGACTTATCTTCACCTAGGGTACCAGAGACACATTTTATTCTGTCATGTTTAGAATGACACTAAATTATGTTTCTGGTATAAAGCATAGCAAATTACATTTTGACAGATAAAGCTGGTTGCACACAAATAGTTCTTAGGAAAATGTCTAATGAAGGGCATCACAGAGTGGTACTAGATAACCTTTAGTACATTCCAACATCTTCCCATAAATAGAGAGATAACTCAATGTTAATCCCTTGAGGTAAAAATATTGTTTGAGAGCAGCCATGGTACATTAGATTTGTTAGTAATATTAAACACTAAATACTTAAATACTAAAATAATAAATACTTACAGTTGCATTTCAGGCTTGCAAGTTTTGTTTACAATAAATTGTTCCTAGCCCCTAGACCCAAAAAGGTGGACCAAGTACTGCTGTCTGTCATACACAAAGCATTGTTCAATTTCCTCACTTCATAGCCATGAAAATAATGTGCAAAGAATTTAGACTTGTCACATTTGGCAAATGTCAAGTGTATTACAGTACGAAGCACAGGCTATTACTTTAAGTGACACTAGTTAATTGATATGTTCACCATTTGTAACATTTTACTTGTTACACCAATATTTAGTGTCTAACATATTATAGATGCAGCAGCCCCTGCACCCCCTGATCCTTCATTATAATAGTGAGCTTGAGATCCTCTCCCCCTCACTCGCCGTCTTAATTTAAAAAAGATGCAGCCATGCAGGGCTCCACCCACTCAAGGGCATCATTAATTCACAGAGTTCTGTGAATGTAAGAACAGCAATAGAGTTGAGTGGACACCTGGATGTTTAGGGATCTGCGGGTTCGGCCGAACTTCGCGAAAAATTTCAAGTTCGGCCCCGAACTTGACCCCGAACCCCAATGAAGTCAATGGTGACCTGAACTTTTGGGCACTAAAATGTCATGGAAAGGGCTAGAGGGTTGCAAAAGGAAGCAAAATAGGGGTAAGAGTAGGACAAGTGCCCTGCAAACAAATGTGGATAGGGAAATAACTTAAAATCCCTTTAAAAAAATTAAAAATGGAGGAGGAGGTGGATGTGGAGTAGGAGGTTGAGGAGGCGGTGACCGTGGCGGTGTAGGTGGAAGTGGCGGTGGAGGAGGAGCCAACACTGTTTTTTGTTCGTTTGGGTTTTTTTTTCTAATTGGGGTAGCCCCCAAAATATTGAGACATATTAAAAAAAAAAAGATCACTATCTGCAGACAAACCCAGAGATGTTCTAGCACGGGTTCACTTTTTCCATATAAAATGTACCATGGTTTATTTTTCATGTTTCCCCTGTTACAAATTCCAATAAAGACTTATGTTCTATAAAAAAAAAGAATAAGTTCACTTAAGTATACCAATGGCTGTGTGAGGCCGGTATAAATGTCTGTTCTGCACAAGGTACAGACAAGTCTTGTGGGATCGATGCCTGGTTCATTTTAATAAATGTTAGGTTGTCGACGTTGGCTGTGGACAGGCGGTTGCGCTTGTCTGTGATAACGCCCCCTGCCGTGCTAAACACATGTTCAGACAATACACTGGCTGCAGGGCAGGCCAGCACCTCCAAGGCATAAAGGGCAAGCTCAGGCCATGTACCCAATTTGGAGGCCATGTACCCAATTTGGAGACCCAGAAGTTGAATGGGGCAGACCCATCAGTCAGTACGTGTAGGTGTGTGCGCACATACTGTTCCACCATGTTGCTGAAAAGCTGCCTCCTGCTAAGACGTTGCCTATCAGCTGGTGGTGCTGTTTGTTGTGGCGTGCTGCTGACAAAGCTTTTCCACATTTTGACCATGCTAACCCTGCCTTCTGAGGTGCCAGCGGTGCTACAGCTGCATTGGCGACCTCTTCCTCCTCCTCTGCCTTCGCCTTGTGCTTCCACTGAGCCCCCGGTGTCATTTGGGAATGCCCTCAGCAGCGCGTCTACCAGCGTGCGCTTTTAGTCGCGCATCTTCCGATCACGCTCCAGTGAGGGAATTAAGGACGTTGTTGTCCTTGTAACGGCACTGGCCATGTTGGTGGAGTACTCGAAACACCGCAATATGGTACACAAGTCTCGCATGGAGGCCCACTCGTTGGTGGTGAGGTGGTGCTGTTCCGCAGAGCGACTGACCCATGCGTGCTGCAGCTGAAACTTCACTATTGCCTGCTGCTGCTCGCACAGTCTCTCCAACATGTGCAAAGTGGAGTTCCACCTTGTGGGCACGTAGCATAGGAGGCGGTGAGCGGGAAGGCTGAAGTTCCGCTGCAGTGCAGACAGGCGAGCAGCAGCAGGGTGAGAACGCCGAAAGCGCGCACAGACGGCCCGCACTTTCTGCAGCAGCTCTGACATATCCGGGTAGTTTTTTAGAAATTTCTGCACCACCAAATTCAGCACATGCGCCAGGCAAGGGATGTGCGTCAAACTGGCTAGGCCCAGAGCTGCTACGAGATTTGCCCATTATCGCACACCACCAGGCCGGGCTTGAGGCTCAGTGGCAACAACCACTCATCGGTCTGTTGTTCAATGCCCGTCCACAAAGATTTTTTGATGGGCCTATACAGTCTCGACGACGTCTTTCACGCCCGGCAGACACGCGCGAAAGCCGCAAGAGTGGGACGACGACGAGCGGACAGACGTGACGTCGCCTTGAAGTCGGAAGGGCGAGTGGCGGAGGATACGATGCACGGGTGTTCCACCTTGAGGTGAAACGTGTACAACCTCTCTGACACGCTCGTCGTCGTCCGTTATCACTTCAAAGTCGACGTCGTGCGTACCCAGTCAGCGAGACGCCTTGTCGTGGTG
>BLSH010537592.1:84685-99571 GCA_018402905.1 Glandirana rugosa | reverse complement strand
ACATGTTCAGACAATACACTGGCTGCAGGGCAGGCCAGCACCTCCAAGGCATAAAGGGCAAGCTCAGGCCATGTACCCAATTTGGAGGCCATGTACCCAATTTGGAGACCCAGAAGTTGAATGGGGCAGACCCATCAGTCAGTACGTGTAGGTGTGTGCGCACATACTGTTCCACCATGTTGCTGAAAAGCTGCCTCCTGCTAAGACGTTGCCTATCAGCTGGTGGTGCTGTTTGTTGTGGCGTGCTGCTGACAAAGCTTTTCCACATTTTGACCATGCTAACCCTGCCTTCTGAGGTGCCAGCGGTGCTACAGCTGCATTGGCGACCTCTTCCTCCTCCTCTGCCTTCGCCTTGTGCTTCCACTGAGCCCCCGGTGTCATTTGGGAATGCCCTCAGCAGCGCGTCTACCAGCGTGCGCTTGTAGTTGTGCATCTTCTGATCATGCTCCAGTGAGGGATTTAAGGATGACACGTTCTCCTTGTAACGGGGATCCAGCAAGGTGGCCAGCCAGGAATGAGCAGAAGTTACAATGTGGGCAACTCTGCTGTCGTTGAGCAGGCACTGCAGCATGTAGTCACTCATGTGTGCCCGGCTGCCCAGAGGCAAAGACAAGCTGTCCTCTGTGGGAGGTGTATCATCTGTGTCCTCCGTATCCCCCCAGCCACGCTCCAGTGATGCCCACAAGCTGCGTTGGGTGCCACCCTGCTGTGAACATGGTTCCTCCTTCTCATCATCCTCATCCTCCAGAACTGTGCCCTGGCTTGAGAATTTTTTTTCCTGGCCTATGCTGGTGTAGGAACCCACCCTTCGAGCCACTTGTGAATGACTGGCCTGATAACCATGGAAATGACCCCTCTTCCTCCTGTGCCACATCCTCTTCCATCATCGCCCGAAGTGTTTTTTCAAGGAGACATAGAAGTGGGATAGTAAGGCTGAGAACAGCGTCATCGGCACTGGCCATGTTGGTGGAGTACTCAAAACACTTCAATATGGTACACTGGTCTCGCATGGAGGCCCACTCGTTTGTGTTGAAGTGGTGCTGTTCCGCAGAGCGAGTGACCCATGCGTGCTGCAGCTGAAACTCCACTATTGTCTGCTACTGCTCGCACAGTCTCTCCAGCATGTGCAAGGTGGAGTTCCACCTTGTGGGCACGTTGCATAGGAGGCGGTGAGCGGGAAGGCCGAAGTTCTGCTGAAGCGCAGACAGGCGAGCAGCAGCAGGGTGAGAATGCCAAAAGCGTGCACAGACGGCCCCACTTTCTGCAGCAGCTCTGACATATCAGGGTAGTTTTTTAGAAATTTCTGCATCACCAAATTCAGCACATGCGCCAGGCAAGGGATGTGCATCAAACCGGCTAGGCCCAGAGCTGTTACGAGATTTTGCCCATTATCGCACACCACCAGGCCGGGCTTGAGGCTCAGTGGCAACAACCACTCATCGGTCTGTTGTTCAATGCCCGTCCACAGCTCCTGCGCAGTGTGGGGTTTATCCCCCAAACATATCAGTGTTAAAACAGCCTGCTGTCGTTTCCCCCTGGATGTGCTGAAGTTGGTGGTGAAGGTGTTACGCTGACCGGATGAGGAGGTGGTAGAGGAAGCGGAGGAGGAGGCAACAGGAGGCAAAGAGAAATGCCCTGCAATCCTCGGTGGTGGAAGGACATGCGCCAAACTGCTATCCGCCTCAGGCCCACCCGCCACTACATTTGCCCAGTGTGCAGTTAGCGATATAGCGTCCCTGCCCGAACTTACTAGTCCACGTATTAGTGGTTATGTGGACCTTGCCACAGATGGCGTTGCGCAGTGCTCACTTGATCTCCTCCCCGACTTGTTTGTGCAGGGAAGGCATGGCTCACCTGGAAAAGTAGTGGCGGCTGGGAACCACGTACTGTGGGACAGCCATTGCCATCAGGTTTTTAAAACTGTCCGTGTCCACCAGACGGAATGACAGCATTTCAAAGGCCAGGAATTTTGAAATGCTGGCCATTCAGGGCCAGGGATCATGAGTGGGTAGGGGGGGTACTTCCTATTTCTTGCCAGTGTTTGGGAGATGGAGAGCTGTAAGCTTCCATTGGACCACGGTGTGGAAATGCTTGGGGACGGTGGCAGACATGGTGGCGTTGCTGTCACATTGTCTGTTTGTTGGGTGGCAGGTGAAACTGCCACAGTAGAGGTGGAGGAAGAGGCTGAGGCAGCAGCAGAAGAGGAAGCAGGAGGAGCCCGAGACCTTTCTTGGATTTTGAGGTGCTTAATTCCACTGCAGCTCGTGCTTTGCATGTAGATGCCTGGTCATGCAGATTGTGCTCAGGTGTAGAACATTTATGCCTCGCTTTAGGCTCTCATTGCACAGCTTGCAAACCACTTGTGTCTTGTTGTCAGCACATTGTCTGAAGAATTGCCACACCAGGGAACTCCCTTGAGCTGCCTTTGGTGTGCTAGGTCCCTGGGTGCGGTGGGTAGTAGCAGGAGTACTGTCTAGGGGACGGTCGCTCCGCTTTTGCAACCTGCTTCCTCTTTTGCTGTGCTGGTGCCTCTGTACGACCACCACCTCTTCCTTCAAACTGCACACGTCACTAGCATGACCTTCATTCCATGTGGGCTCTAGGACCTCATCATCCTCCACATCATCTTCCACCCACTCTTCACCACTGCACTCCTTGTCAGTCTGCACACTGTAGAAAGCCACAGCAGTTGGCATCTGTGTTTTGTCATCATCAGAGACGTACTGCGGTGGTGTTTCCATGTCCTCATCCTGAAACAGAAGTGGTTGGGCATCGGTGCACTTAATGTCTTCCACTTCTTGGGCAGGGCTAAGTGGATGGCCCATGGAAAGCACACCAGCAAAGTCATCAAAAAGCATAAGAGACTGCTGAATGACTTGGGGCTCAGACTGCTTGGCTGATTTACAAGGGGCTGAGGTAAAAGACAGATGGCCATGGGGTTCAGGTGCCAACTCTGAGCTTTCAGCAAGGGACCAGGTGGGAGACAATGTGAAGGAACTGGAGGCATTGTCAGCCTGTACTTGTTCTGGCCTCACAATTCGTTGAGCGGCATTCGGGCCTCCACATAACGTTGAAGGTTCTGTCGGCTACTCGCACCTGAGGAAGGTGTTTCACTTGTGCGTGTAGCTGGCACAGATCGACCATGTCCTCTCCTTGCATCAGGAGCTTCACCAACACCACCAACACCAGCAGCACCACGACCACGTCCCTTATTTGAGGCTCTCCTCATTCTGGACGCAAATGTACAATTTAGCACAAATTTATATTATTTTTTAAACTGGCAATGTAGACACACCTTTTAATTTTGTGCAAGAAATGCACAGCAAGGTGCAAATGTACTATGTAGCACTATTTTTTTTTTTTTAAACCAGCAATGACGACGCACTTTTTAATTTTGTGCAAGAAATGCACAGCAAGGTGCAAATGTACTACGTAGCACTATTTATTATTCTTTTTTTTAAACCAGCAATGTAGACGCACTTTTTAATTTTGTGCAAGAAATGCACAGCAATGTGCAAATGTACTATGTAGCACTTTTTTTATTTTTTTTTAAACCAGCAATGTCGACACACTTTTTAATTTTGTGCAAGAAATGCACAGCAAGGTGCAAATGTACTATGTAGCACTATTTATTATTCTTTTTTTTTAAACCAGCAATGTAGACGCACTTTTAATTTTGTGCAAGAAATGCACAGCAAGGTGCAAATGTACTATGTAGCACTATTTTCTATTTTATTTTTAAACCAGCAATGTCGACACACTTTTTAATTTTCTGCTGAAATGCACAGCAGGGTGCAAATGTACTATGTAGCGCTATTTTTTTTTTTTTAAACCAGCAATGACGACGCACTTTTTAATTTTGTGCAAGAAATGCACAGCAAGGTGCAAATGTACTACATAGCACTATTTATTATTCTTTTTTTTTAAACCAGCAATGTAGACGCACTTTTAATTTTGTGCAAGAAATGCACAGCAAGGTGCAAATGTACTATGTAGCACTATTTATTATTCTTTTTTTTTAAACCAGCAATGTAGACGCACTTTTAATTTTGTGCAAGAAATGCACAGCAATGTGCAAATGTACTATGTAGCACTTTTTTTTATTTTTTTTTAAACCAGCAATGTCGACACACTTTTTAATTTTGTGCAAGAAATGCACAGCAAGGTGCAAATGTACTATGTAGCACTATTTATTATTCTTTTTTTTTAAACCAGCAATGTAGACACACTTTTAATTTTGTGCAAGAAATGCACAGCAAGGTGCAAATGTACTATGTAGCACTATTTTTTATTTTATTTTTAAACCAGCAATGTCGACACACTTTTTAATTTTCTGCTGAAATGCACAGCAGGGTGCAAATGTACTATGTAGCACTATTTTTTTTTTTAAACCAGCAATGTCGATGCACTTTTTAATTTTGTGCAAGAAATGCACAGCAAGGTGCAAATGTACTATTTTTTTTTTAAACCAGCAATGTAGACACACTTTTTAGTTTTGTGCAAGAAATGCACAGCAAGGTGCAAATGTACTATGTAACACTATTTATTATTCTTTTTTTTAAAACCAGCAATGTAGACACACTTTTTATTTTTGTGCAAGAAATGTACCGCTGGCCGCAAATGTAGTATTTAGAATATTTTTTTTTTTAAACCAGCAATGTAGACGCACTTTTTATTTTTGCGCAAGAAATGCACCACTAGCTGCAAATGTAGTATTTAGAATATATTTTTTTTAAACCAGCAATGTAGACGCGCTTTTTATTTTTGCACAAGAAATGCACCACTGGCCGCAAATGTAGTACTTAGAATATTTTTTTTTTTAAACCAGCAATGTAGACACACTTTTTATTTTTGTGCAAGAAATGCACCTCTGTCCACAAATGTAGTATTTAGAATATTTTTTTTTTTAAACTAGCAATGTAGACGCACTTTTTAATTTTGTGCAAGAAATGCCCCGCTGGCCGCAAATGTAATATTTTGCACAAAAAAAAAAATGTATTTGTCTAACTGCAATGTAAAAGCAGTATTTAAATATGCCAAAATGTTGCCAACTGAACTAACAGAACACAATTAAAGTAGTGTCCCTGACACACAAGCAGTTGCAAGTGCACTGCTCTTGCAAAAATGGCTGCAAACGCCCACCTAACAAATAGAAAGGTTGCTTAGGTTTTATATGAGGCACTTTGCTTAGCAAACAAAATGTACTCTAGCAAACAAAAATATTCTCTATCACCCACCCACCAATAAATCACTGTTTTTAACAATTTTTCTAAAGCTAATCTGTCCCTCACAGCAGCAGCATCCTCTCCCTACACTAGTATGAGATGATTTTCTAAAGCTAATCTGTCCCTCACAGCAGCAGCAGCATCCTTTCCCTACACTAGTATGAGATGATTTTCTAAAGCTAATCTGTCCCTCACAGCAGCAGCAGCATCCTCTCCCTACACTAGTATGAGATGATGTGACATGCAGCACTACGTGACTCCAGCTTATATAGAGGCTGGGTAACATGATGCACTGGCCAATCTCAGACATGCCATTAGTAGGCATTCATGTGATGGCTTCTAAGGGCAAACGAGTGAAACGCTTGTTGATTGGCTGCCCAAAAAAACGTGAAAAAATACCCGAATCCGGCCTTTTTCTCAAATGTCCGGGTTCGGGTTTAGGACACGGACACCCTAAAGTCTGGTATGAACCTGAAATTTACAGTTCGGATTCGCTCAACTCTAAACAGCAAGTACTGACAGCCTTTGCAGCTGTCAGCTTGTAGTTATCAGTGAACTACCAGGGCACTGTTGAGTGCTCTAGGATCAGGGGGTCCCCAAACTATGGCCCTCCAATTGTTCTGGAACTACAATTCCCATCATGCCTAGTCATGTCTGTGAATGTCAGAGTTTTACAATGCTTCATATGATGTGTAGTTCTGCAACTAGATGGAGGGCCATAGTTTGGAGATCCCTGCTCTAGGTAGTTCATTGTTGCTTCCTGTTAGTGTGTAATTGCCTGCTCATATGAGGTATTAGCAGACAGCTTACACTGACATGTCTGCAAGAGCCCTGCACTGCACTCATGATCTGCTGATAATGGGTGCAATGCTTTACAGGCGCCTAGTAAAAAAAAATAAATGCACATTTTTTTAAAGGTGAACTTATCCTTTAATGCATTCTTATTTGTATAGGTGCATTGTATGGAATCAAAGATGAGACACTTTGGTTGTACAATGGAATGTATTGTAGCCCTGATTTGTATTTAAAATTAATATAGTCACATTAAATTGCTCTGTGAAGTAAATGGCTGCTCACATTTGTCTACTTTTGTCCTGGAGTTATGGTTTGAAAGATAATGTGAATATATGGCTTTTTAGCGGGATCTGAAGATTTTTTTTTAGGAAAGAGTCTGCTCTTTTTAATTCCAGGCAACATACTATCAATTACACACAATGCAGTTTCAGACAGCAGTAAGTCCTCACCAATACATTATTTCCTTATTATATTCAATGATTATGAAGTACTTAAAAAAAAGAAACATAGCAAATATGAAATATGTTATAAATGTCTGGGATTATATATGAATAACTGTATTTTTGCATTTACATAAAACTGATTGTTTTGATAAATATAGACCATTTTCTAGATATTAAGTAGAATGGCTTTTTAAAATAAAAACATAAATTGCAGTCATTTGCATTGTTCAGTCTCCATAGGGAGGGCCAGAAAATGCACTTAGCAGCTCAGTGGCCTGTATCAGCATTCATTTTCATTTTGGCAAAATTATTTTTTCATTGAAAATAAAGCCTGTGTAATGTGGCAAGAAGTGGCATACAACAGTAAGCAATCTAAATGTAAAGATAATAAGTAAATAAAATGTCTTGAAAAGAATATTAAGAAAAATAATGTTGCAGTTTTGAAAGCCTGCGTGATGAAAGGCTATACTTGTGATCTGTGTTAGAAGTTTCTCTGCTCACTATTTCTCCATTAACCTCCCTGGTGGTATTCCCGAGTGTGGCTTGGGGTGGAATTTCAGTACCATTAGCAGTAACCCCGAGCCACACTCGGGATTGCATCGCTGGATCCAAGGCAGTGTTACTCACCTTGCCCCCTGGAACCAGCGATGTCCCCCACCGTGTCTACAGGCTGTGCCCTCCGCCCGATGCCTCTGTGTGCCGGGCTCCTTTCCCTGCGAGCGTCACATCACACAGGGGCGGAGACCGCCGGCAAATGCAAAAAGTGAAACACACAGTAAACATACAGTACACTGTAATCTGTAAGATTACATTACTGTATCAAAGCATTTCACATCCCCTTTGTCCCTAGTGGTTTGCCCAGTGCCCTGCATGCACTTTTATATTATATATGTCATTCTTTCTGCCTGGAAACTTGAGAATGTCCATGACAACCAAAAAGTGTCCCTTTACTTCAAAAGTGGGTCCGAGAGTCAGTTCGACCACCTGTTGTACTTGGCTATGGTTTGGGCCAGGCGCTCATGGGTCTGGCAGGTTGCTGATGTCCAAAGATTTAAGGGTGTTATTTAATGTTATTATCACTGTCCAGTTGGATTTGTGGTATCATCCTGATGTATGAATTCCGGAGGTTCTTTGAAGCATTTTAGTGAGGCTTCCGAATTATAGAGATTGCTGAATCCTGTGCACTTGTTGGTGTCTATGGAAACATGGGTCTTCTTGATGGGAGGGAGTGTATATATCTGTCCCACTTACTGTGAAATTTGTGAGTCTGGTTTCGGTGTGAATGAGAGGGAGCTTTTTGCTGGGTTGATAGGTCTAGTTGTTCTTTTTCCATTAATGATATCAACTCCTGATGCACAGACTTTATGGTGGGGGGGAGGGTTGGATCCATTGTCTGAGTATAGTTCTTCTGGCTATCATATAGCACGTTGTGAGCCAAGGTAGATTTCCTTGTAAAGCTTTCAGCTGGTGGGATGGGAGAGGTGACTTAGGAGAGTGATATGCGCCGAATAGGAGTAGGTAGATGTTTTTGTGAGGTCGTAGGCCGGTTACTGTTGCTGCTAGTTTTTCGACTGCTTCTCAGAATTGTACAATGTTTGGGCATGACCACAATTTGTGTAGTAGCGAGGGTCTGTGTTCGTTACACCAATGGCAGATCAGATGATAAGTCTTTGTTCCATGTTGATAGAAGGTTGCCTTTTAGAGGTTTGGCAGTATAAGAAGACATTGGTTTGTAGAGATGTGCAATTTTGAAGGCAGCCAGGTCGGTGAATGAGTCTATGAGAGAGAGTTCGAAGCGTTTATTCTTTCCTGGGCATATTTTGCTGATGAAGCTGAGGGCTTGGCAGATATATAGATGGTGATGGGGGGGATGTTGTATTTATCGGCAATCATTTGGAGAGCTAGGGGTGAGCCCGTTTTGGTGTCGTATAGCTGGAAGAAGTGGGTCAGGCCCTTGGCTGCCCAGCTGGCAAAGATCGGGTGATGAGAGGCTTGGAAGAAGAGGGGGTGACCCAAGATCGGTAAGTGTCTGGAGATTCGCGGTGAGATTCCCAGCTCTCTTCTTGTCTCCCTCCATGCCAGAACTGTGTCTCTGATAAGTAAATTATGTCTTAAGGCGGGCGGGAGAGATTTAGGTTCACAGTGGAGCAGAGCTGCCAGAGCATAAGGGGTGACCATTTGCGACTCTAGTTCATGGTTTGCGTAATGCGATGTGTTTGATATCCAATCCAGGCCAGATCTCAAGAGGCAAGACATATTGTAGAGTCGTGTGTTTGGGAGATTCGTCCCTCCTGTTTGGGGAGGAATAGTTTTTGGAGTGCTATTTTCGGTTTTCTACCTTGCCATATAAATTTAGATAGGGCTTTGTGAAGTTTCTGTATGTCTAAGTGTTTCAATAGCAGGGGGATGGTTTGTAAAGGGTACAGTAGTTTGGGGAAGGATACCATTTTGTAGAGGTGGCAACGACCAAAGAAGGAGAGGGGTAGTTTGGACCAGGTGTCTAACTGGGTAATGATCTTAGGTATAATTGGGGGAAAGTTCAGATGATAGAGAGAGTGCGGGGTTCTGCCAATTTTTATTCCCAAGTATGTAATGTGTGTCTTGGCTATTTGGAATGGGGAGTTGATTGACCAAGTCAGAGAATGGGCTTGATATAGTGGGAGCACTTCGCTTTTTGCAAAGTTTATTTTGAGTCCCGAGTAGCCCCTGAATTGTGTGAAAACTTGTTGAATGCACGGGATATCTAGCTGGGGAGCAGAGGTGAATATTAAAATGTCATCAGCGAACATCGCTAACCTAGTTTTGGTATTGCCTATTTTGATCCCATGTAATTTGGGGTGGTTCCGAAGGTGGGTAGATAGGGGCTCAAGAGCGATATTGAATAACAAGGGAGATAAGGGGCATCCCTGTCTTGTGCCTTTGTGGAGTGGTATTTTGTTCGAGATGGACCCAGCTGTAATGACTTGGGCTGTTGGGTTCGCATACATGGTGGAGATGAGGTGCAGGAAGGGGCCCGCAAAGCCAAACCTCTCGAGGACCAGCCGCAACCAACGGAAACTGACGTTGTCAAATGCTTTTTCAGCATCGAGTGTTATTATGGCATTTTCCGAGGTCGGGCCGGTCCCTGCGAGGTCCAGCACCGCGAGCACCCTTCTAATGTTGGATACCGCCGAGCGGCCCTGTGTAAAGCCCGCTTGGACTGGATGTATAATGTCAGGCATAATGGTTGCCAGTCTGTTGGCCATGATCTTGGAAAGTAGCTTAGAATCTAGGTTGAGTAAGGAGATTGGGTGATAAGTGCCTGGTTCAGTGGGATTTTTGTCTTTCTTGGGGATTCGTTTTATATGGGCTTGGTGTCCCGACGGGAGATAAGGGGCACCGTCTAATATCCGTTGGAATACATTGGTCAGGGTGGGGACTAGCGTGTCTGCATTGAGTTTGTAAAATTCTGAGGTGAAGCCGTCTGGGCCCGGGGCTTTTCTTGGTCATAGGGACTTAATTGCTGATCTAACTTCCTCCAAGGTGATTTGGGCGTTTAGTTTATCCAATTGTGAATCGTTCACTGAGGGGAGGGGGATTTGCTCTAGGAATTTTTGCGCTGCCTGTTCGTCTATGGGGTCTTGGCTATAGAGGGATGTGTAGTATTGTTCCAGGATGGTGATGATGCCCTTTGGCGAAGAAATCAAGTGTCCGTTGGAGTTTTTGAGGGCGGCTATATGTGAGGGGGTATTGGTTCCCTTGCAAAGGCGAGCTAGTAATTTTCCCGGTTTATTACCAAATTTGTGGACGCTTAGGTCTGAGATAGATTTGTGCAACTTTTCTTGTTCCTCTGTCCACAAGTCGAAATGTGCTTTGGCTGCGGTCCATTGTGCCCTGTTTTCAGGGGAGTTTGTGAGGTTCAGGCGAGTTTGGGCTGCCCTGAGTGCAGAGCTGGCTACCGTGTATTCTTTTTTTACTCGCCTTTTGTGGGCAGCGGAAAAAAGAAATGATTTGGCCTCTAAGTACAGTTTTTCCCGCTTCCCATAGGAGACCTGGGTTTGAGGCTTGCTCTCGATTGTTACTTAGGTAGTCGCCCCAAGTATGTTTGAGGGAATCGGAAAGAGATCGGTTTTGGGCTAGGTAAGAAGGGAATCGCCATATCCTTAAGGGGGTCTGGGGGCCTAGGCCTGTGATTTCTATTGAAATGGGGGCGTGGTCTGATATTGCTATAGGTTGGATAGTGGGGTCTGTTGTGTGGTCAGCTAGCTCTGAATTGGTTAGAATGTAGTCGATTCTGGATAGGGTGTTGTGAGGGGGGGAAAAGAAAGTGAAGTCCCTACCCGTGGGGTTGGCCCTTCTCCATAAGTCTATGAGATTCAGGTCCTCTACAAAGCCGGCTAGGGGAGTAATATTAGGTGGTTGTCGGGTGGGGGGGTTGGATTTATCTTCCAATGGGTCGAGTGCCTGGTTGAAGTCGCCTCCCATCATAAAGGGGAGGTGAATGTGGGGCGCCACAATTGATGCTAGGTGTTGAAAAAAAGATTTCAGGGGGGTTATTGGGAGCGTAGACATTGCAGATTGCCCATTTGTGAATACCTGTTTTTAGGTTGGCTATGAGGATTCGTCCCTTGCTATCTGTGGATGTAGAGGTTAGCTCGCTGGGAAGCGATTTATGTATGAGCAGAAGAACTCCGGCCCTACCTTTAACCGCTGAAGAACCTGTTACTTGACCTACCCATAACTTTTTCATGCGATGAAAATCTGCGGGAGTTAAGTGCGTTTCTTGTAGTATTGCAATGTCAGTTTTTAGGCGTTTTAAGTGTCTAAGGACTGCCATACGTTTCTGGGGTGAGCGCAAGCCCTTCACGTTCTATGATACCACTTTCAGGTTATGGGTACATGGAAGGAGAAGAGGTGTCGCATGGGTTTAAAGCTCGAATGCAGGAATAGGTGAAGGGCGTGGGTGAATGAGGGGCGGTCTTCCTCGGAAGAGTATTGGTCTGTCTTGCGTCTCGGATTTGGGTGGGTATAGGGAGGGGGTGACCCAACGGGGGCCAGGTGGAGTAACCGGGTTAGAGTGAGTCTAGGAAGGTCGTACTTCTCTTTTTTCCCCATGTGGGTGTGGCAAGCTTTGGACAGCCTTACCGGGGGGGAGTAAGAGGTTCGCTCCCCATGTAGAGGTATGGTTTCCATCCATGGGAAGGTCCCCGATCGAATGGAAGTAAGAGGATTCTTCCGCCTCCGTCCGTATAGTAGTAGTCCAGCTTGAGCTTTGTTGCTGTGCGGTGATAGCCTGCTGAGAGGATCGGGTGGCGGCCGGAGAAGGTTCAGTTTGCAATGAAGATCAGAGGTTGTGAGGAGGGGAGGTCATGAAGAGCAGAGTTCTGAATGAAGGAGGTGGTAGGCAAGGATCGCTTCGGGTTGTATCCGCGATGTTTGGTAGCAAGGAGCATTAAGTCCTGGCAGAAGGTGAATTGTGGGATATGTGGAGATGAAGCCTTTGGAGGTTGTTACTTGCTTTGGGACATATGGTGTTGGTTGATTAAATTATTCCATGTTCACCACTCTAGAGCGTTGTTGACGTTTTGGAGGGTCCTTCCTGGGGCTACGTTGGTCCCTAGGCGTCTGTGATCTCGGGGATCAAGTAATCTCCGCAGTTTCCATCGGGATGTGGAGGTAGTCTTGAAGGTAATGGAGTGCCTCGTCCGGGTGTGTGAAAGATTTTTGATCGCCTTGTTGGTTCGTGAATCGGAGGATTGCAAGGTAGGATAGTGAGAATTTGATTCCCTTCTGATAGAGCGTATGACAAATCGGTTGGAAGGCTTTCCTGCGGCGTGAGACCTCTTGGGAGTAGTGTGCGAACAAGAGTAATTTGTGACCGTCAATCTGGAGCGATTTAGAATTGCGATAGGAGCTCAGTATCGTAGATTTGTCCATATAATTTAGGTAGCGAACAATGATAGGTCGGGGTGTGCGTCTGTCGTTGGAAGGAGAACCAAGACGGTGGGCTCTTTCTACCACGCAGAGTTGGGTGATTCCTAGCGCGATGGGTATGCGCTTTGTACATAGATCTTGAAGTGGGTCTGTGTTGTATGACTCCGGTAGGCCCACAATCCGTAAGTTGTTGCGCCTTGACCTATTTTCTAGATCATCTAGCTTTTCCAACACGTATTGTTGCGTGTTTGTCGTTTGCTGTTCAAAAGATCGTGTGCTTTGCATTTCGTCTTCCATGTCTGATATGCGAGACTCCAGATCATTCAGACGTTTTGAGTGATCTCCGAGGTCTTTGCGCAGTTGAGCTATTTCGTTGGCTACTGCATTGTCTACTGCTGCAGCTATGTTTGGGAGTATTAGGGCTGCTACAGCTTGTGCCTAGCCTGCGTATTGGGCTTCAGCAATCGTTAGATTGGGAACAATCGTGGGTGGGGGAACGAAGGTAGCAGGCATGATGGAAGCGCTCGTTGAGAGGTGATCGTTCTGTGGCGTAGGAGCGTTCGTGGAAGTTTGAACGAGCGGAACACTCACCGAACCTGCGTTCGTAGGGGGTTGCGGAGTCGGCGCCATGTTGGACTCCCGCGGCTTTGCCGAAGCCAGATCTAGCCGTGCACCTTGTTGTGGTTGCTGGGGGCCGTGAAGAACGAACCGATCCATGCCCGGAGAGTTCCCACAGCGATGGGTATTGTGGGGTTTGTTGTAGATGCTTGTTTTATAAGCTGAAGTGAAAGCTGCTAGCCTGGAGGAGCTGCCTCGTGCTTCCTCACATGAAGGCGCCGGAACCGGAAGTCCAAAAGTGTTTTTTGATCAGCTAGAAAACAGCTATAGTAAATAAGAATCATTTGCAGAATTGAGTGATACTGATTTTTGGGGAAATTTATCATCAGACACTGAAAGTGACGACAGCGACAATTCTGCAACTGAGCAAATTTCAGTGTTTTTGATTTGATTACATTATAGAATAAATTTTATTACTATTATGTTATTATTTTTTATAATTATTTTTAGTTATTTATTATATTACAATTTATGATTTCATGTTTCAAACTTTATCATACCTGAGATGTCTACTAAACTCTTGTTTGAACAGATTTAAGTGAGTTATTCCTAATTACAGGACTACAATATAAAACACCAAATTTCCATGCAAAATAATGTACCGCTTTCAGCACCAAAAATCTGAAATAATCATACCGCCAGGGAGGTTAATGCAGGCTGTTATATCAGCAGGTGTTAGTAGTGTGGGAATATCAGACTAATTTCACAGTAAATGGGCTTAGTTGTAAAATACTGGGTTTTGCTGCTGGGGTGGCATATTGGGTACAATATAGATAAATCTTCCATAGGTCATGCAGTCATGCTGTGTAGGTACTATATGTATAATTGCTACTAATGCTATGTGAAGTGAGCCTATCTTGGGCACCAAGGATACGAATGAAATGTATAGTGAAAACTTTATTATATACACTAAACAATTTGTATGTGTAAAATGTTTAAATATCAACAAGTTTTGCAAAAATATCTAAAGGATAGGGAGCATGTGGAGCTGATAAAAGTGTTCCTCCTATTTTTTCTGTCAATTTGCATAAACTGTAGCAATGTATCAAATCTGAAATCTATTATTTAAAAAAATACCCTTGTAGTAGGGACACTGCACACTGCAAGGGTCATATGCTTGTTAAGTCTAAGGGTAAAATAGTAAGATGCTGTACTTCCCTTATCCTACCCTCTCCAGCAGCCATCTCTCACCTCTTCTCTATGATGCTCAAGAATGGGAGCTGACCTTCACCTTCCCCATGTACAATGCAGGACTGTGACCAGCAAACAGGGCTGGACTAGGACAAAAATGTGGCCCTGGACTTCATCCAGACCGGCCCACTTTGACAGGTCTCTCCCATACCGCCAAGCCGGACAAACCCGCCCCCGGCCTGTTGAGTCAGCTGCCTGTCCCCTCCTTCTGCCCCCTCATGCTGCTCTAGTCCTCTACATGTTCCTTCTGGTTCCCCACATGCTCCTTTATTCCCCCCATGCTGCTCTGGTCCCTCGTGCTCCTCTATTCCCCCCATGCTGCTCTGGTCCCCCGTGCTCCTTTATTGCCCCCCATGCTGCTCTGGTGTCTCGTCGTACCCCCCGTTATCCTCATACCCCCCGGTCTCGTCGTTCCCCCCGGTATCTCCTCGTGTCCCCTGGTCCTCGTACCCCCGTTATCTCATCGTGTCCCCTACTCTCGTCTTACCCCCGTTATCTCCTCGTGCCCCATGGTCTTCCTCGTACACCCCTGGTCTCGTCTAACCCCCCTTTATCTCCTCGTACTCCCTGGTCTTCCTCGTACACCCCCTGGTCTCGTTGTACCAACCTTTATCTCCTCGTACCCCCTGGTCTTCCTCGGTACACCCCCTGGTCTCGTCGTACCCCCCGTTATTTCCTCGTGCCCCCTGGTCTCGTCGTAC
>BLSH010537592.1:62742-78428 GCA_018402905.1 Glandirana rugosa | reverse complement strand
AGGGACAGATTGCAGATCTCATCCTGCATTACAGAACGATCTGACTGGACTAGGTAGAGTCTACTGCTTAGAGGGACAGATAATTGTTCTAAAATCATCTCCTACTCCTATAGGGTCAGGTTCCTGCTGTTTCTGTAAGGGACATATTATTGTTCTATAATCATCTCCTAGTTCTAAAGGGAGAGGTTCCTGCTGGTCCTGTAAGGGACAGATAATTGTTCTAAAACCATTGCCTATTCCTATAGGGTCAGGTTCCTGCTGTTGCTGTAAGGGACAGATTATTATTGTTCTATAATCATCTCCTAGTTCTAAAGGGAGAGGTTCCTGCTGGTCCTGTAAGGGACAGATAATTGTTCTAAAATCATCGCCAACTCCTATAGGGTCAGGTTCCTGCTGTTGCTGTAAGGGACAGATTATTATTGAAGGGTGGTATTACTGCGCTAGGCTGCTGGATGTGGTGTCAGTAAGCTGCCTCCCACAGCGACCAAACTAATCGTAAACTGAGAGATGTGTAAAAGGGTGGCGCTAAACCTAAGAGAATAATATGTCAATTGTGGAACCAAATGACTTGTGATAAATATTAAATAGTGAAATCAACACATAAATATAATAATAGTGACGAGAGTAGTAGTGAAAACATGGAAATAGATGGCAAATGGTGAAAAATCGAAATCAATTAAATCAAATAATGTCCATTCATATAAATGGATCTTGGCTGTTAATGTTCACAAAATTCTTCCTAGAGACGAAACAAAAAATGCAAAGACTGTGCTCGTGAAGAAAGGTTTCCAAAATGAGGTCAGGTTATGGAAAGCAGTACAACCAGGGTGGGATCAACGAGAAAACTTGTACGTTACTACAACCCCTTGCAGAGTGGAGGCTTACCAGACGGAAGGTGTAAGAACGCCTTTGTATGGAACAGGTGTAGAATTTCCAAGACGAGACTTCTACCAGATCGCGTCACACAATCCGTGGTTCGTCTAGGGTGGTCCAATACTTGTTGCTCCAAATAGACTGTGTCCACAGTCCGGTGTCCAGAGACCGAACCTCAACCGTCCAGAGAGGGATGGGGGGGAAAGAGGTATATTCCAACCAGGATCCAGAGATAGGTTCAGATGAATATAAAAAACAGAAGGCTTGCCATAGTGTAAAAAAGCCTCAATGATGGGGGGCTGTTTATTCGAACAAGTTTAAAACTCCATGAGTTCATAGAACAGATAAGAACAATCAAATGGTAAAAAACGCAGCAATCCAGGGTCAACAGCGCCCAACGCGTTTCGTGTTAGTACACGTCGTCTGGGGGCTGCTGATCCCCTAGAGAGCTGCGCTTAAATAGAATATTTCACAATAGTCACGATGACCGCACTTCCGGTCACGGCAGACCGGCGTGCGTTCCAGTACCAACTTCCGGTTTTAATATCTTCCGGTTTAAAACAGTGAATACCTGTGATTAATAGTAAGAAAGCCTGCAAAAGGGTATATATATATATATATATATATATATATATACATAAGAGGCATTCTTGGCCTGTATGTGCATACAGTTATGATTGACGTGGCGATAGTGGATATTCATCTACAGACCTAATGACGCGCATCCTACGGGGTGACCCGGAAGCGCGCCATCAGGCAGAAGACCCGCACTATAGATACGATATCTGGAGATCTGAAAACTCCGGAGATCAGTAACGGGCATCTGCACTAAACATCACAAGTTAAATATTGATGGGTATTACTGTCACATGGTGTGATGCCACTACTGTGTGGACAGATATCGTGCGTTCCAGTGACGCACTTCCGGAAAGATGGATGCTGGAAGTGTCGTCAACAAGGCCCCTAAGAGCGTGGTAATGCTCGTACATGGACAAATATGCGTGCCAGTGACGCGCTTCCGGTGAAACTACCGCCGGAAGTTCGTCACCGAGGACACTAAACAAACATATATTGAGTACATCCAAAAATTATTACAGTGAGGGGTTGTACATATAGAAATTTCAATGATAATAATGTAATCCATGGTAAATAAAAATGTTAATTTAAATAGAACGGACCTAAATATTAGAAGTTATCACAAATGTAAAACAAGGGTATATAATTTTTGTTATCTTGAAATATAGGTACAAAAAGCTTATTATAATTGGGACCCGTTATTTTTGTACAAATCAAGACATCCGAAGTGTAAAACAATATTATTGTTCTATAATCATCTCCTAGTTGTAAAGGGAGAGGTTCCTGCTGGTCCTGTAAGGGACAGATAATTGTTCTAAAATCATCGCCTACTCCTATAGGGTCAGGTTCCTGCTGTTGCTGTAAGGGACAGATTATTATTGTTCTATAATCATCTCCTAGTTCTAAAGGGAGAGGTTCCTGCTGGTCCTGTAAGGGACAAATAATTGTTCTAAAATCGTTGCCTACTCCTATAGGGTCAGGTTCCTGCTGCTCCTGTAGAAGAAGAACAATTTATTATTCTTTTTTTGTATTAATAAATACTTAAATAGTGCTACACAGTACATTTGTGGGCAGAATGAGGAGAGCGTCAAATAAGGGACGTGGTTGTGGTGCTGCTGGTGTTGGTGGTGTTGGTGAACCTCCTGTTGGAAAGAGAGGACGTGGTCGATCTGTGACAGCTACATGCACGAGTGAAACACCTTCCTCAGGTGCGAGTAGCCAACAGAACCTTCAACGTTATATGTTAGGCCTGAATGCCGCTCAACGAATGGTGAGGCCAGAACAAGTACAGGCGATAGTATATTGGGTGGCTGACAATGCCTCCAGTTCCTTCACATTGTCTCCCTCCCGGTCCCTTGATGAAAGCTCAGAGTTGGCACCTGAACCCCATGGCCATCTGTCTTTTACCTCAGCCCCTTGTAAATTAGCCAAGCTGTCTGAGCCCCAAGTCATGCAAGAGACTCTTATGCTTTTTGATGACTCTCCTGGTGTGCTTTCCGTGGGCCATCCACATAGCCCTGCCCCAGAAGTGGAAGACATTGAGTGCACCAATGCCCAACCACTTCTGTTGCAGGATGAGGACATGGAAACACCAGCGCAGCACTTCTCTGATGATGATGAAACACAGGTGCCAACTGCTGCAGCTTTCCTCAGTGTGCAGACTGACAAGGAGGGCAATGGTGAAGGGTAGGTGGAAGATGATCTGGAGGAGGATGATGAGGTCCTAGACCCCACATGGAATGAGGGTCATGCGAGTGACGTGTGGAGTTTGGAGGAAGAGGTGGTGGTCGCACAGAGGCACCAGCACAGCAAAAGAGGAAGCAGGTTGCAAAAGCGGAGCGAGCATCCCCTAGACAGTAGGCCTGCTACTACCCACAGCACCCATGGACCAAACACACCAAAGGCAGCTTAAAGTCGTTCCCCCACATGGCAGTTCTTCAGACAATGTGCTGACGACAAGACACGAGTGGTTTGCAAGCTGTGCAATGATGGCTTGAGCCGAGGCAAAAATGTTCTAAACCTGACCACAACCTGCATGATCATGCATCTAAATTCAAAGCACAAGCTGCATTGGAATAATTACCTCAAAATCCAAGAAAGGTCTCGGCCTCCTCCTGCTTCCTCTTCTGCTGCTGCCTCGGCCTCTTCCTCAACCTCTACAGTGACAGTGTCACCTGCCACCCAGCAAACAGAGCATGTGACAGCACAGCCACCATCCCCAAGCATTTCCAAAGGGTCCCATGGAAGCTTACAGCTCTCCATCTCCCAAACACTGGAGAGAAAGAGGAAGTACACCCCTACCCACCCGCAATCCCTGGCCCTGAATGCAAGCATTTCAAAATTCCTGTCATTCCGTCTGGTGGACATGGACAGTTTTAAAAACCTGTTGGCGGTGGCTGTCCCACAGTATGTGGTTCCCAGCCGCCACTACTTTTCCAGGCGAGCCATCCTTTCCTGCACAAACAAGTCGGGGACAAGATCAAGTGTGCACTGCGCAACACCATCTGTGGCAAGGTCCACATAACCACTGATACATAGACCGGTAAGCACGGGCAGGGACGCTATATCTCCCTAACCTGCACACTGGGAAAATGTAGTGGCGGGTGGGCCTGAGCCGGCTGGCCATTTGGCGCATGTCCTTCCACCACCGAGGATTGCAGGGCATTTGTCTTTGCCTCCTGTTGCCTCCTCCTCCTACTACGCTTCCTCCTCCTCTACCACCTCCTCTTCCGCTCAGCGTAACACCTTCACCACCAACTTCAGCACATCCAGGGGGAAACGACAGCAGTTTGTTTTAAAACTGATATGTTTGGGGGATAAACCCCACACTGCGCAGGAGCTGTGGACAGGCATTGAACAACAGACCGTTGAGTGGTTGTTGCCACTGAGCCTCAAGCCCGGCCTGGTGGTGTGCGACAATGGGCAAAATCTCGTAGATAATCTGGGCCTAGCCGGCTTGACGCACATCCCTTGCCTGGCGCATGTGCTGAATTTGGTGGTACAGAAATTCTTAAAAAACTACCCGGATATGTCAGAGCTGCTGCATAAAGTGCGAGCCGTCTGTGCGCACTTTCGGCGTTCTCACCCTGCTGCTGCTTGCCTGTCTGCGATGCAGCAGAACTTTGGCCTTCCGGCTCACCGCCTTCTATGCGACGTGACCACAAGTTGGAACTTCACCTTGCACATGCTGGAGAGACTGTGCGCGCAGCAGCAGGCAATAGTGGAGTTTCAGCTGCAGCACGCACGGGTCAGTCACTCTGCGGAACAGCACCACTTCACCACCAACGAGTGGGCCTCCATGCAAGACCTGTGTACCGTATTGCGGTGTTTCGAGTACTCCACCAACATGGCCAGTGCCAATGACGCTGTTCTCAGCGTTACTATGCCACTTCTACGTCTCCTTGAAAAAACACTTTGGGCCATGATGGAAGAGGATGTGGCACAGGAGGATGAGGAGGAGGAGGAGGAAGAGGGGTCATTTCCACAGTTATCAGGCCAGTCATTCACAAGTGGCTGGGAGGGTGGGTTCCTGCACCAGCATAGGCCAGGTCAAAAATATTCAACCAGGGCCCAGTTCTGGAGGATGAGGAAGATCATGAGGAGGAGGAGGAACCGCAGCAGGGTGTCACCCAACGCAGCTCATGGGCATCACTGGAGCGTGGCTGGGGGGATACGGAGGACACAGATGATACACCTCCCACAGAGGACAGCTTGTCTTTGCCTTTGGGCAGCCTGGCACACATGGCCGACTACATGCTGCAGTGCCTGCGCAACGACAGCCGAGTTGCCCACATTGTATCTTGTTCTGATTACTGGGTGGCCACCATGCTGGATCCCCATTACAAGGACAACGTGCCGTCCTTAATTCCCTCACTGGAGCGTGAGAGGAAGATGCGCGACTACAAGCACACTCTGGTAGAGGCGCTGCTGAGGGCATTCCCAAATGACACCGGGGGCTCAGTGAAAGCACAAGGCGAAGGCAGAGGAGGAGGAGGAAGAGGCCACCAACGCAGCTGTGCCACTGCCAGCACCTCAGAAGGCAGGGTTAGCATGGCCGAAATGTGGCAAAGCTTTGTCAGCAGCCCACCACAACAAACAGCACCACCAGCTGATAGGCAAGGTCTTAGCAGGAGGCAGCATTTCAGCAACATGGTGGAACAGTATGTGTGCACACGCCTACACGTACTGACTGATGGGTCTGCCCAATTCAACTTCTGGGTCTCCAAATTGGCCACATGGCCTGAGCTTGCCCTTTATGCCTTGGAGGTGCTGGCCTGCCCTGCAGCCAGTGTATTGTCTGAACGTGTGTTTAGCACGGCAGGGGGCGTTATCACAGACAAGCGCAGCCACCTGTCCTCCTGACCTGACCAGGCATGGATCCCACAAGACTTGTCTGTACCTTGTGCAGAATAGACATTTAGACCGGCCTCACACAGCCATTGGTATACTTGTTTTTTTTTTTTTGAACTTAAGATTTATTTTGTTTTTCAAGAGAAGAAAAAAAAAAAAGCAGTACTGTAGTATGCTTAACATTGCAGACTGCTAAGGGGTAGCATATACATTGATGTACATTGTGTTCAGTAACATTACATGAAGCGTAGTTATGTTATAGTAGAGGTGTTACCAACAGAATGGAGCTGGAAAGAAGAGGTCAGGAAGGGCGGGGCGCCCAACCCTAAACAAATGGGTAGCGCCCCGTCCTCACCCAACCGCAGGGTATGAGGTACAGGTAGAGATCGAAGAAGACATAAGAGCAAATAATGCGTTTCAAACAATAACAACAGCATAACAGTGCACAGATGCTCTTAGATGGTTGCTGGTTAGACTGTTAGAGTGCACTTGGGGTTGTGTAACCATATAGACCATCTTTTCTGAAAGAGTGGGACTAGGAGGTGAGCCTTGGCATACATATACTCCATTAAACATTGGTTATTGACAGACATGAGGATCGCATTGATGGCAGGGGGGTCTGTAGCTTTCCAGACTCTGGCAATGGACAGTCTGATGGCAATAAGTATGTGCGTTAGGATAACGTGGAAGTTGGTAGGTCAGGAGTCGTATTCCAATCCGAATAATATTAGTTGTGGGGAGAGGAGTGCAGGAGTGCCGGTTAAGTCCGAGATGAGTTTTGTCACAGCATGCCACAGGTGCGTTAGTTTGGGACAGGATCACCATATGTGAATGATGGTACCTTTGTGACCACAGAGTCTCCAGCAGTTGGGGTAGATATTAGCAAGCTTTGCTGGGGTAAGGTACCAGTTATGGAAAAGCTTTTGCACCCCTTCCCAGTGGGATATGCATTTGGAGAATTTTAGCGGCGCTCGAAGAGCAGTAAATTCTCCCATTTAAGGATGGTGTCTGGTTTTCCCTCATTGGTGATGCTGGTGAGCAGGTTGTAGAAATAGGATATGCCTTTCTTGGTTGTATTTGTATAGTTGTAGAAGCGTAAAACTTGACCGAAGATTGCACTGCTGGAGCGAGGTATTCTCGCGAGGAGAGAGCGAACCCTGAGATATTTGAAGAAGTCCTTAGCGGGGATCTGATATTTGAGCCTCAGTTGTTGGAAGGAGTGAAGCACAGATTGCTCGTATAGCTGGGCTACGAAAGAGATTCCTGCTTGTGACCAGTTGGTCAGGGAGACATCGGGCAATATAGCTTGCAAAGAATGTAGGGGAAAAGTATTGAGAACTGCTTGAGGTAGCCCACCCGAGGTCTGCAAAAGAGAGAGCCAAGTCCTAGTCGTGGCATTGACTGTGTATAAAAAGTTGTGCCGTTTTTGGTGTTGGAGCAATAGCGATAGGAGTATTTGCTTTGGGTCTGTGGCTAAGGCGGCCTTCTCAATTTGCAACCAGGGGAATAGTGTGGTTGGTAACCACCAGCTTTTGGCTTGCTCAAGTACTGTGGCCTTATAATAGGCGGTGATGTTGGGTGCGCCCATTCCTCCCAAGGCAGTTGGGGCGCAGAGTGTGGATCTTTTGAGTCTCGGATGCTTGCTGTGCCAGATGAATGTCGATACAATAGCTTGTAGTTTGTCGAGGTGGGGGCGCAAGAATGGAATAGGCACAGTCCGGAAAGTATAGAGTATGTGTGGCAGTAGGTACATTTTTGAAAGGGCTATGCAGCCTGCCCAAGATGCTTGTATGTTCTTTAGACTTTGAATTGTCTTTTGTAGTTTGTCTACTAGTTGGGCAAAGTTGTGGGTAAGCAGCTGTGAGGATGGTAGGGACAGAGAGATGCCAAGGTAAGGAAGAGTAGAGTTTGGAGCCCAGGAGAACGAGGTGCTTTTGGTGATGTTTAGTTTAGTTGCATTGTCCAGATTGGCACCAAGCATAGCAGACTTAGAATAGTTAATCTTGTATAAGGAGACCTTGCTAAAGAGGTCTAGAGTTTGGTGTAGCAGAGGGAGAGAAAGCTGTGGCTCAGTGATGGAGATTATTACATCATCCGCATAAAGGCCGCATAAATGGAGCTATTGGAGCGAATGGCTACCGCCAAGGGTTCCATAATAAGGGCGAAAATTAAGGGAGATAGGGGGCAGCCCTGCCTAGTGCCATTAGATATTTTGAAGGAGTCAGAAAAAATCCCAGAGTGAACCACTCTGGCATTTGGGGCTGAATATAGAGCCATAATGGCTCCGAGGAGGGGGCCTGAAATACCAAATTTTATGAGGACAGCCTCCAGGAATTTCCAGTCGACTCTGTCGAACGCCTTCTCCGCATCCAAAGAGATGAATAGAGAAGGCGCTCGACTACGTTCTACCCACTGGAGTAGGTTAATATACCTCCTTGTGCCGTCTGATGTCTGCCTACCAGTTATAAACCCAACTTGATCAGGGTGCACAAGCTGAGCAATCACAGGGGACAGACGTGATGCTAGTAGTTTGGCATAGAGTTTCGTGTCCGTGTTGAGCAGAGAGATCGGCCTATAACTGGCCGGATCCTCTGGTGGCTTACCTGGTTTCGGAATAGTGGTTGCGGAATAGTGGTTATTGTTGCAGCTAGTAAGTAATGTATGATTAAAGGTTTGGAGCAGGAAAGGGTTGAGCAATGGTTCAAACTGTTTATAATACTCGTTGCTAAAGCCGTCGGGCCCTGGTGCTTTGTGGAGTGGTAGTGAGTTTATCGCTTTTTTAAGTTCGGATTCAGTAAAGGGAGCTGACATATTTTGTAATTGCTCCTGGGAGAGTGCTGGCAAACTTAGGTTGTCAAGAAAGCATGAGATATTGTATGCTGATGGGGCAGTTGTGGAACCGGACTCGGCTAAGTTGTAAAGTTGGGTATAGAATTGACTAAATCGGTCTGCTATATCTTTAGGATTGGATAGGCGAGACTTGTCCTGGGCAAGAAGGTAGGGTATCCTTGCCTGGACTATGTGTTTTTTTAGTTGTTTTGCGAGGGAGATCCCTGGTTTATTATGGTGGGCGTAGAAATTTAGGCGCAACCTCTTCAGGGCCAGATCAAAATTGGAGTGAAGGTGGTCACTAAGTGCGATCCGCAATTTTTGCAATTCGCCCCCTAGTGTTGAGCTTGGGTTTGCTTTGTGCTCCTTCTCAAGGGAAGCGATTTGAGCTAGGAGTTTGGTGGTAGTGGCGTTCCGGTTCTTTTTCTCCTGGGCTCCCAACCTCACAAGAAGACCTCTAATAACAGCCTTATGAGCGTTCCAGCAAATGAAGGGACATGTCACAGAGTTAACATTATATCAAAAAAATTCTGCAATGGCGGATTCAACCTGCTTCTGGTAGTTTGGGTTGGTCAATAGAGAGGTATTAAGTTTCCATCGTTTACCAGCTGTCCTGTGGTCAACAGGGAATAGTTTGATTGAAATCGGGGCATGGTCTGATGAAGTAATGTTACCAATTTTAGCTTCTGGGATGGATTGTAGTGTCATTTTATCTACCAGAAACATGTCGATCCTCGAGTATGCATTGTGAGTATGCGAGTAGAAGGTGAAGTCCCTTTCGGTGTTGTGGAGGCATCTCCAAGCATCGTAGAGATCCTCTGTTGAGAGAAAGCGAGACAACGCGGTGCATCTTTTCCGGGAAGGGTTAGACGAGTCTAATGTCGTGTCGACAATTTGGTTAAAATCCCCACATATTATGAGGGGATATTGTCTAAAGGGAGTTAGTTTTCCTGTAATCAGATGGTAGAACTGTGCTTGACCGACATTAGGTGTGTAGATGTTTACTAGAGTCATTAGCCAATCGTTGAATGATGCATGTAGGATTATGTATCTGCCAAGGGGGTCAACCTCGGAGTGTAGTAGTTTAAAGGTTATTGTGGAGCGTATGGCTATTAGTACTCCAGCCTTTTTCTTAGGTGCGTTGGATGTAAAACATTGTGGGAACTGTTTGTGGCTACAAATAGGGGGCTTTGAGGCCATGAAGTGCGTTTCTTGGGCACATATAATATCGGCCTTATGTGTTAGGGCTTCTTTCCAGAGAAGCTGTCTTTTAAAGGGTGAGTTAAGGCCTTTAGCGTTCAAGGAGAGAATGTTAATAGCCATGGTGTAAGTATTGCAGTCAGTAGAGAATTATAAGAGCAAGCTAGAAATGAGGACACCTTCTACGTTGCACACTCAAAATTTCCTGACCACGAGGCGCTTATACAATAAAGAACCAGGTGGTCACTATGAAGTCAGTGAACGGTTGGGATAGAGATGGAGAAAAGAATAGGAAAGGAGAGAAGAGAAGAAGGAGAAAAGGAAAAAAAGAGAAAATGGAGAACCAATTTCGTGGATGATAGTGGCAGAGAAACCAATGCTAATTAGTGGAAAGTGCGTAGCACTTTATCTATGACTCGGGGGGACAAAAGATAATGCCAAAACTGACCGAAAAAACAAACAAATTAATGATACTCAGCGAAGACTCAGTTGCTCCAAAACGTGCTGAGTATGTCGGGTATGTAGCCAGGCAAACGCCTGTCAGGAGGGTATCTTCAGCGTTGATAATGGTCCCGTCCCACGGGACGATAGGAGGATGAGCGACCGCGCGAGGCTTGTTGGAGTCCTCTACGATCCGGTTGCGGAGGGGGTGAGGAGACAATGCCCCAGTTTAACAGCCTCTTCATGCCTTCTTTTGGCAAAAGAATATTTGTAGGTTGGTTTTGGTAGGTGACTATGAGCTTGGCTAAGAAGCCCCATTTGTAGGGGATGTTATGCTCGCGCAGGGTCGTTGTTACTTGGTTAAATTTCCTTCGGCTTTGGGCTGTCGCTGCTGATATGTCCGTGTATAACGAGACATTAGTGAAGGGTTCAGGCAGAGCTTTGTTTATGCGGGCTGCAGACATGAGCTTCTCTTTCACCTGGCAAAAATGGATGCGAGCGAGGACATCTTGAGGAACCGTTTCCGGCAGATAGTTTGGTTTGGGGATTCTGTGGGCGCGATCTATGGTGAGATCTGAAGGTGTCAGCTGCGGTATAAGCTTAAGGAACAGTTGTTGGAGGAATGCTGAAAGTTCCGCAGGTTTGACGGATTCCGGTATGCCCCTGAATTTTATGTTGTTTCTTCTGGAACGGTCTTCCAGGTCAGCTACTTTAGCTTGTAGGTATTGGATGTCGTTCGCGTGTTGGTGAAACGCATCCGAGGCCTCTACCAGTTTGGCCGCTTGATCAGTGACTTGTCGTTCGAGTGTATCAGTGCGGTCCTCCACGTGTTCGACTCTAGATTGCAGCACTGTCAAGGATGAATGGAGCTCCTTACGCAAGTCGTTTTGCAGTGATAGGAGCATCATTTTTAAGGTGTGTTCTGATGCTGGTTGATCGCTTGCGGGAAGGTCTGCCAGAGAGTCGTGAGGTCCCGGGGGCTCGTTTCTTTCATCCCAGTGTTGTTTTTTGTAGAGAGGGACTTTTGAGGGCGAGGGAGCAGGAGACTGAGCTGCCCTTTTGTTTCTATCAGAGGAAGGTGGTGAAGGAGATTGAGCACAGTGTTCTATGCTATCCATCTCTTCTGAGGGATTGGAAGATGTCTGCTGTTCAGTGGCTGACGATGCATTAACACAGGATGACACCACGTTTGGACCTTTGGAGGACTGCATGGTGAATTCTGTAGAGAAAAAGTCAGTGATAGGTTTGTTGTGGATCTTTTTCCGGGAATAAGATTTGGGCATGCCAGTACACAGGAGCGTTCTGGAAAGTTGCTCCCTATGAGAACCTTCAGGCTGCCTCTCAAGTATCAGTCTGGAGAGAGGGTAATGGACAGGCCGTTGTGTGGGTTATGGGCTGAGGGCCTCACTGTGGGAGCTACAGCTGACTATTCTTTTATAGTCCAACTCTTCTGTGATGGTGTGCCTGCACTCCTAGGTGTTATTACAGTGTTCTTTGTGTTACAGCCCGCGTTCAGCAGCTGTGTGAAGGGCACAAACGGATATTGCCTTCCAGAGGTAGTTGGGCCTGGGCCTCAATTACAGGGATTCCATCCCAGTGCTCAAAGTGGTATTAAGGTGTAAAGCACTAAGTGAGGTCCACTTCTGGTGTGCGATACAGGAGCGCCTTTGTCAGAATTAAGCCTCTCCGAGAGTGATAGCAGGGCCTCTGGTACTGTTAGGTGTACCAAGATGGTGGACAGCCCGTTCGAACCCGGAGGTTTATGTGATGACGGTACACCTGTGATGCGTACTGCTACCCTGTGCAGTGATGGGCACCGCAATCAATACCCCTCCGTGGGAAGATCAGAGCCGGGATTGCTGAGAGGAGGGCTGGAAGCCGTGAAGCGGCGCGGTACGAAGGCCGCGAAGCGGCGCGGGTACGTAGGCTGCAAGATGGCGGCTACTGCTCCCGTGAGGCGAGGCGGCGCCTGGATGTTTTTCCCTCCAGCCGCGGCGAGTGTGTTCAATAGGCGGTGTGGCCAAGGGAGGCAGCTGTGGGCATGCCGAGCCGGGGATGGAGGTGGCTCACCTGAGCGCTTTGAGGACCGAGGGCTCCATGCAGGATCTGAGGGAATGGCGGCCCTGCCACTACTGGTGCCTTCAATATGACAGGCGGCTTCAGGTCCGTTTCTCTGATTGAATGTGGTTCAAAGCCTCCAGTAATGCTGGGCACGGTGATGAGACCCCGCAGGGATGATTAGTGGGATTCTCCTGCACTGATGTTTGCTCAGGGTTGCTGAGGAGTCTTGGGCTGAGGAGAGGAACGGATCACACCTCCATCTTGGTCAGCAGCTGGCCACGCCCCCCGGTATACTTGTTTTTTTGAATATACCTCAATATTTTGGGGGCTACCCAATTAGAAAAAAAAAACAAACAAACAACAAAAAGTGTTGGCTACCTCCTCCTCCTCCACCACCGCCACTTCCTCCTACACTGCCACGGTCACGGCCTAGTCAACCTCTAGGCTGCTACTCCACATCGATCCCCCTTTCCCATTTTTATTTTTATTATTTGATTTTAAGTTATTTTCCCTATCCCCATTTTTTGTAGGGCACTTGTCCTACTTTTATCCCCATTTTACTTCCTTTTGCAGCCCTCTAGCACTTGCCAGGACTTTTTTACAGTCATTTTTGTGCCAAAAAGTTTGGGTCCCCATTGACTCCAATGGGGTCCGGGGTCAAGTTCGGGTAACGTTCGGTACCGAACCCAAACTTTTTCGCGAAGTTCGGCAGGACCCGCCAAACCCGAACATCCAGGTGTTCTCTCAACTCTAACAGTGATCAGTGCTAAAAAATATGCACTGTCATTGTACTAATGACACTGGCAAGGAAAGGGTTAACATCAGGGGCAGGCAAAGGGCTAAATGTGTAGGGGGTGCTTTCTAACTGTATGGGGGGGTGCTTGTACTGTAAGAAGACAGAGATCTTTGTTCCAGCTTAGCAGAAACACAAGATCTCTGTCTCCTACTGTCACAGAATGGCAATCTGCCTTGTTTACATAGGCAGACTACCATTCTGTCCGCCTCAGAAATGATCGGCAGGTCCCAGTGGACAATGGGGTCCACTGGACTCACTGATTTGCTCCTGCTGTGTACAATCACAGTGGGAGTTGGTCGCCGGCGGTGCACGTGTGCGCCCCAGATCCGGAAAAAAAAGCTGTTAACCACCAGTGAGGAACCAGAAGTCTTGCAGCAACAAGTTTCTATCCTGGCCAGAACTCCATGCTCCAGTCTTGTCCGCAGTTCACTTTCCAGACATGGAAAATTGTCAGGCAGACTACTTCAGCCAGCAACAGCTAGATCCAGGGGAATGATCACTCCTGGCCTCCAGATACAACAACAAACTGGACAGGTTTGTTTTTCAGATGCAGAGATCTTCTGGCATCTCTTGTGGCTACATGTGATCAGTACAGTCTAATATATTCCTTTTCTTCTCTGATATTCTTTCCTTGTCTATTTTGCAGACTTGAGATGAAGGGCATTCTCACAATCCTTATAGCTTCAAACTGTCCCAGGCAGATGTTGTGCTCTCACCTGATTAAACCTCTGGCAGAACACCTTTCTAGATGAACCATACCTTCTATCCTAAGGACTTATCTACCACCCTGCTTCATGATCACTGCCTTTAACCACTTGTTAACCGCCCGCCGTAGCATGACGGCGGCAAGGTGGCTCGCTATCGCGAAACGCCGTCACCTGACAGCAGCCGCGATAACTAGTATTGTGAGCGCACTTGCGTGCTCACTGTGTTCGGGGGGGGCCAGGGAGCGGGTAGGGCGGACTCGATCGCCGCCGGCTACCCATGATGGCCCCCCCGCAGTAAGAGAATGGAGGTCCGTGTAAGTAAACACAGATCTCCGTTCTCATAGAGGGGGAAGGGTGGTGATCACAGGCTTCCTCTATATGGAAGCTATGATCACCCCCTTCCCCCAGCCAAGGTAGCCCCCATACAGTTAGAAAACGCCCAGGGAACACAGTTAACCCTTAGAGCGTCCCTGCAGGTTAACCCCTTCACTGCCAATGTCATTTACACAGTAATCAGTGCATTTTTATAGCACTGATCGCTATATAAATGCCAATGGTCCCAAAAAAGTGTCAAAATGGTTCCACATGTCTGCTTCAATATATCGCAGTACCGCTAAAAATCGCAGATCACCACCATTACTAGTAAAAAATAAAGAAAAACCCAGAAATGAATTCTCATCATCCGTAAACGCGGCAAAATCTGTGAAAACCAATCAATAAACGCCGATTGCGATTTTTTTAACCAAAAATATGAGGAAGAATATAAATTGGCCAAAACCAATGAAAAAAAAATGTTTTTTTTATATTTTTCTTTTGGATTTGTATTTTAGCAAAAAGTAAGAAATTTGGGGTTTTTTTTGTAAAATTGTCGCTCTTCTTTTGTTTATAGGGGCGATCAGAAATGACGCAGAGGTGATCAAATACCACCAAAAGAAAGCTCTATTTGTGGGAAAAAAAGGACGCAAATTTAGTTTGGATACAACAGCGCACGAATGCACAATTGTCAGTTAAATCGACGCAGTGCCGAATCGCAAAAAGTGCTCTGGTCCCAAAGTGGGAAATCCTTCTGGGGCTGAAGTGGTTAATGACATGGCTTTTGAAACTCATGTCTCTGGTATGTCATTTTCACACTGCTGGGAAATCTACCTCTCATTAGGTCTATCATGAAAGTTTTACTTCACTTGGTGTTAGGAAAGCTTTCACACCAAGAAATAGACTTTGGAAAGAGTCCTGACCTTTTGGCATTCAGCTGTGAATCAGCAATTGATCTTGGTTACTGTACTATAAAAGGACAACTCTCAGCCAGTGCAATATTATTCCAAAGAGTGCTAGCCTTCCATTAATTAATTTAAACTTTTTTACAAGTTGTTTCTCATCTGACTCCTCCTGTACAACCTGTGATTCTGTGAGGATTGATTCTGCATTAGAGTTGAGCGAACACCTGGACGTTCGGGTTCTGCTGGTCCGTCCGAACTTCGGGACAAAGTCCGGGTCCGGGTCCGGACGGAACCCGAACGCTCGCACAGACAACGATGGGCCTGGGCCTGAAACAGGGCTTCAAGCCTGCCTGGTCGTCTTGGGCTTGCAGGTCCACAAGCGAGTTGAGATTACGTCTTAGTTAGGAGTGTCTTAGTGTCCAACATGTCCTCCTCAGTCTACTCTTTGTTGAACATTTTTTCAAATTTAATTAATTACCTTCCGATCGTGAGAAACCTTATTATAACGTGACCGACTCTCAACAGGAAAATATCATGTCATTGGTTCTAGTTAACGACTAAGTGTCGACTTACGGTTTTCCAGTCCTGAGAAAGGTTTCAGATAAAGAACCACACTTTCGAAAGGATTGTGGTTCA
>BLSH010537592.1:31814-52880 GCA_018402905.1 Glandirana rugosa | reverse complement strand
AGCTGGAACCTTTCCCTGTACAACTTGATGATGATTTTAGAACAGTAATCTTTCTCTTAAAACAACAGCTGGAACCTTTCCCTGTACAACTTGATGATGATTTTAAAAGAATAATCTTTCCCTTAAAACAACAGACTCTACCTAGTCCAGTCAGATCGTTCTGTGCAGCAGGATGAGGTGTGCAATCTGTCCCTCAAAGCACCAGTACTAGTATCTCTCCCTAGTCCAGTCAGATCGTTCTGTGCAGCAGGATGAGGTGTGAAATTTGTCTCTCAAAGCACCAGTACTAGTATCTCTCCCTCCCTCAAAGCACCAGTACTAGTATCTCTCCCTAGTCCACAATCAGATCATTCAGTAATGCAGGATGAGATGTTATATAATATCTGCAATCTGTCCCTCACAGAGCCAGCAGCATCATCTCCCTAAACTATCCTGAGAGCATATGACATGCAGCACGGTGACTCCAGCCCCATATAGAGGCTGGGTCACATGGTGCACTGGCCAATCACAGCCATGCCATTAGTAGGCATGGCAGTGATGGCTTCTAGGGAAAACCAGTGAAACACTTGTTGATTGGCTGCCCTTGGCAGCTTTTTAACACGTGTAGTAAAATACCAGAACCCCGAACCCGAACCCGGACTTTTTTTGAAAAGTCCGGGTTCGGGTCCGGGTCCCGGACACCCAAAAGTTCGGTAGGGACCCGAACTTTACAGTTCGGGTTCGCTCAACTCTAGATCTAATGGATTCTATAGTGGGTTGTGGTGTGAAAGAATCATTTTCCAGGTCATACAGGGATTGATAATAGTCAGCGAAAGCATCAGCTATATCCTTCGGGTTATATAAGGAGACTTTCTTGCTGGGGTGTAGAATAGAGTTTATTTTATGCTGTATTTGCTTAGATTTAACCTTATTCGCTAGCCAAGCTCCCGCCCTGTTGTGACGGCCATAGTATTTAGCTTTCATATACTTTCGGTTATTTTCATACTTATAAAGAAGCAGAGATCTCAGCTTCTCTCTTTCTTGCAAAATAGCTTGTGCTAAATCAGGGTTTGGGTGATTTTTATTTGTCTCTTCCTTATTTGCTATAGATTGCAGGGTCTCTTCGATCTGTCTCATCCTCTGTTTTTTGATTTGTGAAGACAGCTTAATTTGAATCCCCCTCATGTAAACCTTTTATGTTTGCCATAGCGTAAATCTATTAACGTTCTGAGAGTCATTACATTCAAAAAATAATTTATGTTCTTGAAGCAGTGTTTGATACAAATTCTTGTCTTCTAGGATTGTGGCATTTAGTTGCCACCGCGGGGGAGGGGCTTTAGAGAGATTGTCATCAAATTCCAATAGTATGGGCGCATGGTCGGACCAAGAAATTGTACCAATATCTGCTTTGATCAAATTTTGTAAGGGCAGTTTTGGCATAAAGAAGTAATCAATACGTGAGTATGATGCATGAGCTGCTGATAAGTGTGTGAAGTCCTTTTTGGACCCGTGAAAGCAGCGCCACACATCGCACAACTCGTATTTATTTAGTAAAGATACCAATGCATTGCTAGGTCTCCTGTTGGGAGAAGTCGAGTCCATGTACGGCTGCAGAGCCATGTTGAAGTCGCCTCCAATCAGCAGTGTTCCTTGCTTGATATCCATAATCTGGTTTAGTACTGGGCACAGAAATTTCCTTACTTTGGTGTTTGGGGCATAAATGTTAACTAGCATGTAAATACAGTGGTTCAGTTCTCCAATTAAAATAATATATCTGCCTTGGGGATCTGCCACTGTGTGTATGTGGCGAAATTGCACCATCTCCTTGATAGCAATAAAGACTCCACATTTCTTCTTAGGGCCATTGGCCATGTACAAAAAAGGATACCTCAACAGGTGAAATTTGGGGCATTTATGAGCAGCAAAGTGAGATTCCTGCATAAAAATTACATCTGCGTTGTGCAGTTTTGCCTCTTTCAGTAGAGCGTGTCTTTTGTAGGGGCTGTTAAGGCCCTTGGAGTTTATGGATAGAACTTTTAGCAGCATGGCAGAGAGTCAGTTTTAGCTCTGCATATGTAGCTAAGGTTCTGGGTGAAGAAGTGGGTAATTGGCAGCACAGTACCTGGATTTTTGTGTCTTAACTCCATAAGAAGCTTCCACAGAGAGATCGCTACCAAGAGATTCCGGGTACCCCTGGTTCGGGTGGCCCCCATAGCACATGCACTGAGTAGATCAAGTTGTCCATCCGAAGATTCCGCGTAGTGTATGTCTGGACTAGGAAGAAGGGAGAGAAAACAGAACATGCAACACATACAAACAGGTGTTAAGAAACCTTATGTAAAAAAGAAAGCCTGATATAACGCAGGCTAAATGTGCAGCCAAGCTGCTGGGAATACACGGGGGTAGAAACTCTGACCAGTAAACACCGGTGGACAAATGTAGGACAACAGGAGTTGGGGCTCCGGGCCTCACAGCGTGGTTGAGACTCTATGGTGAGAGGAAAGGGCAGAGGTGGTCGAAACCTTAGGACCAGTCTGGCTGAATGTGATCTAGGTTAGGAGGACTTTGCTGCTGCATGTCTACGGGTATCAGTTACCATTCTTTAAATACCTGTATTCCTTTCTCAGTGCTGTACACTGGATACAATTTCCCATTCCAAGATATTAGTGGTTTCGTTGGAAAGCCCCAGTGATAGATAATGTTGTTGTTACGGAGGATATTCGTAAGTGGCTGTAGCTTTTTCCTATTCAGCACCGTTTGCTGAGAGATGTCAGTGAACAGGGATATGTTCTGAAATTCGTACAGAACTGTAAGATTTTGCTTGGCCGCCATCATAACGCGCTCCTTGGAGTGATAGTAATGGATCCTTGCCAAAGTGTCCCTAGGTGCTGTGTCTGGTAGGAATTTAGGCTTGCGAATATGGTGGGCCCTGTCAATGCACAGCTCTATGTCACTAAGGTTAAGGACTAGCGATTTCATTAGGTGCTGGACAAGGTTTGTTAGCTGATTGGGTTGGACCGATTCTGGTATCCCCCTGAATAAAATATTCATCTCGAGCGATCTTCTAAATTGGCCAATTTATTCTGGAGACGTTGTAGTTCACTTTCCTGGTCTGTATAGGCGTCCACTAATTTGTTGTGGGCTGTATACAGGTCTGCCATTTTAGATTCCAAATGATGAATTCTTTCAGGTTGTATTTGTACCGCTTCTTGTAGCAGGTTAATCATGTCAGAGAAGTCTTTAAACAGTGTGCTCCTTAGGGAGAGGAGCACGCTTTTCATAGTGTGCTCAGAAATCGTTTGGTCCGAGGCTGGAAATGCCTCCTAAGCCAGGCCTTGTAGCGGTGCCTGACTATAGGCCTGTAATGGCATGCCTTACTGCCCCTGGTGTGATTCATCTCCTTCCCTCCTCAGTTTAGTTTTAGCCGAGTGGCGCGTGGTAGGGATGAGGATGGGAGATGATTCCTCCAGATCGCCAGACTGCTCAGCAAGATGGGGTCTCCCTGCCTGTTGTGAGTGAAGGCTGTGTTGAGGGCCGGTCATTCCCCCACGTTGTTGCCGGCACCATGTTGCCTACCTTGCTGTGACGCCGCTGGGTAGAAGTCCGTGAGGCGCTGTGGCGGCTTGTTTGGCTTCCTCCTTTTGCTCATGGCGGGGGCCAAGATCCCCTGGACCTGCTCCTGGGCTTGGATGGCCGCCCTCTCTGCTGCAGCTCATCGCTGTGGATGCGAGGTGTCTGGAGCTCCGGATTATGCGGCCATCTTCTCCACCGACCGGACACGTCCCCGGCAGGTCACTTTTTGAAGTCTTCCGGGAAATGCCTGCACCTAGAGTGCTGTAGGGGACAGACCTTAGGTGGTGTTGTTACGTCCCTAGTTATCCAGCAGGATAAGCCCTTGGTTCCGGTCACCCTTTCTTGGTCTGAGTCGTCCATCGAGATACAGGCTCTAATAGACTCTGGGGCTGCAGGCCTGTTCACAGATAGTGCCTTTGTGTCTAAGCACTCTATCCCACTGCAGCTTTGGGCTACTCCACTTGCCATTGAGGCTATTGATGGGAGACCTGTACAGCTTCCCCAGGTGACTCATGAGACTGCTCCGTTGACCATGGCCATAGGGGCTTTTCGTCATGAGATAATCCAATTCTAAGTCATTTCCACTCCTCATTTTCTGGTGGTTATTGGTTATCCTTGGTTACAGAGGCACAACTCCTCGTTTGATTGGCTTCATGCTGAGGTTCTTTCCTGGTTGCCACAATGCAGTAAGACATGTTTTCAGAAAGTGCCTAAGGTCTTGTGTACCTCTTCACTCTCTTCCCTGCCGGAGGAATACTACGAATTCAGCCATGTCTTTGATAAAGGTTAAGCCGGTAGTTTGCCTCCACATCGATTTCATGATTGCGCAATTGACCTTCAACCTGGTGCCATACCCCCTCATGGCTGGGTTTACCCTTTGTCTGTCTCAGAGAATAAAGCCATGGAGGAATATGCCACAGAGGCACTTTCTAGAGGGTTAATCCACAAATACTCGTCTCCTGCTGGTGCTGGCTTCTTCTTTGTGAAAAAGAAGAGTGGGGAACTGAGACATTGTGTCGATTATAGGGGTCTCAATCGCTTCACAATTTAGAATGCTTATCTGATTCCATTGATTACGTAGTTATTTGACTGCCTCAAGGGAGCAACAGTTTTCATGAAGCTTGATATGAGAGGGGCATACAATCTTGTGAGGATCAAGGAGGGCGATGAGTGGAAAACTGTATTCAATACCAGGACAGGCCATTACGAATACCTCATAATGCAGTGTTTCAGGAATTCATCAACAATGTCCTTCAATAATTTGTTTCAACAATGTGTGGTGGTTTATCTCGATGATATCATCATATATTCTAAGTCCCTAGAGAGCCACCACACAGATGTCTGCCGTGTGCTTCAGAGGCTGAGAGATAATAACCTGTATTGTAAATTGGATAAGTGCGAGTTCCTTTGTGAACAGGTTAAATTCCTGGGCATTTCCACTGCTGGTTTTTCGATGGACCCAGAGAAGCTATCGACAGTTCTACAGTGGCCTTGACCCATGGGTTTATTTTCACTACAAGGTTTTCTTGGCTTTGCCAATTATTATTGGACGTTTATTCATAACTTCTCATCTCTGGTCAAGCCAGAGACCATAAAGAATGGTAACACACAGAATTGGTCTCCGGAGTCCATTAAGGCCTTTGAAATTCTCAAGGCTGCCTTTGTTTCTGCTCCTGTGTTGACGCATCCAGATCCTACGTTACCCTTCATCCTTGAGGTTGATGCATCTGAGACTGGAGTTGGTGCCCTTCTGTCCCAACGTCTCACCTCCGAGAGCACTATGCATCCTTGTGGCTACTTTTACAAAAAGTTGTCTCCTGCAGAATGCAATTACGAGATTGGGGACAGAGAGTTGTTAGCGATCATTTTAGCCCTTAAAGAATGGAGGCATCTCCTTGAGGGTTCTGGTTCTCAATTTGACTGACCACAACAATCTCACATTCTTGTCTGAGTCTAAATGCCTCTCCCCCAGGAGGGTCGCAATGGGCTCTGTTCTTGTCAAGCTTCAATTACATAGTCTCATTCTTACCCGGTACTAAGAATGTACTGGCGGATGCATTGCTGCAACAGTTTTCCTCCGCTTCCAAGATGGAGTCAGTTCCTGTTGCTGTGATACCTCCTGACCGTATTCTGGCTACGATTCGTACCAGTCTCACTTTACCTTTGGGTGACAAGATCCTTGCTGCTCAGATCCATGCACCTCCTGAGAAACTTTGTGACCACTGCTTTGTCCAGGAGAGTCTCTGTACTGCTGTGCTTCAGACTTGCCATACTCCCAAGGCTGCTGGTCACCCAGGGAAGAATCCAACTCATTTGGGCTATTTCCCAACAGTTTTGATGACCTAGTCTCCTCGCTGATGTAGCCACATTTGTAAGAGCCTGTCCCGTGTGTGCTCAGAACAAAACACCACAACATCTTCAAGTATTTCTTCTATAACCCATACCCAATGGAGAGCGGCCTTGGACCCACCTGTCAATGGATTTTATTGTAGAGTTACCTAACACTCAGGGTAAAACAGTTGTCCTTATGGTGGTTGACTGATTTTCAAAGATGTCACATTAAAAGATGGATAAATCAAAACACTACAGTCTAAAAATAAAGACTATGGTAACTGATATCAGCGCTCCCGGGTAGTCATACACACCTATAAAAATTAAATTAAAACATATACCTATTATGTAATAGATCCAACCACATTTAGAATAACACTAAACAAAATAATACCAATCTATAACAGAACGGACAACTATTATAAAATTGTCTTGAAAATTATAGAAATCTTAAAGAGCAGACAGACTAGCAGCCACTATTAATAAATAAAATAAGTAGTTCAAATCCACACGGAACTAATCTAAATACATAAGTCTTTGTGAAAAAGCAGCGCTGCTTAATGAAACATGAGTCAATGTAAATAGCAGTCCATGTATACAGGAAAGTGCATCTATGGATAAGATGATTCTATCCGTGTTGTCCACCGTCACCACACCTCGTGAAAAACAGCAGGGGTTCCCCCCTATGTGGAAAGACTCACCAGCAGGTGGCCAATTATAGGCCCAGCTGTCACTTATAGCATAGGTGCTAGCGTCCACCACTCTTTCACTTAGTACGCTGCCAATGAGAGAGCTAAAAACCATCCTGTGCGGTCTGACAAGGCCGTGTTCACACTGCCAGACGTTTCTCAGGGTTGCAGTTCCTCTGAGCTCCACAAGGTGGTGATCTCACTTCTACCTGTACAGGAAGTCTCTATGGAAAACAGGAAGGGATGTCAGCTACAGACAAGAAGTTCCGGGTTAGAGGAATTATCCTATCTGCACAGGACGTTTTTTAGCTCTCTCATCGGCAGTGAAAGATGTCACATTGTATTCCACTTAAGAAGTTGCCCACGTCCAAGGAACCGGCATCCATTTTTGCTCGGGGGATCTTTTGCTTTGGATTCAAAATGGCCAACTTCAAAATGGCCGCCATAGTCACCACCCATCTTGAAAAGTTTCCCCCCTCACATATACTAATGTGCCACAAACAGGAAGTTAATATCACCAACCATTCCCATTTTATTAAGGTGTATCCATATAAATGGCCCACCCTGTAGAAAACTAGTGAAAACCAGTGAAAATGAGATGGGCAGCTTTTAATTTATTTGACAATCTTAACTACATTTATCAATTGTTATCCACTAGGAATAAAAGCATCCAACATAGTAAAGAAACACTGTCATAGATTTACCCCTCGTATGTTAATGACTTTTTCATGTGCTTTCAATTTAGCAAAAATATGTTTAAAACAGTTGTGTGAGCTGGTAACCAGTGTCAGACAACCTGCTGAAATGGAACTCTCAGCAATTGACAAAAGTGGATCTGGTCAAGTCATGCATAACAATAAAAGTTTTCATTTTAGTGTGATGTAACGAAAGAGCCACCTTGAATGGTGTAAGAAACACTGCTTGCTGATGTTCTGCATAACAATTAGGACATATTTTAAAAAGTATAAGGGGCATGCTTTGATATTATGTGTACAGAAAAATAATAATTAATGTTTACCAATGGAATAAAACCACCGGATGAAATATTGTGTAAATAATTTTCAATTGTAAATGCAGACATATTATTTATTATAAGACTGTGTTGAATGACTACTCAACTTGCTTCTATCATTGTGTGTGCAATTGAGAAATCAATAGCTGAGTATTTTTATTTTTTTTTTTTTTATTAAGGAGAGTGTATTATAGTGATAATGGATTACATAAAATTGCACATTAATCAGCGCTGATGTCTTTCTAGAGACAGAAATGGTATAAGAAAAAACAAAGACACTTATGTATGTTAAAACTGCATGAGCATTTAGATAATTTAGTTTGTTTAATTAAAGTTAAGACAGAGTGCATGTAAAATTAAAATGCATAACAAATAATATTCACTGGCTGGTCTCTGTTACCTAGAGCGAAATTATAGATATGAAACACCTATTTAATGCAGATAATATAGGCATTTGGCAGCAAGCCTGTGCAGTAAGTAATCACACAGCCAACATGTTGTTTGGGTTAAGTTGTAGTAATTAATGTGTGCTACTGAAGTCTAAGGCAAACTGGACAGCATAAATAAGGATAAGGTCCAGGTTCCGCTGCTACCATAGGTTCGAGATGAACTCTAAGGAGTCCCCCTGCTCTGCGGGGAATCTGTTTGCTGATCTCCACTGAGCAGACGTATGGCCTGTCCATGTCTGTTCTGCTTAATGCAGAGCTGACACAGACATAGCCCGCTGTCCTCTATGGGCGGTCGGATGTAAATGAACCACCTGTCAATCTGCCCCGATCCAATCTGCCAGATGGATGGAGAACAGATCCCCCACCCATCTGTTCTTTGGGGACAGGATTGGATCAGATGTCACTGGGTGTCAATGGACACATGTCCGTTGACATCCGCCGCTCCATAGAGGGTAATGTATGGTCTGATCGGGTCCGCCTAAGAAACTGACAGGTGGAACTTATCAGTCCACCTGTGTGAAAGGGGCTTATGTTTTTTTGAATTTTGTAGTTTCAAATATGTGGTGAAATTTGCTACACTGAATTTTGTGTAACCAAAATGCACTGCCTGGATTTTAAATTTAGATCAGATGGCTTAAAAAAGCCATATAATGGGGAGGCTTTATTATGTGCCATCCTTATTACTATGAAAGGCTGGGTTCCCAGCAGCCATTTGTCAGTGCATGTTGAAGTAGTTTCGATTGAGCTGACAGTCTGCGTAGAGAGAGCTAGTTTCTATACAATGCTATACTTTGCTAAATTACAGTGGTGTGCAGTATGGTAAGAACAAAAGGAATGTAGCACTGCCCCTCAGGGGGTTGCTTGGTATTGCATGTTCTCCTGTGCAGCCATGACCCTGTGAACTCTCCAGCCCCTCTGACACTCTAGGTTCAGTCATGTTGTATATATCTTTCAATAACACACACAGACACAAGGCAGTAGTTTTAGCTCTCTCTGATTTACTTGGTCAAGAGGAGAGATATGGGATGAGGATTCATCCTCCAAATCCTGATTTTAGCCAAGACTAGAGTGAAATAGTCCTTAAAGCAGTCAGTTAAACAGTTAGTAATGACAAGTGAATGGTAACAAAATACACAGTAACAAAATGAGTTCCTTGAGGAAGCTATTGGTAGATATAGGGAATATTTCTGCTTAAAGAGGAACCCCAGGCCAGCCTATATTACCTTTGATCCTAATGAGACATAATGTACCATAGATACCAGTGACAAGTAATAAATAGCAATGTTCTAAATACAAGGCCTTGCATTATCTTCACCAGCAGTTGGAGCTCATAGAACAAGAATTTCTTAATGCAGCAAAGTGAACGTGAACAAGGCAAAATAGCTGGTTCTGATTTACAGCAATCCTCTATGTAATCCATAGCCATGCCATAGCCCCAGCATCAGGCATGGAGGAGTCAGCTGAGTTATTTGAACACAGTGTTAGTCACTCCCTGAAGATGCACAACCATTACTTGATTCAGATCTTGGTTCTGAGGTTTAGGAAGGTAGGAACATGAGCCTACAAAGAGGGGAGAACACTGGTAAATGGCAAATTGGCAGTCATGTTCCCCCGATCTCAGCGTATTGCCAAGTTGTTTCCAGTAAAAAATGAGGATGAAGGGGATGATGATGAGGTCACTGATGTAACTTGGGTGCTGAATAGAGCAGAGGAGGAAAGTGTGGGGGAGGCACAACCCCAAAGAGGCAGCCATCATGGAAGAGTAGAGGGCAGCCAGCTGTGTGGGCCTTTTTTTTAGCACATATGCAGGTGATTGCACTGTTGCAATTTGCAAACTTTGTCTCAAGCACATCAAGCGTGGCAAAAACTCCCACCACTCCGTTGGCAAGAGCACACAAAAGGGATGCAATTCTGCTTCTCCTCACTCCTCCCCTTTCCATTCTACCACAGCTATACCTCATAATCTCTCAGCAGCCTCCACTGACAGGGATGATGGTATAGCGCAGGGTGTCTATCACATACCCGACTGTAGGCTGAAGTGACAAGAGGGCTTCCCTTGTGGCTAAGTGTAGAGTACCCGTGAAGATGATGACAGAGGGTGCTATGCCCAAAGATGCATGGGCTGCCTGAACATGAAGCTGCCTGATGATTCCATATGTGAGGAGACCCAGGAGTAGAGGAGTAGTCACAGAAGGTGATTCTCTGGATGTGCTGGCAGATCTTGACAGATGGGTAAACAGAAGCAAGGTCAGAAGCCAGGCCGGGCATCAAACACAGGAAGTCAGTCAGTGGCAGAGGCAGAAGTGTGGTGGAGATCAAGCTGGGGTCAAACACAAGAAGTCAATCAGGAACAAGGCAGGAGCAGGTCCATGGAGCAAGCCGGGGTCAGAACTAGGAGAGAAGCCAGAGCAGGTCAGGGGTAAGCCGGGTTGGTAACAGGTAGTTAAGCAAATCACAAGGCACAGGAACACAGGATACAAGGCTGTCGATAATCCAGCAACTTGTGAGAGCAACTGCTGTCCTTATATAGGTCAGTGGATGCTGGCAATTAGCACACTTTGTACTAAGATTTGCCATTGCATGCCGTTCACTAATGCACATGTGTGAATTAGTGTGGCCATGCTGGATATTGGCATGTTTGTCAGATCTTCTTAGAATTCTTCTCTGTCAGTGTCCCAGGTCCTTGCAGCACATCTGCCAGTAGCACACCACCAGCTGTAGACTACAGCAGGCAAATTTCTCTGCCCCATCTGCTGCAGTGAAAAAATATACAGTCACTGTCACCCACATGCCGAGCATCTACATTCAAGCTTGTCAAAGCTGCTGCCTTTAAAACTCCTGCCTTTCAATTTGGTGGATTTTGCCCCCTACTGTGAATTTGCAGAATGTGCTGTACCACAATGGCAGGTTCGCAGTTGCTATTTATTTTCACATAAGGCTAATCCAGTTCTCTACCATCACATGGAAGGCAATTTTGTGGCATCATTGGGCAAGGCAGTCAGTCGCAAGGTCCATGTTGCTGCTGACATCTGGTCCAGCAAGCATGGTCAGGGACAATATATTTTGTTCACAGCACACTGGGTAACTCTGCTTGCAACTCAGAAGGAGGAAGTACAGGGCTCAGTGCTGCAGCTTATTGTGACGCCACATCTCTATACAGCTATTGGTGATGATGCGTGATTTGTCAGCTCTACCCACTCCTCCTCCTTCTCCTCCCCTCCTTTATGCCCTTCTCTGCTGAATTGTCCCATGAACTACAAGTACCCCCTAAGCCTTTAAGGGGCTATTCAATGAGTCAGGCTGAAAGGTGCCACGCAGTGCTTCAACTGGTCTGTCTAGGCTCCTGTGCTCTAGACCAGTGGTTCTCAACCCTGTCCTCAAGTACTCCCAACAAGCCATATTTTGGGAATTTCTCTTAGATAAAACAGCTGTCCAAAATACCTAGCCATTGACTCTGATTGAAAGCACCTGTGCAAGATAAAAGAAAACCTGCAAACATGGCCTGTAGGGAGCATGAGGACAGGGTTTAGAACCACTGGTCTAGAGCACAGGAGTCCCACTGGAGCAAAGATTCTGCCAGCTCTGCAGTGGCAGGCCCAGCTGGAGCCAGGAATGGTGGTGTGCGATAATGGCACAGACCTCCTGTCTGCCCTTAGACAGGGAAAGTTAATGCATCTGCCATGTCCATGTCCTCACTTTGGTGGTGCAGGGGTTTTTAAATAGGTACCCAGGTTTGGAAGATCTGCCAGAAGAGTCTGTAGCAATTTCAGGCGGTCATACACAGCCAATGATCGGTTGGCTGAAATTCAGCGGGAATTCCACCTGCCCATAAACCATCTGATTTGCGACATTCCCACCAGGTGGAACTCGACTTTGGCAATGCTGCAGCAGCTGCAAGTGCAGCAGAGGACCATCAATGAGTACCTGTGTGAGCATGGCACAATGATAAGCTCAGGCCGGCTCAGCATTTTTTACCCACGCCAATGGCTGCTGGCAAAGGATGCATGCACCCCTCACCATTTGAGGAGGCCACAAAGATGGTGAGCTGTGACAATGCATGCATCAGTGACACAATTCCTGTTGTGTTCCTGCTGGAGCAGACTCTGTGTGGCATTATGGACAGGGCACTTGAGACAGAGCAGCGGGATGAAGAGGATGACTTCCTTTTCTTTCAAGGCCTGCTTTATGCAGACACTATTCATCCTATGCCACAGAATACACAAGAGGAGAATGAGGAGGAGAATTCTGGCAGCTTTGGAGGCATTGAAGCAGAGCAAGACATATGTGAACCCTTTACAAATGGTTTTCCATCCCCAGAACCCTTGTAAGTAGTACGTGGCTTGGAGGAGACAGTTCCAGATACTGTAATCCTCAGTGACCCCAAGGAGTCTGCTTCTCATACCTCCGCATTATGTGGCATTAAGGAAAGGAATCACTATTGGTTGGCAACTATCCTTGACCACCGTTACAAGGGGAAAGTCTTGGAACTCATCCCATCCCCATAGAGAGAGCAGAAGATGAAATATCTTGAGGGCACCTTAAAGGGAAGTTTATGTAATGCCTTTCCCAACTCTGGTAGGTTACAGTCTGGGGGAAAACATAATTTTAAGGCTTCTGTTGGCAAGAGAGGAGCGGTGGAGAAGGGGGCCACCTCAGTGATGCCTTTCAAAGTTTTTTTAGTCCCAAGGCTGTTAGCTTCCACATCCCACCTGCAGTATCTTCAATATATGGTGGGAGATTATCTAGTGGCAAAAACAGATATGGAGAGCTTTCCAGTTGACGATCTGGGTCATGAGAATAGACCACTGGCCAGCTCAAAGTAGAGGAAGGCGAGGAGCATGGAGTGAGGATGTGCTGTGAGAGAGCTCGGTGATCTCCGGACTCTAAACAAAGCTCCTACGCAACTTAATAGCGGCTCCTATAGTGGTGACACATCGCTCATATATCACAAGACTACACCGGATAATGACTGCACGTTGTCGTGCAGCTCCCAGCTTGTCGGCGGGAGCAAGAACTCAGCGGGAGGGCTTAGGGCTTACCTGGTCCCACAGGCACTGGAAGCAGGACACCCAAAAAAGATGGTGGAAGACCGTGAGGAGGAGAGGACAGGCCAGGAGGATGCCGGCAGAGGTCACTTGACGCCTGGACGTGGTCATGAAACAACAGACCGCAGAGTTCCCCGGCTACAGGCCACAGTCATGTGGCTCAGGGTGATAGCATCAGGACACCAGGCCAGGGCCCATCAGATTCAGCTAGCAATGTGTCTTCATCTTCAACATCAATGGTGGAGATGCCCTGATATCAGGAAGTGACAAGCTGAAACAAGGTGAGATCCCTCTGTCTTATGATGATGAACTTTTACATATCTGAACATGACTCTCTAGTGCCAGTCTGTGAGCCTATACCAAATAACAATGAAGACATGTTGGGAGGTGACATTCAGAGGGTCAGTAAGGACATAAGGGCATGTACAGGTAATCTGACTGAGTACAGCAGCGGCCAGACCTTGGATGTAAAGAAATAAATGATATGGCACAGCAGGAGTGTTCTATTTTACTGCATGAAACAGAACAAACTGTTTCCCAAGCAAGGTTGAGTATAAAGGATATGGACTGGGACATCAGAGAGCATATAAAGGCTCTCCCTACTAAAGCGAATATTCAACAGTTGATTGTAGCAGTGGAATTATCGTGCAAACAAGCAATAGAGGAACTGAGGGAAGATGTAGTGGGATTGGGACACAGAATGGTGACTTATTAGCGGCTATAATAAAAGTGACACAGACTAAACAGATGTGTGAAGAACATGTTCTGTTTGCAGAACAGATGTGCAGTTATTCACGGTTTCATTTAAAGTGACACACAGACTTTAAATAATTTTGCAGAACAGATGTTGACTTATTCACGGTTTCATTTAAAGTGACACACAGACTTTAAATAATTTTGCAGAACAGATGTGCACTTATTCACGGTTTCATTTAAAGTGACACACAGACTTTAAATAATTTTGCAGAACAGATGTGCACTTATTCATGGTTTCATTTAAAGTGACACACAGACTTTAAATAATTTTGCAGAACAGATGTGCACTTATTCCCGGTTTCATTTAAAGTGACACACACATTTTGCAGAACAGTGATATGGTTTCTCCCGGCTTATTTATACTTTTTTGACACAGTTTGAAGATGATTTTAGAACAGTTCTATGGCCTCTACCGTTAATTAATACTTTTCAGACCCATTTTGAAGATGATCTCCATTTTTGCATTTTTTATGTTTTTATTTTTTTAAAAATATTTAAAGTTATTTCCCTGTCCCCATTTCTTTGTAGGTCACTTGTCCCACCCTTACCCCCATTTCCTTCCTTTTGCAGACCTCTAGGACCTTCCAGGACTATTTTACAGCCTTTTTTGTGCCTAAAAGTCTGTGTCCCCATTGATTTCAATGGGGTTCGGGGTCTGGGACAAAGTTCAGTTCTGCCGAACCAGCAGAACCTGGACTTCTAGAAGTTCACTCATCTCTAAATATAAGAGGCCTGAGTTCTCAACAAAAAGGTGGCGTCTCTGACATTAACTGCGTCGCCTGGCAGGGGATGTGGTGTTTCTACAGGAGACTTTGTGCGTCTAAAATGCCACTCCATTTTTATGACCAGTGGTTTCATGCAGTATCCCCTATTTCAAGGGCCAGAGGAGTAACGATAGCAATTAGGAGATTGCGTCCTTTTGCCCTTGATTCAATACAGGTAGATGTAGAGGGGCGCTTCCTGTTTATAAAGGGCTCAAAATATGCGCAGCAATACACGTTTGCAGCAATTTATGCTCCTAATATTGGTACGGTTAAATTTCTATCCAAAACGTTAAGAATGTTGGAGAGTTTTAGGGAGGGTTTTTCGGTGCTGGGAGGTGATTTTAACAGTCTACAGTAGATACGTCAATGGGTAATACCCAATTATCATTTAGAGCTCTTAAACATCTGATGCATTCTCTTCACTTGGTAGACAGCTGGCGAATGTTACATAGTAAAAAAAAAAAAAGATTATAGTTACTATTATAAAACTCATAGTATGTATTCACTTCTTGATTTAATATTGGTGGGTCAATATTATTTAGATCATGTTTGCTCCTCCACTATTGAATCAATTATGGTCTCAGACCATGCTCCTGTTACTTTGACCTTATATCCAGTAGCAATGGCTCAGAAGGAGTGGACATGGAGGCTGAACGAATCCCTATTGGATGATAAACGGATAGTCGAAGATCTGACTCAGAAGCTGGTGTAATATTTTGAATTAAATACCCCAGGGGAAGTGTCTGAACAAGCTGTGTGGGAAGCTCACAAGGGGGCAATCAGAGGGGAATTTATAGCGTATGGCTCCTGTATTAAAAAAGAAAAACAGAAAGAAATAGAGGAGTTACTGGATAAGATACATGAGTTAGAGATTAAGCATAGAAAGTGATTAGATCTAGTTGATGCTCAGCAACTTGAAACACTGAGACATTGGCCCTGATTTACTATACCTCCCAAATCTACTCCAGCAGTGCCTTAAATTAACTCCAAATTAAAGGCAATTACAACTTCAACTCTCCCAGACTCGAGTAAAATAGCACACATGCAAGCTCTATTTGCCTGTGAAGATGCCTCTCAGGTTACGTGTTGATGTTGGCTGGGATTGAACTTGTGGTTGTATGCGATTGAACTTGTGGTTGTATGCAAGTTCATTGCCATAAAAAAAAAATAACATTACCACCCCTCTCTCTAATTTTAACAGCCTTAGCCCCAGGGGACATGTCTGAATAGATAAAAAAGTTTCTAATATTTTTTTTTCAGGAGCAGTGGTTTTAATAATGGTTAAGGTGAAAAAAAATATTCCTTTAACCACTTCAGCCCCGAAGGAATTCACGCTTTAGGACCTGAGCACTTTTTGCGATTTGGCACTGCGTTGCTTTAACTGACAATTGCGCGGCCGTGCGACGTTGTACCCAAACAAAATTTGCGTCCTTTTTTACCCTCAACTAAAGCTTTCTTTTGGTGGTATTTCATCACCGCTGCGTCATTTGTGATCTCCGCTCTAAATAAAAAAAGAGCGACAGTTTTTCAAAATAACCAGTTTTTCTTAGTTTTTGCTAAAATACAAATCCAATTGTAAAAAAATAAAAAACAGTTTATTTACTTGTTTTTGGCCAATTTATATTCTTCCTCCTATCTTTGTTAAAAAAAAAATTGCAATCGGCGTTTATTGTTTTGTTTGCGCAAAAGTTGCTGCGTTTAGGGATGATGCAAATTAATTTCTGGAGTTGTATTTTTACATTTTTTACTAGTAATGGCGGCGATCTGCAATTTTTAGTGGCACTGCAATATTGCGGCTGACATGTCGGACCATTTAGACATTTTTTTTGGACCATTGGCACTTATACAGCGATCAGTGCTATAAAAATGCACTGCTTACTGTAGAAATGCCATTGGCAGTGAAGGGGTTAACCTGGAGAGGGTTAACTGTGTTCCCTATGGGGAGTTCTAACTATATGGGGGCTGGGCTGCCAGGGGGAGGGAAGTGATCACGGCTTCCATATACAAGAAGCCTGTGATCACTGCCCTTCCCCCTCTGTCCGAACTGAGATCCATGTTTACATACACCGACCTCCGTCCTTTCACTGCAGAGGGGTCATCGTGGGTAGCCAGCGGCGATCGAGTCTGCCCTACCCACTCCCTGCCCCCCCGGAACACAGTGAGCACGCGAGCGTACCTCCGGCAGCACGCGCGCGTTCACGATGCTAGTCATCGCCGCTGCCGACAGGTGAGGTCGGTGTGCGATAATGAACCACTTTGCCGCCGTCACACTGCGGCGGGCAGGTGGCAAGTGCTTAAATATTGTGCTTGATGGGTCCCCTTAGTATGGATCTCTGTGATGTTTAGAACAGTGGCACCGCAAAATTACATTTGTAAAGGAAAAATTGTCATTTCAAATCGGTTGTGGCTGGAATGTATTGCTGGTTCCCTGCAGTATAGATAAAGATCACTGAAAAAGCATTGTGTTGGGGGTCCCACCCAGTCCATACCAGGCCCTCCGGGTCTGGTATGGATTTTAAGGGGAACCCCACACCAAATTGATAAAAAATGGTATTGGCCCCCCCAAAATTCAAACCAGACCCTTATGCGAGCACGCAGCCCTGGCATGGCGGGGGTTGTGGACGAGTGAGTGTGCCCCCTCCGAACCTTATCAGGCCACATGCCCTCAACATGGGGAGGGTGCTTTGGGGTCTGGTTTGCATTGTGGGGGGGGACCCCATCGCCATTTTTCCCAAAATTTGGCATGGGGTTCCCCTTAAAATACATACCAGACCTGAAGGGCCTGGTACGGACTTTGCAGGGGACCCCTACCCAACATTTCTGTTTAATTTTGGCATGGAGTTTCTCTTAAAATCTATGCCAGGCCCTTATCCGAGCGTGCATGCACTGTATATAGTCTATACAGTGGTATAGTGGTTAGCACTTTCGCCTGGGAGCAAATAGGTCACTGGTTCAAATCCCAACCACAACACTACCTACCTGGAGTTTGCATGCTCTCCCTGTGTCTGTGTGGGATTCTTCCAGTTTCCTCCCAAAGACATGCAGGTAGGTAAATTAGATCCTGTTTATATTGGCCCTAATATATATGTATGAATGTGAGTTAGGGACCATAGATTGTAAGCTCCTTGAGGATAGGGACTCATGTGAATGTACAATATATATGTAAAGCGACAGCACTATATAAGTACCTGAAATAAATAAATACACTGAATGCAGTGTATTATATATACCATACTGTACATATATACACTGCCTAACCTTTTGCTATCTCCGCAAATGTTTTCACTATATTCGGCCTCTGTATAAGTGGCCTTATATAGTGTGGTCGTGGACTTAGACCCACTGAGCAATGATTGGCCAAAGGCACCCTTCCTTTGGCCAATCATGGCTCTCACAGCAGAGCATGCTGTGATTGGCCAAAGCACGCAGGTCATGTGCATTCTTTGGCCAATCAGCAGGCGGCATTCCCCCACAATTTCACTGCATTATGGGCCATTCAAATTTTTCACCAGCACCCCATAATGTTCAGGATTCTGCAACCCCCCACTGTTCGATTCAAACATACTTTTGAGTCGAACCGGGGGCCCATCCCTATTGAGCATGGATGTACATCGCGACACACTTTTTTTAACATAAAAGATGGGACAAAAAATGTCTTGATTTTTAAATACATTTTTACACTTTTTAGGTGAATGGGTATGATGTACCCAATACCCATTCACATAGGGGGCCAGGATCTGATGACCCCCTTGTTAACCACTTCCTGACCAGCGCCGTAAATAGGCAGCGGTCGGGTTTGAGCGGCTCTCTCGGGACATAGCCTGCACCTGCAGGCTATGTCCCGGTATCATTTTTTAGAGCTGGCGGTCGGCTATCCAGGGGTAACGACCGATCCGGCTTGGGAGCCACTCGGTCATTACCCCAGGGGGCGGGACGGGACACCCCCCCTCCCGCCGCTCTTCTCCGTCCTCCCGTCCCACTGGGAGACCGGAGCGACGATCCGGCACGTCTGCCGGCTGGAAGGAGACCTGACAGAAGCTGTAATCGGCTCCGATCAGGTCTCCTTCGGCAAATTCCAGAAGCGACGTCACAACGTCACTTCCAGTTTACACGGCGGCTAACGGCGCCAATTTTTAAAAAAAATGACAGTATTCAGAATCGCCAATTTTGGCGATCTGAATACTGTCAAGTGCAAAGGAGGGATGGGGGGTCTTTTAGACCCTCCGGCCCTCCAAAAAGAGTACCTGTCACCATATATTACTATCACAAGGGATGTTTACATTCCTTGTGATAGCAATAAAAGTGATCAGATTTTTTTTTAAAAGAACAGTGCTAAAAATAAATAAATAAATAAAATAAAAAAAAAAGATTTAAATCGCCACCGTCCCCGCGAGCTCGCACAGCAAAGAAAATGCATACGTAAGTCGCGCCCACATATGAAAACAGTGTTCAAACCACACATGTGAGGTATCACCGCGATCGCCAGAGTGTGAGCAATAATTCTAGCAAAAGACCTCCTCTGTAACTCTAACCTGGTAACCGTTAAAATTTTTAAAACGTTGCCTATGGAACTTTTTAAATACCGGACTGTGTCGCCATTCCGCGAGTGCGCGCAATTTTCAACCGTGTCATGTATGGTATCTATTTACATCCTCTTTCACAATATGCAAAAAAATTGGGCTAACTTTACTGTTGTCTTATTTTTTAACTCAAAAAAACTGAAAATTCCTATCCGATACTTTCCGTAATTTTCCTTTCCTGATGGACTCCATGGCAGCCTACGTGTGGGTTTACTCCGCCCTCCTCACTCCCATAGGACCCCATTACCATAAATTTAGCCTCATGGCACCCACCTGTGTTCTGTAAATAGCTCCTCCTCCACATCCAAGGGTGGGAACTCCGGCTGCCATGGAGTCCATCAGGAAAGGAAAATTACGGTAAGTATCGGATAGGAATTTTCCGTTTTCTTGACAGACTCCATGGCAGCCTACGTGTGGGACTTAACTAGCCCCAAAAATAAAACCACACGGGCGGGATGCTGCTTAGAACGAAATTTAATTCATATTGTCGGTTGACAAAACACTTAAACCAAAACTGACAGAAGATAATGACGCCGGTTCCACACAGTAGTGTGTCATGAACGTGTTTAGCGAGGACCATGAGGCCGCCTTGCAGATGACCTCCGGCGCTACATGTCGTGCTGCCGCCTAGGATGTAGCAATGCCCCTGGTCGAGTGGGCTGTCACCGCCTCCGGGGGAGCCAAGCCCTTTGCCCTGTAGGCCCTCTGGATTACTTGCACGATCCATGCTGCAATAGATCTGGGAGAAGCCTCTTTCCCTTTGTTCTTCCCGGAGAATAAGACGAACAGATTATCCGATCGTCTGAACTCGGCTGTGGCCTGTATGTAAAGCCTTAGCATTTCTCCCACATCCAGAGGGTGAACATCCGTGGAGCCTGGGGATCTAAATGTCGGGAGGGTGATCTCCCGATTTTCGTGGAAGACTGATGTAACTTTCGGCCTAGAACCGAGCATCGGAATTAGCACCACCCTGTCCGGAAAAAAGGTCAAAAAGGGCTCTTTGTAACCCAATGCCCCGATCTCTGACACCCTCTTAGCAGAGGTTATTGCCACCAGGAAGGCCGTCTTCATGGATAGATCCTTCACAAAGGCCGCATCTTCTTGTCCCGAAGATTGTCCCATCAAAGAGTCCAGGACTAAGGGTAGATCCCACTTTGGGAATCTGGCTCGCCTCTGAGGTCTTAACCTAGCTGCTCCTCTCAGAAATTGACGGACCAATGGCTCTGATGCCCATGCGGTACCTGGGAAAGCCGACAAAGCTGAGACCTGCACCCTCAGTGAGCTGGTCGAGAGGGGTAATTCGAGTCCGGACTGCAGAAAACTTAGAACTTCCTGTACTCCCGCATCTCTGGCACACTTCCCTTTAGAGGATAGAAACCCCGAAAACTTGACCCAGATCCTAGCGTATACCCTGTTTGTGCTGGGTCTCCTAGAGCTCATAAGGGTGGAAATCACTCTGGGAGCGCAGCCCAAGGCCTCGAGCCTCTCCCTCTCAAAAACCACGGAAAGGAGGCTGGGGGTAGTAAGAGGCGAAGGACGTCTCCGAAGCCCAGCTTCTCCAGCTCCGGTGTCACCATCGTGGCAAGACCGGGTTGTCCGACACCAAGTGGGACGAGTGGGTCGAGTCGATGTCCCGGGGCCACGGGGAAGGAGAGTCCGGCCTGTAAAACAGAGTCCCGTGCTGGGATGTAGGCGCAGGCCTCGCCAACGTAGACTACCAGACCAAAAACTCTCCCTCTCCGAGCTCCGGAACCCGACGCGAGGGTCTCACTAAAGGTGGGAATACTCGAGATCCTCTGGGTCGTGTTTGTCCCATATGCGATCCTAGACCCAGTTCAAAAGCCCCAAAGATAGGAGATTTCCCTTCACACGGTCTCTACGCCCTCAT
>BLSH010537569.1:370356-384224 GCA_018402905.1 Glandirana rugosa | reverse complement strand
GGGGGCGGATGTGAAACCCCCCCAACACCACCCCCCCACTAGCATAATTTCTCTCCCCTCCAAAAGCACTCCCCAGCACCTCTGTTTGTGCATCCTGCTTGTTACTGTGCCCCCCTCCTATCAACAAAACTATTCACAGACCTCAGATATTCAGCGCGGCTCTTGCAGTGAATGTCTCTCTTTCCTCCTGGCTCCTCCTCCTGTCTGTATGCATTAGAGCCAAGCAGGAGGATCCTCTGTGTAATATGCAGCGGGGAACCTGGGGAAGGTGTCCTGAGTGCCCACGCTAGCGTGCCCCTGTCAGTGTTCAGTTCTGGAACTTGTTCTGGCACTGGACTCCAGGATCAGCACAGATTCCTTGGGACTGAAGTACCAGGAGCCTCTCATGGGGCCCCCTACTGACCAAGGGCCCTCGGACAGTGCCCGAGTGCCCTAATGGTCAATCCGCCCCTGGGCTCCTCCATGCACCTAGGACCCCTGGGCAGTTCCTAGAGGTGCCTGTGCATTATGACAGCCCTAGCTCTCAGACACATCCACCTGTTTTCCCACAGTGCCCAGTGGGACAGAAAAGCGCTGAGGTGCCCAGGCACATGCACGGGGAGGGGGGGAGGAATCACACGTGACCAAGACAGGGAAGCTGATCGGTCTGGCAAGTACAGGAATGATGCCCCCTGTGTCTCTACCTCTGGCATTCAGCTGCTGGAGGGAGAGACACACAGAGCATTGTTCCTGTACATGCCACACTGCATCGATCCACTTCCCTGTCTGGGCCCCCTACAGGAAGACCGGTGCCCCCCCCCCATTAGCGGCCCTGATCCCATGCATGCACTTAAGGATTTCTAAACCTATGCACTTTAGCGCGGACACAGACTACTCAGTGCAATATAAATGCTAGAAATGTGGCAACATCTCCCTTAAAATTCAGACCTCCCCAAGGGCATCTCAAAGAAGCTGGAAATGACGAAGCAGAAAGAAATTGTAAATAACATGCTTTATTTTATGGCACTAGACTAACTCATACTTTTTTATGTTTAAGTGGATATTATTCAATCCATATTTTGTGGCCTGACTGAGAGAATAAGCAAGACAATTTCCAAGCAAATTGCATGTGACCTGTATGCGACAGAAATTTTCACCTTAGAAGAGATGAATTATGTCCTTTCTGACCAAGTAGCTCAAGAAGTTGCAAGAAGATTGGTTACATCTATTCTTAATAAAGGAGAAGAGTCTTGTAGATATTTCCTACAGTCCCTTGAAAATAAAGATAGATTTTTATTTCACAGCCTCATGGGAAAAAGTGAGTATGACTTTTCTAGAAACATTGTTTGGACCTGGATTAATACTTTTTTTTTGTTGTTTCCTATATAATAATCGCAAACGGCTAATGCAAAATGAAATGCAATTCTGCTACCTTATAAATATATATGATATATAGATTATCGGTGATGCAGCTCTAAGTGCCACATCCCTAATGGAAGTATCGGAACACAGAAATCCCCTATTGATGGGACTTTGTTAGGCACTGAACTCATACAGTATGTCAGACATGAATTCGTAAAAAAAACAAATACATTTATTACATCTTTGAATAAAAAACACTAGACAGTGTATGACATGGTATGCACAACTATTGTTACACCAGACCATGACACTCCCACCACCATGCTTTTTCTGTAGGCAAGACACACTTGTCTTTGTACTCTTCACTTGGTTGCTGCCACATTCGCTTGACACCATCTGAACCAAATAAGTTTATCTTGGTCTCATCAGACCCCAGGACATGGTTCCAGTGAAACATGTCCTTAGTCTGCTTGTCTTCAGCAAAGTGCGGGCTTCCTTGTGCGTCTTTAGAAGAGGCTTCCTTCTGGGATGACAGCCATGCAGACCAATTTGATGCAGTGTGTGGCGTATGGTCTGAGCACTGACAGGCTGACCCTCACCTTTTCAACCTCTGTAGCAATTATGGCAGCACTCACACGTCTATTTCCCAAAGACAACCTCTGGATATGACGCTGAGCATGTGCACTCAACTTCTTTGGTCGACCATGGCGAGGCCTGTTTTCAGTGGAACCTGTCCTGTTAAACCACTGTATGGTCTTGGCCACCATGCTGCAGCTCAGTTTCAGGGTCTTGGCAATCTTCTTATAGCCTAGGCCATCTTTATGTGGAGCAACAGTTTTTTTTTCTTTCAGATGCTCAGAGAGTTCTTTGCCATAAGGTGCCATGTTGAACTTACAGTGACCAGTATGAGAGAGTGAGAGCGATAACACCAAATTTAACACACCTGCTCCCCATTCACACCTGAGACCTTGTAACACTAATGAGTCCCATGACATGGGGGAGGGAAAATCGCTAACTGGGCCCAGTTTGGACATTTTCACTTAGGGGTGTACTCCCTTTTGTTGTCAGGGGTTTAGACATTAATGGCTGTGTGTTGAATTATTTTGAGGGGACAGCAAATTTACACTGTTATACAAGCAGTACACTCACTACTTTACATTGTAGCAAAGTGTTATTTCTTCAGTGTTGTCACATGAAAAGATTTAATAAAATATTTACAAAAATGTGAGGGGTGTACTCACTTTTGTGAGATACTGTATATTGATAAAAAAAGACATATATACTACTCAAACATGTGCAATTTAACCAATATTGCATTTCAAACTTACAATCAAGCAACTAGCATAGTAGGTAAGCATTCCATGTAGTTCATTACAATCAAGCAACTGTTGTAGTAGGTAAGCATTCCAAGTAACTTTATATTAAAATCCAGCAATTCAATCTAATTGAAGAAAAGAAAAGAACAGCCAGTATCAGCGCTTTGGATGAAAAAATCTAACTATGATGGTTAACACACAAACCCATATAACATGAATAAATATGTGCACAAAAATCAATAAAAATTGAAAATACAATCACAAATAGCTGCTGCTTAAAATCCCAAATCTTAACACACTGCAGCTCGATAATCGATGTAAACACATAGAAAAGCAAGCTGCAAGCAGCGCTAAATAGTCCTTCTAATATAATAGTCCAATCAGACAAATTGGTGATAAGTGCATCCACTCAGAGTTAACAGTGCTCCAATTCTGGCCGCCACCACACCGCGTGAAGAAATCTCGGGAGGGGCGACCCCCCTATATGGGAAAACTCACCAAAGGTCAGCCAATAATCAACATTCAGATTCCAATGGTATCACAGTTCACCTCTCCTCCACTTTCCACTGCTCAAATCACTGGTGTGTGTGTGTGATCAAAAGCGAACCAGGACTAAATGCAAAACGAGCATGTGTAATCAAAGCTTCCAAAATCTCAGGAACACCTTCTCCAAGTGGGAGGAAAAGTAGCCAACCCTGCAGCGATCTCTCTCATAATCCATAATCTCTCTGACATCCAGTTTTTCTGAATTGATTGAATAACAGGCTTCACTATGTGTGCTCCCTCTGTTGCTTCATTCCTTGCTTATACCTCCTCTATGACAAATGGATTATGAGAGAGATCGCTGCAGGGTTGGCTACTCTTCCTCCCACTTGGAGAAGGTGTTCCTGAGATTTTGGAAGCTTTGATTACACATGCTCGTTTTGCATTTAGTCCTGGTTCGCTTTTGATCACACACACACCAGTGATTTGAGCAGTGGAATGTGGAGGATAGGTGAACTGTGATACCATTGGGATCTGAATGCTGATTATTGGCTGACCTTTGGTGAGTTTTCCCATATAGGGGGGTCGTCCCTCCCAAGATTTCTTCACGCGGTGTGGTGGCGGCCAGAATTGGAGCACTGTTAACCCTGAGTGGATTCGCTTATCACCAATTTGTCTGATTGGACTATTATATTAGAAGACTATTTAGCGCTGCTTGCAGCTTGCTTTTCTATGTGCTTACATTGATTATCGAGGTGCAGTGTGTTAAGATTCCAAGTAACTTGTCCAAAGGTCCGTTACCTATGCCTGTGTCGTCCTCTGTGGACCTAGTTGTTGTTTAAACTTTTTCTTTTTGTAGGATCCAATTTTCTAGGCCTCAGTGCTACTTCTCTCACCCCCCCCCCCCCTTTCTGTGCAGGTCAGGCCTCTATACATCAGTTTTTCTAGTACAACTATAATACTCTAAAAATGGGGCAGACAAACAGAATCTTCCAGATCTTGTTTTTAATGAACTACATGGAATGCTGACCTACTACACCAATTGCTTGATTGTAAGTGTGAAACGCAATAATTAAATTGTATGTTTGAGTAGTATATATGTTGTTGTTTTTTTGATCAATATATTTATATTTTAGATAAACAATACTCCCACACCCCTGATGAAGGAGATAATAATTCTCTGAAACGCATCGGGTGGAGGAAATCTTTTTGTATTGAAATCATTGCGCGCAGTTGGTGTAGCTATATTTGGGTCACTGTGAAGCCCGCCCCCCCATATCAAGGTTTTGATCTAAGCCAGTGCCAGGGTTAGTGTTTGGGTCAAAGGTCAGGGGCAGTATTTTTATTTTTTAGAGATATATATATATATATATATATTTTAGTATCAGTGTCAATAGTGTCTGTGGGTTTTAGGTAGGATAAAAAAAAACAAAATGGGCATACCATGTCATACACTGTCTAGTGTTTTTATTAAATGATGTAATAAAATAGTTTTTTTACTAATTCATGTCTGACATACTATGTGACTTCAATGCCTATAAAGTCCCATCCATAGGGGATTTTGGTGTTCTTATAAATATATCTATGGTGTTAATGGCATAATCAATCGCTTCACGCCAACCGTACGCAAATATGTGGCCCCACGGCGCTCCCAGCACAGAGACCGGGGTCTCACAGAGAGCCCCGGGCCCGATACGAATGATCAGGATCTCCCGAGTCCAGGTCACCCAATCCCTGTGATAGCCTCTGATTGGCTATCACAGTGATCAGACACTGTGAAGCCCGCCCCCATTTTTTTCTTTTTGAATGGGGGAGAGACATGCATGGTATCTTTGGCTCTCTTTGCAGAAAAAAGTGCCAGGGTTAGTGTTTAGGTCAAAGGTGAGGGGCAGTATTTATTTTTTTTTTTTACAGGATTTTTTTTTTTTTTTTTTTAGTAAAGCCCAATTTGTCCTGGGAAAAAAACAAGGTATAATGCACCTTTTGCACAAAGTAGTTGTGATGATATGTACAGTTTTCCTAACACGTGTCAAAGTTTCAAAATTGTGCTTAGGCATTTAGATTTGTTTTACCCTTAGGTGTGTAGGGGTTAATACTTGATTTAAGGCCAGTTCACACCATAGACACGCAGTCTGGATGCGTTCCAGATGCTTTTCTGCATGCACGTTTTTGGTGTGTTTTTGATGCAGCCCAGTGCATTTTCCCCCCTCCTTTTTTTCTTAACCTTAAATAAGGACAGGTGTGTTCCACTACATTTTTGGTGCGCCTTTGTGTTTTTACAGTGTTCCAGTACAGTCCAGTGCAGGAAGAATGCAGTATATTTTACTTTTTTTTTCTGGAACTGGAATGTACTGGAACTGCAAGCACTGGTGTGAACTATGCCATTGAAAAGTATATACCTATTTTCCATGTGTGTTTTTTTTTTTGATGCAATGAGCAACAACAAAAATGTCAAAACCATAAAGTTCATATATTGTAAAACCTTCCACTCAGATTATGTGAATTACATCCACCACCGTAATTGCTTTCAAAGAAGATGCATTTGAGTGCCACCACCGTTAGGGACAGATGTATGCTTACCAGCTAATTTTGACTCTCTATACAAAGAGAGGTAAAAAAATACTTGTATTCACAATATCTCGATCATATCACCACTGTATCCAAATCAATCCAGCCACTAAGCACCTGGGATCCATATAGGGTTGCCACCTGGACAGTCTGGGTTTTGAATCATGTGTCTGGTTTTCTGCCCCCCTAAAAACCGGACACATTATTAACACTGGACCATGGCTCATAGCTGGAGAGAGGATTAGGTGTTCTCCTCCCTCCAGCCTGCAGGGGCTATAGAGAGCCGGCACTGACTGAAAACTCAGTCTCAGCGGCACTGCCAAGGAATGAAGACAGAGAGTGTGAAGACTGGAGAGAGAAATAATGAGCTTCTTTGCAGTTAGTGATGAGTGAGTACAGGGGAAAGGGGAGCTCTCGTGGGTACACCTGATGTAAGGGGGAGCTCTGGTGGGCACACCTGATGTAAGGGGGAGCTCTGGTGGGCACACCTGATGTAAGAGGAAGCGCTGGTGGTGCCATGACAAAAATGGGCGTGGTTTAAACATAATAGTGGGTGTGGCTTAAATTAGACATGGTTCGAGTCTGAGATTAATGAGGGATGGAGAAAGGAAGAAAGGAATGGGGATGGAGGGACAGCAGGCCCAGATCCTACAAACAATAGCAATATGTGTATTCCAGAAAGTTTAACAATCAGCAGATAAAGATAATCCAATCACCTGGCGTTAGCGTTTCAATCATCCTGGCACCATGGTTGGTATGGTGTCAGGATGATTGAACCGCATTATTTCTATTATTACATTGTAATATAAAATGAAATCATTCAACTCACCATAATGCAGAATTAATGGGAGTCCTGAGCATGTCATTTGCTACATCGCCTGTCATCAGATGCCATCAGGTGCCCCCAGCAGTGTGCCTCCTTACATCAGATGTCCCCAGCAGAGTCCCTTCTTACATCAGGGTGTCCCCAGCGGTCAGAGTGCCCCTTACATCGGGTGTCGCCGGCGGTCAAAGTGCCCCTTATATCAGGTGTCGTCGGCGGTCAGAGTGCCCCTTGCATCGGGTGTCGCCGGCGGTCAGAGTGCCCCTTGCATCGGGTGTCGTCGGCGGTCAGAGTGCCCCTTGCATCGGGTGTCGCCGGTGGTCACAGTACCCCTTATATGCCCATCATTGGTGTTCAGAGATAGGTGAGAAAAATATAATGCTCATCACTTGTGTCCTGTGAGAAGAATATAGTCCTCATCATTGGTATTCAGTTGTAGAAATATAGTGCCCATCATCGGTGTTAAATGGGAGGAAAAAGGTGTCCATCATTGTTGTTAAGTGGGAGGTACTGTATATAGTGTCTATTATTGGTGGTGAGTGGGTGATGCCTCAACACTGGTGTTCAATGGCACTTACCTTTTAAGTTCTATGTCACTTCTTGTGGTGAGGTGACAGCAGGGACTATACAGGCATCATTGGTAATTCCCGTAATAGATTACACTGTGTTAGACATCTCTCTAATCAGAGGCTCCTTCTTATTGCTGGGGCTGGTTTACAGCAACCAACAAGCAATAGTTTGGGGACTGACACTCGAAAAGGTCTGGGACTCACTTCTCATACAGCGACCCAATATCAGGTGACCCAGCAGAGTCTATGTCGCCATTACAAAAGACCCGCTCTCGTGAAGCATGTTCACTTGCCAAGGGAAAGAAACAAGAGGCGGAGCCGGCTGCCAATAGAAATGGAGCTATTGACAGCCGGCTCCGCCTCTTGTTTCTTCCCCTCAGTGAGTGAACATGCTTAACTAGAGCTGGTCTTCTTTAAAATGGCGGCAGCATCACCAGTGCCGGCCCCGCACCTCTAGTGACGGGCGGCTCTGGTGCTTCTCTGGGAGCACGGGGGTGCCTTGGGGCTAATAGTATTCTCCAAGCCTGAGATCCGGGGCTTTTCGGGGGCACCCCAGGGATGTAGCCCGGTCACCCCCTCCCGATGCCTCTGCTGGTGGGCACACCTGATGTAAGGGGGAGCTCTAGTTGGCACACCTGATGTAAAAGGGAGCTCTGGTGGGCACACCTGATGTAAAAGGGAGCTCTGGTGGGCACACCTGATGTAAGGGGGAGCTCTGGTAGGCACACCCGATGTAAGGGGGAGCTCTGGTAGGCACACCCGATGTAAGGGGGAGCTCTGGTGGGCACACCCGATGTAAGGGGGAGCTCTGGTGGGCACACCCGATGTAAGGGGGAGCTCTGGTGTCAAACCTGATGTAAGGGGGAGTTCTGGTAGGCACACCTGATGTAAGCAAAACCACAAGGGAGGGCACTGCCCTGAATAATGGCACAGGATATACTAAACAATAACCAGTAAATAAATAAATGACTGTAAAGCCTACCAGCTGCCCCTTTTAATGTGTATCAACACCACTAAAAATAACAAAGAAGCGCTTGGTAACCAATTATGGATAAGTGGCACTGAAGCAATTGGTCACTAAATGGTTATTCATGTACAATATAGTACTTAATATGCACAGCTATGTTTCCATTAATCATTAACTATACAGTCTTATGTAAATGCAATCCATATGTGACGAAGCAAACAAACAAGGCAAGTTGCTAGGAGGAAGTCCTGATCACCACTATGTCCACCACGTGTGACTAGTTGCAATAACTACTTCTTAAAATCAGTGGTAAGTGCTCTCTCCACATCCCAAGTGAAGTATGCGCTTACCAGGTAGACATGGCTGACAAAGCAGCCTACGTGCTGTGTACAGGAAATCCTCTGTGATTATCTGCTCCTCTCCACTATACTCCTCTGGTCTGCCACACTGTGCCACACTGATCTTTTATGGAGTTACTTCATGCAATGTGGCTTAAAAAGCAAGACAATCCCAGGAATAGATAATTGTGCAGTATGTTTATTAAAAAACGATTAAAATATACAAATGAAATGCTACAAAAAAAAATCTGCACACAAAAGTGTTCATGTTTCGCTTGAAGAAAAGGTGGCAACCCTAGATCTGCAGGAATGCTACTTTGGTTCACTCTCATATACTCTCATATAGCCACTCTGACTTCCAGTATATAATCTCTCATAGAAAGCAAAACACGCCCCACATAGTGTATAAACTTTAGACCATACAACACCAGCTGGAGGCTATGTTCACCACCACCCTGGATACATCTCCGTGCCACACCGCATTCCTCATAGCAGTCTTCCAGACTGGCTCCTGCACCGCTGTGTAAAGGGCTGTCCTGACATGCTGCTGGCAAGATTTTAACAAGTAAGTTGATACAATAAATTTCTTGGTGTTTTTATTCGACTCTGACCTGGCGCCCTTTTCTTTCCTTCCATTAGTGTAAAACCTTTGAAAACCCAAACTCAAAGTAGAACTGTGGTCCATCCATGGACATCATAAATTTGCATATACTTTACAAGTATTAAATAAACATACCTTCAAAGGAACTCTGTAGCTGGAGCCACTGTGAAGCAAATGATTTCCAAAGTTTATCTCTAATTTCTTTTGTCAGCACAGATGAGGTGCACAAGAAGTGGGCAGTGCAAAAAGTGCAAGGATGTAAATAACTTCACTGCTTCTTATAGTAAACTTTGAGGATGAAATACTCGACAGTGGCTGTAACTATAGAGATCACTTTGACTTCATTCACACTTGCTGCGTTATGGAAATGCATGGAAATTCACATGCTTTCCTGCAAAGCACAAAAATGTGCTGCCTTTTCAGATGCCGGCAGTGCCCCATGAACGGTACTGCTGTAACATGCATTTTGGTGTGGGGAGATTTTTAAGATTTTGTGTGTTTGTCGTGCGTAGGGCAGCCCATTAAAATTCATGGGCTACCCTAATTATGATACAAGGGAATGTGCAAAAAGTGTGCACTCTTAGGCTCCATTCACACTACGGATGTGTGACTAAGGTATTATTTCAAAGTGGAACTGAGGAACCGCTGTAAGAAACAGAGAGCAGGCAGGCTTTTCTTGGAGAAAAGTATTTTCTGCCATAAAATGCACCTAACTGCCTGCTCTGTCTTCTCCGGCACTGTAAATTGAGCTGCACATGCACAGCTAAGCTTACCGTGCCGGGTCTGTCTGAGTGCTGGGATGACTAGCTCCTGTGCATGCACAGGAGTGTCATCATCCCCCACTGGCCAATTAAGAGGCCAGAAGACCGACATGCAGAAGAACATTCCAGCGCCATAGAGGGACCATTTGACATGTAGGTAAGTATACACCCTTTAGTTTCACTTTAAAGCTTGTTTACTGCTTGTTAGGAATATGTAAACATTTGAATGTCCATAGCTTGGCCACAATTCTACTTTAACATTCATATACACCTATCACAAAATTAAAAATTGTCAAAATATGGCAGTAGGAGTGAGAAGTTGGTGAATGAGCACATTAAATGAAATGTTCAAGTAGAGAAAAACAACCATCTCATGGCATACTATAAAAGTTGCAGGGGCATTACAAAACTTCAGTGTATATTCTTATTCATTCCTTTCTGTGGGTAATGTCAGAGGCTGTTGGGCTAACATGCTTAAGCAGATAGCATAAAAGGATTACACAGCAAACGTTAAGGTAGCACCTAGAAGATGCAGGTAAAAATTTGTCTCATTGACTTTGGAGATGTCCAGGAGGAGCAATTAGCCAATCACAGAAAATGAGATTTCTAGGCCATTCTGTGCACAAGTAGTGACCCTATCATTTTTAATAAAACAACAGTTGAATTTCAGCAGTTTGAGAAATCTTTTTATAGATTAAAATTATCTGAATAGGTACTTTACCATTAACATCACATTACAAAATGGCTTGTTTAGTAATGTGTTATTTCAATATTTAAAAGCAGTTAATTTCTTACTAAAGTTTTCATTGAAATACTCTAGTATCTGTACCCAGTACATAAAAAACACATTTGCATTAATGTCATTATCTATTTCTTTCTACTTTTTTAGATGTTTTTGGAAGAGTAACAGATGAGGCTTTGGAAGATCTGGAACGTCTTTTAAAACGCTTGTATAACAGCAAATTCTTTCAGAATATATTCCCACTTGGTAAAGAAATTGACATCATATTTGATTTGGAAACAACTTTCACCGATCCTTTACTCTGGAAGAAAGATACACTCAATCAGAGAAAGGAACAAATTACAATGGAAGATTTATTACACAGACTTGAAAGTCCATGCATCATCGAGGGAGAAGCTGGCAAAGGGAAAACCACAATACTAAAGAGAATTGCTTATCTCTGGGCATCTGGAAAGTGTGAATCTCTTAAACAGTACAAGCTTGTGTTCTTTATCACTTTGCGTAGTATGAGTGTAAACCTTTATGAGACAATGTGTGACCAGCTTTTTCCTGTTACTTCTAACTGGAACAAACAAGAGTTCATGCATAAAATCTGGAACCTTGGGCCAAATGTTTTATTTTTATTGGATGGCTATGATGAATTCAGCTGTGATAGCTGTGCAGAAGTGGATGATCTTATAAAACATAACTATAAATTTGGTAGCACTGTCATTGTTACCACAAGAACAGAATCTCTCAAAGAAGTCAGACATTGTGCTTCTTTGCTTGTGGAAACCAGTGATTTTAACATTGAAAGTGCAAAAAAACTTATTTCAAATGTCTTACAAGAAGAAGAAGCCACAGCCCTATTGAAGCAGTTGGATGAGACCGATTTCATGAAAAATCTAATGAAGACACCACTTTTTGTAGTCATAGCCTGTGCTCTTCGAATGGGGGAGTATGAATTTCACATGAACACTCAAACAACTCTTTTCTGTACACTATACAACTTGATGATTGAAAGGAGTCATTACAAGATTAGAGATGTAGAGATAAGCATCATAGAACAAAATACTACCTTCTGTGGAAACCTGGCTCTTGATGGACTGTTTGCCCACAAATTTGAATTTAGAAAAGACCATTTGGGCAATATTGTTGAGGATATACTGCTTAAAATGGGACTTTTAAATATGTATGGGGCTCAAAAACCCAAGCCTATATATAGATTTTTTCATACATCATTCCAAGAATACATTGCTGGAAGAAGACTTGCTCAGCTTTTGTCATCCGAAGACACATCCAGTGCTGAGCAAGGGGAATGCTACCTAAACAAAATGCAGACAGTAAATGATGTCACTAATAGGTACAAAAATTTGCTCTTTTACACATGCGGGTCATCCAGAACTGCTACAAAGAAAGTCATAAATCACATTACAAATGTGTGCAAAGATGGCATAAATGATCAGAGCACTGACTTTGTGGACTTTGGAATTAACCTTTTTTATGAAAGTGCCACCAAAACGGAACTGAGTAGGGAATTTGAACTCCTCTTTTTTGGAAGAACATTGCACATTAACACATATAATATAGCCTCCCATCATGTTGATTTTTTTGAATACTTACCAAGCTGCTTAAGTGTCCTTCAACTAGTCAAGTTAGATTTATTTGGTTCACAGAGTGTTGCATCAAATATAGATAAAAAGGACATATCTAATGAAGGCGGACTAATTGTGAATAAAACAAAGTCATACATTCCTGAAAAGGTTGTCAAGTTGTTTTTTGATTGGACCCAAGCTCTGCAGACTCTGGAAGTCACGCTGAAAAACTTTGATCAGCTTAATAAGCATGATATTAAATGCCTTGGAAAGATATGCTGCTGTGCTGAGCGTCTCAGGCTCAATATTAACTGCAGCACAGGAATTACTGGAAGCCTTGCAAAAATTGTGGAATACTGCAAAAGAATGCAGGATCTGATTATAGACAACACCCCTCTGAGTACTGATGATGAGACAAGAATTGTGGAGATGACAAATATGAAAATATTAAGCATTTCTAATATGGATCGAGAACAAGCGTATGGTAAGCAAAAAATATCACAATTACATAAAAAAAAAACACTTAAATTAAAATACTAAGAGAAAAGTGGTTGCAATGCCTATAGTAAAAAAAATCATATTTCCATGACCATTTGTTAACCAACAGTGAAGGATTGTTGACTAGGAATAAATTGGATGACCGAGGCAAAAAGAACATTTCTCTTTGTTTACAAACTTTTATTTGGTACGAGCAAAATAATGGTACAAAATTTGAGTTTGTGACATGACAAGAGAGAAAAGATCAGTGACACAGATTAATATTATACAAAATCTAGCGTACAAATAGCAATTGAAGATAACCGTATGCTTACCACAATATCAATAACTTAACATATTGCTAAAAAAGTTATATTTGTGCATTTATATGGTTGAAACAGTGATAGGTTATCTAATGGAAATACTCTTTTGAAAAAGAAAACCAAGGGTCCCATTTGCGGTTAAAAATATGCATTGTATTATATAAAGTATGAAAGGTTCTTTCCATGTTGACTATACTGCTCACTCTATCCCGCAATTGGGGAAGGGGAACTGCAGAAGACTTCCAGTGAGTAGCAATCAGCCAGTGGATGGAAACACATATAGAGTGTATGAAACTTTGGTAATTGGTATTTAAACCTGGGATTTGTGTGAAAAGAATGCAGTTAGAGAAATTTAGGTGGATTTCACAGTTTGAGATTTTGGAGGCAAATTTTTCAAGGCGAGACCAGAGAGCCGAGATTTTGGGACAGTCCCAGAAGATGTGAGAAAATGAGCCGGAAATATTGCATTCTCTAAAGCAGGATGGTGAAGTTGTGGGAAACATGGTATGCAGCTTGGTAGGAGTATAATACCATCTTGTAAATTTGATGGCTGTTTCTCTTATTGTTATGGATTTTGTGCACCTATGTAAATTTGATACATTCTTCCCAGTCCTCCTGAGACAATGCAATATTGCATTCTGTCTCCCATTTGCTCATATAAGAAAATTTTTCTTGTGTATATATGGACGTTAAGTTTGTAAACATTTCTGAGATTAAGCCAGTTTTTCTAGGATAGTTAAGACAAATTTTCTCCAAAAATGAGTATGGGGTATTGTTAGTAGTTTCATAGTAGGTATCATAGAAATGCCTGATCTGGATATATTTCCTAAATTCTTCATTTGGGATTTGATATTTAGTGAAGAGAAAGATACGAAATTAGAATTTTCAATACATTTTGACAGATGGGTGAGATTTTTATCTATCCACCATGAGAAATCACTAGGATTCCCCAAACCAGGAGTGACATCAGAGCGGAACTTTTTAA
>BLSH010537569.1:349414-364543 GCA_018402905.1 Glandirana rugosa | reverse complement strand
TGACGGACACTGATAAGCGTCACTGACAGACACTAATAAGCGGCACTGATGGGCACTCGTAGACGGCACTGATTGGCACTCATAGGCGGCACTGGGCACTGATAGGTGGCACTGATGGGCACTGATAGGTGGGCACTAGTAGGTGGCACTGGTGGGCACTGATATGTGGCACTGGTATGCACTGATAGGGGCACTGGTACACACTGATAGGGGCACTGGTGGGCATATGTACAGAAAGGGGCCCATTCCCTGGTGGTCTAGGGTGGCATCTGAAGGTGGCACTAACTGCCATTCATATTGGGCACTATGCCCCTTACCTGTTGGTCTAGGGTGGTCTCCCTGGTGGTCCAGATCGGCTCCCTGGTGGTCCCTGGTCGGCTCCCTGGTGGTCCCTGGTCGGCTCCCTGGTGGTCCTGGGTGGGGACATTGCTAGTGGTCCCTGGGCAGGCTCCCTGGTGGTCTTGTGTGGCGATCCGAGGGGGGCTGTGCTGATAAATCATCAGCAAAAACCCTCCCTGTCAGGAGAGCAGCCGATCGGCTCTCCACTCCTCAGGTCTGCAGACCTGAGTACAGGAAAGCCGATAAACGGCTTTCCTGTGTCACACTGTGACCAGCCGTGATTGGTCACGGCTGATCACATGGTAAAGTGCTTCGGATGGAAGCACTGTACCGAGATCGGTATTGCGGGGGGTCAGACTGACCTCCCACATCACCGATCGGCACGATGCGCGCCCCCAGGGCGCGCGGCAGCTTGTTATCCTGAGGACGTCATATGACGTCCAGTCAGGATAACTAAACCACTTCCCGGCCGTCATTCTGCATACGGCGGTCGGGAAGTGGTTAAAGCTCTCCAAGCATCTATGAGTTGTAGGGAGTTTAAGTTAGAGCATGTGGCTTTTGAGAAAGTGTTTGAATTTGACGTTTGGTTACTACGGTTAAAATGGGGGTGAAAAACCGCATTAAAGTCACTGCCTAGAATCATATGAGTGGAGTTAAATTTGTGTAAGGTATGGAAAAATTTGGTAAAGAATGATTGTGATTCATTAGGGGCATAAATATTAGCTATCGTCAATTCTTTACCTAATTGATGGCCTTTTATGATGATATATCTACTGTCAATATCTAGCAGCTACAGCCACTGATCAGTGTATTCTCACAGTGGAGAGTCCCACTATCAGAATACAATGTTGTAGAACAGAGGATTCCTTCATCCCGCTCACTTGTCCTTTTTTTTTTTTCATTCAGCAAAAAGCTGTATACCCAGCTTTTTCTTTTGAGAAAAATTTTCCATCCTGCTCCCTGAGACTTCATGTCACTAAGGTAAAAATGAATCAATTCGATCCCACTAATAATCAGAAAATCAAATGAATTTTCTTAAAACAAAAATTTTTTTAACAAAATTCTACTAGTGTATAGCCAGCTTAAGTGACATTTTAGTCTTCAGAGCACCCTGCAAGGGTGAGGTCAAGGAAGTGTGAATATCAGGAGCAGGCAGAATCACACCGGGGGAATAGGGCAGGAAACACAAGCCTGGTCAGGCAGCCTGGGTTAGTCACAGGTAAATTAGGAACAACAGGAATCTTAGTGTGCACAAGGTAGTTGGCAATAAGAAACCATTCCAGCCACTAGAAGAGAGGGGAAAGTATTTAAATACCCACCAAAGCCTGTGAGCACATACAGCGCAAGGGACACACACCAAAGCACTTCTCTGCAGACCTCATTTTTGCCTCTGCTGCCTTTTTTCTCCTTTAATGTTTGTAGACTTTTGAAGTGATAGGCTAAAAAAACAGTGTTCTAATTCACCCCTCCAGAAAGATTCTTTGCCTCCAATCTCCCAATTCCACCTTAATGCTCAGAAGACAAGGGTCTGATATCCCAAAGAATAATTTTTCCAGTTCCAGTGGTTTCAGGGCGTTTGTTCAAACTCTTTTATAGAGTCTTTGTATGAGCTAGTTAAGGTGAGATTCCTTTAAAATGTACTTTTACCTCTGACCAAAGACTTGAAAAAAATGGAAAATTGTATCAAATGCTTACCTTCATTTTTCTTTCCTGACACCAATACATGGCAGCATATCTATGATATAGATCTGCCCCTATATCCACCCACAGGACCTGTTTAAATCTATAAAAGTCTGACTGAGAGCAACCTCCCCCATTCTCTGTATGAAGCACAAAGATCAGAGGGAGGGTTCGTATGCTGCCATGTATTGGCGTCAGGAAAGGAAAATTATGGTAAGTATTTGATTCAATTTTTCATTTTCCTGACGCTAATATGACAGCATACATATGATCAATAATGAGCTTTTGAGAGGATTTTTAATGCTGAAAACTTTATTTGACTATAGACTTAGAAGCTTGAAATAGTTTTCCTCCCAAACTCTATTGTAGTTAGAGCTGCTGGGTCCCCCTGTAGTGTCTTTTTTTTTTATTTTTATTATTTTTATTGGTTTTATAATAAACAATAAAAAACAGCATACAAACACTGAGGGGCCAGTCCTAGCTTCCTCTGGGATCTCGCAGGACCCCCGACTAACTAGACATAAACATCTAACTAGCCAGAAATATATGCTTAGGTTCTAAGCTATTTGAACACCCTCCCCCCCTGTATTGCCCAGTCAAACCTCCAACACCCATGTCCTGTGGGTAAATTTTGCTAGATTAAACTAAGTTAACCTTCCGTTTCTGTCAAAATTAAAGTGGCTTGAGGAACCCCCACCCCCCCCACCATTATGCTCCGGGATGAAACCCCACTCCGGCTATCACCTCAATTTGTTTATGTTATTTCTTCTCTTTACCACCCAAACCACAACATTGCAGAGATTCAAGGTTTAGGCTACTGAATTAGGCAAGTCATACCATGGTCTCCTTTCCTTGTCGAATTTTTTACTACATCCTCTAGCCTTGTATGTTGATTTGTAGTAAGGCATTACTTTATTGATCAGCCCTTTCCATTGCGTCACCTCTGGGGCTGCAGCTTTTTTCCAGTGAAGAAGGATAACCTTTTTACCATAATAAAGCAATATACTCAACAGTGTTCTATGGGCCCTGGAAGGAACCACCTCCTCTACCAGTCCTAGAAGACATACCCGGATTGACATGGGAATAGGGACCATCAAGACCTCACCTAAACAAGTGGTTATTTCTTCCCAAAATGGTTGGATCAAGCTGCATTCCCAGAATATATGATGCGCCCCCGCTGGACTGTGGGAACACCGCCAACACTCCGGGGACACTGTTGGAAATATTCTAGCAAGCCTCGCTGGGGTAAAGTAGGATCTATGTAGAAACCTAAATTGTATTAGTTTATCTCTAGATGAAACTAGGTGTTTGAAGGGTTGGTCCTATAAATCCTCCCAGTCCTCTCCTTGAATACCTGGCACCTCAGCTTCCCATTGCTCCTTGCATCTCTTAATAGCTTTGGGAGTAAGTTTGAATAGCTCCTGGTATGCTACTGATAATACTTTGGGCAACCCTTTTCCCTGCAGGATTATTTCCAGAGAAGAGGGTACGGATTCCACACTATGAGTCCTAAATTGACTCTGGTAGGCATGCCTGAGTTGTAAAAATCTAAATAGGTGCCCATTTGGCAAGTCATGTTTGTTTTTTAGTTGATCGAAGGTGAGTAGTTCCCCTAGATTAGTTATGTCTCCCACTGTCCTGACTCCCCCGACTGCCCACATCATGGGGTCTGGGTACCTAAGGAAATGAGGAAGCTTCGGGTTTAACCACAGTAGAGCTGTGGATGAGGTTCCCTTGTAGCTAGGCTGTGAGAGTGTCATTGCCTCCTCCCATGCCTTGATAGTGGCAACCATTGACTGAGTGAGTGGGAGAGTAGAGCGCACACCCCTATGAATTGCGAATCGCAGGGATTCAAACCCATATAAGCCGCCTCCAATATTGTAGCCGAGTCTCCCTCATCTTTAGTCAGCCATCTATGAATGAACACCATCTGTCCCGCCAGATAATACTTCCTCCAATCCGGGAGTGCCAGCCCCCTCTTACATACTGGTTCCTGTAGGGCCTTGATTCCTATTCTAGGTGATTTAGGGGCCCACACAAAGGAGCTCGTAATCCCTTCTAATTGTTTAAAATAATAGCGGGGGATTACCACTGGGGCATGCCTTAGAAAATAAAGGATCACTGGAAGGAGTTTCATTTTTAATAAATTTACCCTTCCAATCAAAGATAACGGTAACTTTTGCCAAGTATGAGTTTTCTGTTTCAGAAGGGGAAGTAAGGGTTGAAGGTTAAGCTGGAAATAATCCTGAATTCTCGCAGTCACCTGCACCCCCAAATAAGTGATATTGGAGACCCATTTAAGCAGCAGATCTGGATCCGTTACCTCCCGAGCCCCATTACCCAGTGGGAGAATGGAAGATTTACCCCAATTGACTCTTAGACCAGAGAAAATGGCAAATCTATTTAGGATTTCCAGCACCGTCCTCAGTGAACCCGCCGGGTCCTCCAAGAACAGCACCAGATCATCCGCATACAAGGCCAAACATTCTCGTATGCTCCCCACCGAATAGCCTGTATGTCCTTTGATGACCTCAGAGCTATTGCTATCGGTTCCATCATAAGCGCAAATACAAATGGGGACAGGGGGCAGTCTGGTACCCCTTCCTATAGTAAAAAATGGAGATATCAGGTGTCCCAATCTAATCGCTGTCCTAGGTCCACTGTATAATAAATTTACCCACTTTCTGAAATTGGGCCCAAAGCCCATACATTCCAATACCTTACTCATGTAATGCCAGTCCACTGAATCGAAAGCTTTTTCTATATCTATGGATACCAGGATCCGCATATCCGGCTCTGGGGCCGGTAGTTGCAGATGGGTAAATAGGCGGCGGAGATTCGTATCTGTGGACTTGCCCGGCATGAACCCGGTCTGATCCGAGTCGACTAGAGTGGCTATCACTTCAGCGAGTCTAGTGGAGAGCACCTTGGTTAGAATCTTTAAATCGGCATTTAATAATGCTATCGGGCGGTAGGAGGAACACTCCAGAGGATCCTTCCTCGGTTTCAATAGGATCACCATATATGCCTCCAGCATGGAGAGGGGCAAAGACTCCCCCTCCAAGCAGGCAGCAAACAAGGCACTCAACCAGGGAGCCAAGCCCTCCACTTCACCCTTATAGAGGTCTACAGGAAATCCATCAGGCCTGGGGGCCTTGTTGGGTGGGAAAGAGAAAATGGCCCTCTCTATTTCTTTAATTGCCAGTGGAGCATTGAGTAATTCCCTGTCTTGTTCTGAAAGCCTCGGAATATCCAATTCCCCTAGTGTTAAATCTAGTGCTGCGTGATCATAAGGTGGGATGGGAGCATATAGCTCAGAGAAGAATTGAACAAACTCCATTAGGATTTCACTGGGGTCAGTAACTAGCTCTCCCGTCTTCCTTTTGATAACTGGAACATTTGTGAATTGATGAAAGTCAGCCACTAGCAACGCAAGCAACTTACCATTTTTGCCTCCCTCTGCGAATACCGCCGCCGCCCTGTGACTGACTTCAGTATGAGCTAAATCCGAGTATCGCAGAGAGAGACATCTCCTGGCCTCCGCCAGCGCCCTATAGGATTCCTCTGAAGGACAATCTGAGAATCTCCCAGCACATTCCCTTTCGGTCTCCTGTAAGAGTCAAACCTCTGCATTATGATCCTTCCTGACCTCTTTGATGGCTGAAATACATTCCCCACTCAAGACTGCCTTGTATGCATCCCACTGAATCCCAGGCTCGGCCGAGCCGTCATTTAACTCCCAATAAGTGGACGTGGCTTTCTGTATATGGGAAAGCACTTGTTCATGTTGTAACCATCCCGAGGAGATCCTCCACCCCCACCCCCCCACCCTCCCAAGAGAGAGGGTTAGGAGTAGGGGAGAGTGGTCTGAAATACCCCCAGCCAAGTACTCCACCCCCTTCACCAGAGGCATCATAGATACATTACCAAACCCCAGGTCTATTCTGGCTGAGGAGTGATGTGTAGTGGACAGATGCGAATAGCATCTGTCCCCCGGATGTTTCCATCTCCACAACTCTGTCAAGCCAGTAGCCTCCACCCAGGCTCCCAGATCCTGAGAGTAGCCCCTGGATGAGTTGGAAGTGTCCAGCCCCTCCAGGATGGCGTTAAAATCTCCCATCATTAGCAGTGGAAGCTGAGAATACGCTGCCAGTTTGGCCCATAAATCATACAACAATTTTTCATCTGCTGGTGGAGGTGAGTAAACAGTTACAAGTAACATTTTAACATGACACAAATCCAGTACCGGAGCAAGATACCTCCCTCCCGGATCAGAGATCACCCGATGGATAGTGCAGGGAACTGCCCTGCCTATAAGGATTGAAACTCCCCTGGCATAAGTTGAATAGGTAGAATGGAATACCTTCTGAAGCCAAGGCTTTTTTAGGGACAGCACTCTGCACCCATCCAAATGCGTCTCCTGAAGCACTATAACCTGCGGCTTATACTGTCCAGAAATTGAAATACCGATGCACGCTTAAACTTATTGTTCAGCCCCCCCACGTTCCATGATAATATTTTTACAGTGTTAGCCATGTCATATATAGTATTAAATGTTGTATCCGAATAGGAAGAGTCCCCCGAACCACCAAGAAAACACACTTCTGGCTGGAACAGTTCCTCAAGATGCAGTACTTGGTGATTCGTGGTGTGATGTGCTGACTGGGCAAATGAAAAAGATTCCCCCCCTGCCATTATACCGTAACAAAAACCAACAGGGCCCTCCCCTGCCCCCCAACTCAAACCGGCATGTGGCTTATTGTCCCAAACCAAAAACATTTCAAAAACTAAGTTCCCTCTGGTTGCCTGACCAAAAAAAAAATAAAAGGTCCAAAGTTCACAGCTGTGGTCTTGCTTGTCTCCGTGGCTCCTATTTCCTGATGTGTCAAGGCTGATCAGATTCGCAATATTCAGCATAAGAACAGTGCAGTGGGTGCACCCTCTTGTGGCCAGATTAAAATAATGCACCCGGATATATGTCATTGCAGCAGATTAGCATTACTACCATAGTTAAACTCAGTTAAATGTCAAAGCCAAAAACAAATGTTGAGCAAGTCATAACAGAGAAAGAAACAGGTATCTCACAACCTCCTCACCCATGGAGAACTTCATGCTGAGATTATCCAAGCATTTATGTAGGCATTTATGTTAAGGGGTGCTATCCAGCCAATCGCCTGCCTCCTGGGGGTTTTCAAAGAATGTAACTGTACCCCTGTGCTGCACCTGAAGTTTGCTGGGATAAAGCATACTATATTGTATGTTTTTTTCCCTTAGATGCTTTCTGATGTCATTTAATGATCTCCTTTTTTGGGTTTCAGCTGAGAAGTCAGGAAATAGCATGATCTGTGCATTTTCATACTTCAAATCTTTGAGCTTCCTTGATTCAGCCAAAATTCTGTCTCGGTCTCTATAGTTCAGAAAGCGTACCAGCAAGGATCTTGGATATGCCCCAGGTGGTCTTGCTCCCAATGGGACCCTATGGGCCCTTTCCACTACGTATGTGGGGGGTAATTCACCCAGGCGCAGGAATTGTTTAAAAAATTGTCCAACAAAGATAACCGGCCTGTCCCCCTCTGCTCCCTCTTGGAGACCCACCACCCTTATATTGTTCCTTCTCTGTCTGTCTTCTGCGTCATCAGCACGCCGTTGTAATGCTCTTACCATGTCTTGCAATTCTGCTATGTGGGAAGCCTGGAAGTGCGAGGAGTCCTCCACCTCAGATATTCTGTCCTCCGCAGTAGTTAACCTTCCCCTCATTTTGTCCATATCATGTCTGATCAAATTGCACTCAGTAGCAAGGTGATCTATCCTCACCATGACTGCTGCGCTACTCGCTGCAATGGCCTCCAATATGGGCTTTGTTATGGACTCCCGATCCTGATCGCCCCCATGGGATTCATGGGATTCCAAGTGAGACCCCGGAGGAGTTTGGGCGCCACGCTCGTCCGAGCGAGAACTCTCCATACCTGCCGCCTCGCGGTCCTTGGTGCGATTTGCCCGTTGTTCCTGTGGCAAGATGGCGGCGGCTGCACTCACGCCTGGGCCTTGTCGGGTCGCTCTCGGTTCCAGGAGTGCGGCCTTGTAGGATTTAGATGAGGCCGATGGCATGCTCTAGGATTCCTCTCCCCTCTGCAGCTGTTCACCTGGAGATGAGACGGCTAAAAATCCCTGAAAAGGTGGATGGAATACCAGGATTAGTGCGGAGCTCTCTCAAGACGCTGCTGCCTCCTTCACATCCGGTCACGCCCACCCTGTAGTGTCTTAAGAACATATGATGTGAAGACCAGCGAGCCGCTCTGCACACTATCTCCAAACACACTCCCGCACGTGCTGCTCAAGAAGAAGACATATCCATGGTTGAGTGAGCTCTGGAGGATCCTTCCCGGCTGCTCTATAAGCTTGATTAATAGTTTTTACTATCAGGGCCAAGATGGTTCTGGCCACAGCCTCTACCCGGTACGTAGGATTAAGTCTTTCAGAATATCTGAATGCAGAAGTAGCCTGGACATGCAGGTCGGAACCTGATTCTGCTGGGAAGGCTGGAAGCACCCATTCACTGGAGAGGTGAAATTGAAGCCACTTTTGAGAAAGTGATCCAATTTTCTCAGCAGAACCCTGTCTGGGAAGAACGTGGTGGAAGGTTCAGCTGCCCTCAATGCTTGAAGCTCCGACACCCTTCCCCCTGAAGTCTTAGCTATTAGGAAAGCCGTTTTTAAGGTGATATCCGATAATGAACAGTTTTCCGTAGGGGCACACGGAGGGTCAGAAAATTGAGGACTATTGCCAGGTCCCACTGAGGGAACCTATTTCTCTTGGAAGGGCATAGTGTAGTCTAAACATAGCTCTAATGAAGTGCTCCACAAGCAGGTTTGTTGCCCATTGCTTTCAGGTAAAAGCCAAGATGGCTGAAATCTGCACTTTAAGAGAACTTGGGCTGAGCCCCAATCCGGACTGCAGGAAGGATAGAATATTAGACACATTCGGGTCACTGGGGTCAAACTGACATGTGGCCGAAAAGCTTGTGAACCTATCCCATATGCTGGAGTAGACTGAATTGGCAGATCATTTTCTAGAACTTTGTAAGGGTCTAATCACATCTGGAGAACCCCTAACTCTTGTAGCTCCTGCCTTTCAATCTCCAGACCACTAAGGCTAGTCGTTATGGCTGCGAATGCAGGGTCTCTCCCTGCAACAGTAGATGGAGTCACAGGCAGGGTGATTGGTGGGCAAATGCCGAGATCCATTGCCAGAGAGAACCACGGTCTGCAAGGCCAGTAGGTTAATACTGCAATGACTGTCAGATTATCTGCCAACAATCTCTTCAGAAATTTCAAGATTAGAGAAATTGGGGGGAAGGCATAGGCCAGTTGCGCAACCCACAGATGCGTCAAGGCATCCGTCCTCTCCGCCAATGGATGTGAATAGCGCGAGAAGAACTGGCTCACCTTGCAGTTGATGAGGTGAAAAGATCCAGTTGCGGACACCCCCACTCGTGAACAATCTGCTTGAGCATTTCAGGGTGAAGGGACCATTCGCTGGGATCCTTGAATTGTCTGTATAGGCGATTCATTTCCATGTTCTCACAGCCTGGAAGATATATGGCCCTCCGATCTGAAAGATATCATTGAGCCAAGGTCATGATCGGCTCCACCTCTCTCAAAAGGGATTGGCTGTGTGTCCCGCCTTGTCTCTGTAGGACACTGCTGCCATGTTGTCCAGAAGGAGCAGGACTGGGTGACCCTGTATGTGAGGCAGAAAGGTGGCTAACGCCATGAATGCTGCTTGAAGTTCCAGAAACTAGACCCTGAGTGGAAAATTCAGATCTTCCCTGGATCTTGTGTTCGCAGGTGGCACTCCACCCTGCTGCGCTGGCATCTGTGGTAACAATGATCCATGGCTGCGGCCCTAATGGACTATGCTGTAATAGCATTTCTTATCGTGTCCACCACCAGAGACTCCAATGCATACGGCTGGTGATCCTGATTGGCTGGTCTAGACAAACCTTCTTCCATTTATATAACAACATGTACAGCGCTAATAAATCAGCTAAAAGTCCATATATAAAGAAAAAGCAGAGAAGAAAAGGTCCCAGCCTCCGTGCAAGAAACAGAGCACTCTTGTGTCACACAACACCATCTGCACTACGCTCTTACCCCAGAGTGTGTGGCCCCCTGGATAAGAGCGGTCAATCACACTTATTTAAATCAAGGAGGATGAGATGAATGCTGTTTGCTTTTTCAAGTACTGCAGATACGACCGTTCACCATTAAACACACTTGTTCAAAAGCAGCTCTCCCACAATTGTCTTCCCACAAGATGTGAATACTCCCAGCGAGCCACCACATGTAAGTAAGAAGACTTCACATAGAGTAGTATTGCTAAAAGCCAACACTTTATTGTACTTTAAAAGTTGCACTCACATGTAAACAGCAGATTCACAGCATCAAAACGTTCCGCCAGGAACCAAAATGGCCGCGATGGGCCGCGCAAGGGCAGTAACGTGGTGGGCATGTGAGCGTGGTTCCGACCGGTTTCGTCACATCTGACGTCATCAGGGACCCGCCCACACACCCTCACCACATTCATTTATACCCCTCGTCAGCCCGGGAGGGCCAATCAGTATCTTGATCAAATCAAGAGACCACAGTGAATCTACATATTCGGGACCGCCCGAGTCTCATGACCCATATAGTCCATAGTTGAAACCCACCAATTTAATGGCGGTAGGCATATCAATGGAAAATAAAACCGGCAATAAGATGCAGTGATTAGAGCCCCCCAGTGTTCAAACAGGGGAACTGCAATTGATATAAAAAATCAATTTAAACTATAATTAATAAAATAATATCATGGGCCATCCCTAAACTGACAAGAGGTTCACAATAATTATAAAAGTTCACAAGAGTTTCAAACATGACATGTGGACATAAATTATATAAAATAGATACACAATCATTATTAAATGTATAGGACAACAGTAAAATATAGAATAAAAAAACTTTAAAACTAACCATTATTAATAAAACTATTAATGTCCCACTCTATGTTCAAGCCAAAGGGTGAGTAACTCTTTAATCTAAAGATCCACCCGGTTTCCGCCTGAGAAATACTCCTTTTGGCATCTGCTCCCCTCCAATGAGGGGTAAATTTCTCCAAACCTACAAAAATAGTGCCCATTAGGTCCCTCCCATGTTTCAAATTATAGCGTCTGGAAACACTATGGCCTGGGAACCCCTTCTTAATATTACAAATATGTTCGCCCAGTCTAGTGGACAGACTATGCGTTGTTCTTCCCACGTAGTCCAACCCACAGGGGCACTTAATGAGGTATACCACATTTCGAGTGTGGCAAGTGATACATGATTTTATCATATAAGTCTTCCCAGTGACAGAAGAACAGAAAGATTCAACTCTCCTCCCCCTTAAGGCATTGTGCTCACAGGCTTTACAATGCTTACAAAAGTAATACCCCTTCAATTCCTCAAAGAAGGTTGGTCTGGGGGGGGGGGATCCGGAACATTTGGTGCCACCCGGTTACGCAGATTTCCAGAGCCCCTAAAGACCACCCCTGGTTTATCAGGAAGAGTGGGGCCAAAGATCCGATCTCCTTTTAAGACTGGCCAATGCTTGGTCACAATCTTTTTCACCAAATGATGTTGCATAGAATAAGTGGTTAAAAATGTAGAGGTCCAATCACGAGACTGCTTAGCTCGGGGCACATCTTCCCGAACCAAAGACTCTCTATCCTGATGTTCAACCTCACCGATAATGCAGTCCAGATCCTCTATGTTGTACCCTCTTTCCAATAATTTTGTTCTCAAAATCTGGGCCTCCATACGGAAATCCTCTAACCTTGAACAGTTCCTTCTTAGTCAGAGGAACTGTCCCTTGGGGACCCCTGATATCCAAGCTGGATGGTGACACAAATCAGTTGGAATATAACTAATCTGATCTGTGTTTTTGAAAAAGGTAGTGGTAATCAGGGTGTCCCCTAGAACCTTGATGTTAAGGTCCAGAAAATGTATTTCCGATGCACTAATCTCATAAGTGAGGTTGATGCCCCTATTATTCAAATTGAGGAAATCAATTTGAAAATGGCCGATTCCTTATCACCCTCCCATATGAGAATAACGTCATCTATAAAGCGCCTCCAGAGTTTTATTTCAGGCCTATGACAACTCAGGACCACCGCCTCCTCCCATTTTGACATGAAGAGGTTAGCCATACTGGGGGCAAATTTAGCCCCCATGGCTACCCCCTTCTTTTGGAGGTAGAAGGAGCCCTGACACCAGAAATAATTGTGAGACATTGCAAAATTGAAAAGATCCAAAATAAACTGTTTTTGCAAACACGGAATCTGAGGGTCCTGTGACATCCGCATCCAACCCCAAATCATGAGAGATTGATGTATAAAGCGATGAGACATCCGCTGTAATCAGTAAGTAATTCGATTTCCACTCTATATCCCTTAGTAGATTGATAATCTGCCTGGAGTCTCTCAGATACGAGGGCGTGCCCATCACCAGCGGCTGGAGAAAAAATCAATATACTTCCCCACTCGAGATGTAACAGAATCTATACCGCTGATGATGGGCTGCCCTGGAGGTGACTCCAGGCTCTTATGGATCTTGGGCAAGCAATACAAAGTTGGTAGCCTCGGGCCAAGGGAACCAAAAATTGGGCCTCTTTCTTATTAAGGATATCCAGGCTTTGTCCCTCTTTCACTAGGGCTTTAAGCTCATTCTTATATTTACTGACCGGATCACTTCCCAATGTGACAGAGTCCGAATCAGATAGAACCCTAGACACTTCACTCTGATAAGCAGCTTTATCTAGAACCACTATGCCCCCCCCCTTTATCCGCTGAACGGATCACAATGTCCTTTCTCTCACATAATTTGGTAATGCCTATTTCAATGTTTTTATCCATCCTAACCTTACGGTATTTCAGAGAATTTAAATCCTGATTACCACTACCTTTTTCAAAAACACGGATCGGAATAGTTATATTCCAACTGATTCGTGTCACCATCCAGCTTGGATATCAGGGGTCCCCAAAGGACAGTTCCTCCGACTAAGAAGGAACTGTTCAAGGTTAGAGGATTTCCGTATGGAGGCCCAGATAGAGAGTCTTTGGTTCGGGAAGATGTGCCCCAAGCTAAGCAGTCTCGTGATTGGACCTCTACATTTTTAACCACTTATTCTATGCAACATCATTTGGTGAAAAAGATTGTGACCAAGCATTGGCCAGTCTTAAAAGGAGATCGGATCTTGGGCCCCACTCTTTCTGATAAACCAGGGGTGGTCTTTAGGGGCTCTGGAAATCTGCGTAAGCGGGTGGCACCAAATGTTCCGGATCCCCCCTCTAGACCAACCTTCTTTGAGGAATTGAAGGGGTATTACTTTTGTAAGCATTGTAAAGCCTGTGAGCACAATGCCTTAAGGGGGAGGAGAGTTGAATATTTCGTTCTTCTGTCACTGGGAAGACTTATATGATAAAATTATGTATCACTTGCCACACTCGAAATGTGGTATATCTCATTAAGTGCCCCTGTGGGTTGGACTACGTGGGAAGAACAACGCATAGTCTGTCCACTAGACTGGGCGAACATATTTGTAATATTAAGAAGGGGTTCCCAGGCCATAGTGTTTCCAGACGCTATAATTTGAAACATGGGAGGGACCTAATGGGCACTATTTTTGTAGGTTTGGAGAAATTTACCCCTCATTGGAGGGGAGCAGATGCCAAAAGGAGTATTTCTCAGGCGGAAACCGGGTGGATCTTTAGATTAAAGAGTTACTCACCCTTTGGCTTGAACATAGAGTGGGACATTAATAGTTTTATTAATAATGGTTAGTTTTAAGGTTTTTTTATTCTATATTTTACTGTTGTCCTATACATTTAATAATGATTGTGTATCTATTTTATATAATTTATGTCCACATGTCATGTTTGAAACCCTTGTGAACTTTTATAATTATTGTGAACCTCTGGTCAGTTTAGGGATGGCCCATGATATTATTTTATTAATTATAGTTTAAATTGATTTTTTTTTCTTTGTAATTCCTTTATTTTCCAAAGAGAAAATTTGAGGGATACATGCAACTGGAAAGGCATCATCAAATACAGAATCATGGAGACAAGGTGTATATCAGAATAGAGCAACAGTATACATAGTAATAGAGAGTACAGTATTCTTATTCTTATATCTTGAAAAACCTAGAACAACTTGTAAGTGCACTCCATAGTCTGTAACTGTAGCCCACCGCAAAGGCGAGCAGCATTGAGCACCCAGGTGCCTAGCAGAAGGCTGCTCGTCCAACTGGTCCTCCCACTCCGACAGCCCCATCAACCATTCTGAACCGAAAAAAACAAAACAAAAACCTTATTATGAAATGACCCCAGGGTTGATTAACGTCCAGGGAGAGGCAGAGACACCTGGCCCCAGCGGCCAAGGGACCCGGAAGAAGACCATCAGATACCCCCCCACTGCAGCCAGGACCCCACCCACCTCCAGGAATAGCCACCGCAGAGCGGGAGGGTGAGATAAGGCCAGGTTATCACCAGGAAACTCAACTTTTTGAAATATGAAACTACAGAGCAGAGTGGAAGTATAATATAGCAGATAGACAAAAAGTAAAAAGGATATAGTGGGAATTGCGTGTCTCCCGCCTAGGACCCCCCGGTGTCATGCCGATCCAGTGGTTCAGCGCGGTATTCCGCCAGATAGGCGTCTGTATAGACAAAGTACTGCCAGGGCCGCCAGGTCTCCTGAAAGGCCTCCTCCCTGTCGTTCAGGGTGGCAGTCAGGTCTTCCATATTTCTCAGGTCATTGACCTTCGAGAACCAAAGTGCCAGAGAGGGAGGGAGCTCCGACTTCCAGCAGAGAGGGATACATGCCTTAGCCGCATTCAGCAGCTGCATTGTTAAGGAAGTTTTGTACTTCTTGATGGGACGGTCTGTCAAGTGTAATAAACACGCCAGTGGCTTGTCTCCCACATCAACGCCAGTCAGGTTTTTTATGGTGCGGGTCACCCCCTTCCAAAAGGGACGCAGTTTTGGACAGTCCCAAAAGATGTGGAGCATTGTGCCTTCCCCCTTCCACATCT
>BLSH010537569.1:328554-349404 GCA_018402905.1 Glandirana rugosa | reverse complement strand
AAGTATAATATAGCAGATAGACAAAAAGTAAAAAGGATATAGTGGGAATTGCGTGTCTCCCGCCTAGGACCCCCCGGTGTCATGCCGATCCAGTGGTTCAGCGCGGTATTCCGCCAGATAGGCGTCTGTATAGACAAAGTACTGCCAGGGCCGCCAGGTCTCCTGAAAGGCCTCCTCCCTGTCGTTCAGGGTGGCAGTCAGGTCTTCCATATTTCTCAGGTCATTGACCTTCGAGAACCAAAGTGCCAGAGAGGGAGGGAGCTCCGACTTCCAGCAGAGAGGGATACATGCCTTAGCCGCATTCAGCAGCTGCATTGTTAAGGAAGTTTTGTACTTCTTGATGGGACGGTCTGTCAAGTGTAATAAACACGCCAGTGGCTTGTCTTCCACATCCACGCCAGTCAGGTTTTTTATGGTGCGGGTCACCCCCTTCCAAAAGGGATGCAGTTTTGGAGAGTCCCAAAAGATGTGGAGCATTGTGCCTTCCCCCCTTCCACATCTCCAGCACCGCTCCGAAGTTCGAGGGAAGAACCGATGCAGAACCGTTGGCACTCTGTACCATCTTGTAAGAATTTTGTAACAGGATTCTTGAATCCTGGTAGCTATGGAGGATTTATGGGCAAAGTGCAGTATTTTCTCTCTCTCTGCAGCAGTCAACTGAACACCCAGATCCTCTTCCCATTGAAGAAGGAATGGTGGCTGAAAATCGGCTCGGGGCTGAGTCAACAAGGTATATAGTAAGGAGAGGCCGTGGCGAAAAGGCTCCCCGGAGCGGCATATCGCCTCCAGTGTAGTCAGCTGTCTGGAGCCTCCCGGGGTCCTCTGGGAGCTCCGCAAGAAGGCCCGGAGCTGGAGACCACTGAGAAAGTCCAAGGGAGGACTGACCACCGCTGGACCCGCAACATCAGAAAGGGAACCATCAGTTTTGGGGAAGTCCAAGACATAAATACGGTTTACTGCCCTTAGCCGCTGGAAAGCCGGATTGTGAAGGCCCGGTTCAAACTCTGGGTTGTCCAAGACCGGGATCATAGGCGATGGGTATGGGGAGACTGAGGTGTGTCTGAAGGCCTCTCTGGCAACAGTCAGGGTGCCCCCAAGAGTTGGGTGGTCTGCTATTCCACGGGGAAGGGAGGAGCGGATCCACGGCCAGCTTTTCGCCATGCCTGCTGAGTCCTCCAGCTCCATGGCAACCCAGTGCTTGGCGTCGGCATGGCAGAACCAGTCCACCAGCCTAACCAAGTGAGTCGCCCTGTAATACGCCCTCATGTCTGGGAGGCCTACACCCCCCCGAGCTTTGGGCAGGTGAAGAATGGTAAGCCGGATCCTAGGCTGGCGGTAAGACCATACGAATTCACGGAATAGGACTTCAATCCTCTTGAAGAAACTGGACGGGAGCCAGATGGGTAATGCCTGCATGATGTACAACATTCTAGGGAGGACAGTCATCTTCAGGGCGCTACATCTGCCAAACCATGTCAGTGTCAGTGAATGCCAGCGGAGTAAATCCGTCTTTACTCGGGCCAGTAGAGGTACAAAGTTTGCAGAGTATAGGGCCTTTACATCGCTGGTAATGTCTACCCCTAAATAGCATATAGAGGAGTTAGCCCAGCGCAGAGGGTAGGCCGCTCTCAGGCGGTCTACCACAGCCTGATCAGCGGTGATATTGAGGACCGAGGACTTGGCCATGTTGATCTGAAAATGCGACAATGAACCATACTCCCTCAGCAACCGAAGAACTCTCGGAAGGGACGTGTCGGGTGAGGTCAGGAAGAAAACCAGGTCGTCCGCAAAGGCAGCGACCTTATGTGAGCCAGAGCCCTTCCGAAAGCCCTTCATCTCCTGGTCCGACCTCAAAGTACAGAGAAAGGGTTTGAGAGTCAAAATAAAAATAAGGGGAGACAACGGGCAGCCCTGCCGGGTACCATTGCGAATGCTGAAAAAGTCCGATCTGGTCTCGTTGACCCTAATCGCTGCCGAGGGGTCCGAGTAGAGGGACATGATCCATCCAAGCATCAACGCGCGAAGGCCCACATGTTCCAACGTGGCTCTGAGAAAAGACCAGTTGACCCGGTCGAAGGCCTTCTCCGCGTCGGTGGAGAGTAAGAGCAAGGGTCTCCGCTCCGATCTGGCCGCGTGTATCAGGTTTAGTACCCAGATGGTATTGTCCCTCGCCTCTTGTTGAGGGACAAATCCTGCCTGGTCACGGTGGATCAATCCCGGTATGTGCGGCAACAGCCTGTTTGCCAGAACCCTCGCGAACAGCTTCAGGTCTGTGTTCAGGAGGGCAATGGGGCGGTAACTGCCACATTGTTGAGGATCCTTTCCCTCCTTAGGGATCAGGGATATGTAGGCTCTCAGGGAGTCTGCGGGGAAAGATTGTCCAAGCGGGATAGTGTTAAGCGCTTCCACTAAGGGGCCAGACAAGGGCTCAAAAAAGGTCTTATAGTAGGCAGGGGTCAGCCCATCCGGGCCAGGGGCCTTCCTGGGCTTCGCATCTGGCAAGCTCCTCGACAGAAATTCACCAGAGAGCACCTGGTTTGTTGGAAAATTCGTAGAAGCCTCGTTTGACCCAGGCCAGTTTCTGTTTTGTTTTAAAGAAGAGAAGCTCACAAAGCTCCTCTCGAACCTTCTGAAGGTCCCGAAAGGCAGAATGGGCCAGAGATTTCTTGTGGGCACGTTCAAGGACCCGCAATCTCATGAATAGATCCTCCATCTGTTGTACGCGCTCTCTCTTGCGGCGTGCCCCCCATCTAATCAGGACTCCCCGCACCGCTGTTTTATGTGCCTCCCAGAGCACGAGGGGGTTGGTGACCGAGCCAGTGTTTGTAGCAAAATAATCACGCAAAGTGGACAAAACGTCTCGCCGAATCTCCTCAGACTGGAAGAGGGTCTCATTCAGCCGCCAGTTCGGTAGAGGTCGGGCCAGGTGATCGAGCCTAAGTATAGCATGAATGGGCGCATGGTCCGAGAGGGACACTGTGCCGTTGGATGTGTCTGCTACCTTGTCAAGATGCTGGTGCGGGATCAGAAGGTAGTCCAGCCTGGAGTAGGTATGGTGCACCTGCGAGAAAAAGGTGTAATCCCGGTCACAGGGATGCTGAATCCTCCAAGGATCCACCAAGTGAAGCAGTTGTAGCTCTGCTTTAAGTCACACCACTCCTCCCCATCAGATAGGGCCCTTCCTTCCTGCTGTACTCCCTTCTTGCTAGAAGGGGTTGCTGTCTCATGCTGCTGCACACGTGGAGGTGCCATCTTGCCTGAAAGCTCAGGGGGGGGGGGAGGACCGTGATTCCTAAGGAAATACTGAGTGATCTCCGGTCCTCTGTGCTCCCTTCGGGTGTGTGTGTTCCTGCAATCACCCGGCATGTGTTTAAAGGCTTCAGGACCAAGGCTAAACGGTTTGTCCAAGGGCTAGGTCCGGCAGAGCTCCAGACACACTTTCATGCGGCCATTGCTAAGCCACGCCCCCTAAATTGATTTTTTTTATATCAATTGCAGTTCCCCTGTTTGAACACTGGGGAGCTCTAATCATTGCATCTTATTGCCGGTTTTATTTTCCATTGATATGCCTGCCGCTATTAAATTGGTGGGTTTCAGTTATGGGCTATATGGGTCATGAGACTCGGGGCGGTCCCGAATATGTATATTCACTATGTTCTCTTGATTTGATCAAGATACTGATTGGCCCTCCCGGGCTGACGAGGGGTATATATGAATGTGGTGAGGGTGTGTGGGCGGGTCCCTGATGATGTCAGATGTGATGAAACCGGTCGGAACCACGCTCACATGCCCACCACGTTACTGCGCTTGCGCGGCCCATTTCGGCCATTTTGGTTCCTGGCGGAACATTCTGATGCTGTGAATCTGCTGTTTACATGTGAGGGCAACTTTTAAAGTACAATAAAGTGTTGGCTTTTAGCAATACTACTCTATGTGAAGCCTTCTTACTTACATGTGGTGGCTCGCTGGGAGTATTCACATTTTGTGGGAAGACAATTGTGGGAGAGCTGCTTTTGAACAAGTTTGTTTAACGGTGAACGGTCGTATCTGCAGTACTTGAAAAAGCAAACAGCATTCATCTCATCCTCCTTGATTTAAATAAGTGTGATTGACCTCTCTTATCCAGGGGTCACAAACTCTGGGGTAAGAGCGTAATGCAGATGGTGTTGTGTGACACAAGAGTGCTCTGTTTCTTGCACGGAGGCTGGGACCTTTTCTTCTCTGCATTTTCTTTATATATGGACTTGTAGCTGATTTATTAGCACTGACATGTTGTTATATATATGTCTTTATGTTTAAGTGTAGGATATTACGTATAGCAGCTTTTTCAACACTGAGATCTTATTCATTTCTGTACTGATTCATATACGCGGATTCTTTTATATCAATTTATAAACCTTCTTCCATTGCATCAGGAAGCCTAGTTGGAAAACTCTGAGGTTCCAGTGAGCCCAGGGGACCATCGGGATACATGATACACAATGAGACTCGTGCACTGGGATGCTGACATTACTGGCGCAGCCAATGCTTGTTGGAACTTTTCCCGGATCTTGGGGAGTTTCTGAAGAGTATTGAACTGGGCCCCTAAATAGACCATACTCTGTGTAGATTCCAGCTGGCTCTTTTTATTGACTATCCAGCCAAATGCCCATAAGGTGCACAGCAGAAGCACTCCCTCTGTCTCCGGGCAATGAGAATGATATCCAAGAAATGATGGACTCTGAACCCTTTCTCCCTCAGTGGGGCCAAAACTGCAATCAGAACATTGGTGAAGGTTTGAGGAAAAGTGGCATCCCGTACCTGGTGCTGGAGGCCAATGGAGAGAGAGCTTCCCTTGCGGCTAGGTTCCAGAACCCCCACGAGATTTGAAACAGGAGAGGTCAGGGCCAAAAGTAGCATGGGTCGCCTGCTGGATTGTGTGCAGGAGGTTCCTGAGTACAGCTGGTGTGCTAGCGTAGAATCAGCAGACAGGTGGGTATCAGAGCAGACATGGTCAGGTGGATAGCCAAGGTCAATAGCCAGGTGGGTATCAGAGCAGACGTGGTCAGGTGGATAGCCAAGGTCGAACGCAGGAAGCAAACAGGAAACAGATCAAGGACAAGCCAGGTCAGTAACAGGAGACACAGGAATAGGAATATCATGAAGATAACGCACTGGAGGAGCCAAAGATCAACCAGCAACTGCAGACACTAACAGGCTTCCTTATATAGGCCCATGTGAAGTGCTGGTAGAGATGCTGGGTCCTAGAGCCCTTCTCCTGCTGTTAGTGCCCTGACAGTTCCCCTCCCCCCAATGGGCAGCCTCTGGATGCCCATTTGGGCAATTTTCTCTGGGTATTTGGCCCGGAGGAGTCTGGGGGCATGTACATTTGGCTTTGTGTTCCCAGGAGCTTTCTTCGGGTGGATACCCTTTCCATTTAATTAGGAATTAGGTTTGTCTCCCTCGCTTCCTGTAGTCCAGGACTGATTCTACCTAAAATTCTGAGTCCTCTCCAATAGTCACTGGTGGCGGAGGGTGCTCTGCTTTCCCTGGAAATGGATCTGGAACAGTTGGTTTAAGCAAGGAGGTGTGAAAGACCGGAGGGATCCTATGAGTCAGGCAACTACAGTTCATACGCCACTGGATTTATTTCCCGTTTGATCTGAAAGCATCCAATATACCTTGGCTCTAGCTTCCGCGAAGGGCTGGCTAATTTTCAAGTTGGCAGTAGACAGCCACACTTTGTTCCCTACCTACCAGGATTAACCCTCCGTTTCTGATCAAAGTGCTTTTTGTAATCCACTTGGGCTTTCTGTATGGACTCCCGGAGGACCTGATAATTGTTTTGTATGAAAAAAAGTCTGTCCTGCAAGGCAGGTACAGTAGTTTCAGGCATATCTTCAGGCAGGGCAGCAGGGTGGAATCCATAATCGGCCCAGAATGGGGACTGATTCATAGCTGAATGGACAGAGTCCTTATAGGCAAATTCTGGGAGCAGGGATGCTGTCCCTGGTTTTCCTGCCCCCTCAGCTCCCAGTGTGAGTGTTTGGGGGTGGTCCGCATATCTGTCTTTGAAGCCTACTTTGGAGAACCATAGTTCACATGCAAGTAGGGAAGTTTGACCTCCCTCCAGGTTGTTTTTCCCCTTCAATGTTTCTCCCTTATCCCCTTTTGGATGTGTACTAACACATTCCCTGTTTTATGGGGATAATTGTTTGATGTTTAGAGCTTTACACACATTACATACTATTTTTTATTTTATAGATATTGTACCCTGCATGCACTTGCTCCTGATGAGGTGGTGTAATCCCCGAAACATGTAGAGCTTACATGATGCATGCATATATGTGTTTATTATATGATCTGTACCTTCTTGATGGTTTATGAATAAAACACTTTGACTAGCATCTGGTCCCCTCCTTGTGCCTCATTTAAAGTCCCAAACCTCTTGTTTGCTAAGCAATACAGGGATGGAGGCACCCACCCTTTCCCCCCACCCCGGGTGTCTCACTCAAACTCCCATTTTTGTCCCCCTCTCTTGTACTATTCGTCCTGAAACAGGCCTCTTATTTCTGCCATAAGATGAAAGGTAGCTACCTGATTCTTTAGGTGGGGATAATAAGTTTTCTCTTTCTTTGGAGGTGGTTCAGGATTCCTCCATTCCAGTGCAGTTTTTACTGATTTAATGAATGGTGGCACTACAGCAAATTCAAAGTCTGTACCTTCCAGATACTCTGCCGAGGAGGAAGACATATCTTCACCCTCTTCCTGAAAGGTTGGCTGTATTACTGGGCCTGAGGAACCAGCCTGCATACTCTGCTGAGCTGGAGTCACTCCTGAAGTGCCTGGTACCTCTCTGGCTAGAGGGGGTTGAATGACCTGGCTTAGAGCTGGTGCAGGGCCCACATTCTGTTTGTCCTCCCCTGTCTATTGTTGTCCGAGACGACCAGAGAATTCTGCCAGGGAGTCACGGACTAATTTCTTGAGCAGGGTTGACACCTGCTGACTCTCATACTCCTGGTCTCTGGCAAGCTGCCTGAAACAGTCACTGCAAACTATCTTTCCCAGCATAAGGCCATCTCCACATGACCAACATTTGCCTTTTGGGCGCTGAGCGCTCTGAGGAGGAGCCGTGTGTTTTCTCTTGAGCTTATATTTGCACCCATTTATACAGGGCTCTACCAGGACTGGAGGAGTACCTCTCTGCCCTGGGAAAATCCTGATAATCTAGAGAGCCTCTGGACCTCCTAGAGCGGGAGTGTGAGTGGCCGGGGCTGAAATATACAAAAAGGCATGCTTATAAGGGCATAACACACTGTTTTCGCCCGCATCTTCTTACTTACCCAAAGGTGGCCCTTGCCTGACACTGTGGTGGTCTTGGCTATGTGGCGGTAGGCTCATGCTGTCGGGAGAACCAAAAGGTGCAAAGGGGACTGCAAGACGAGAGAGAGAGAGACACCCCCAAGTGTTATACTCCTGGCAATAAAAACATTCCTGCCTGCACGTATATTACAGCTGAATTCCCCCTTGTGCCAAGTTTATTAGTTGGAGACTTGAACTATGCTAGATAACTGCATTGTGGGGGTTGTAGTTTGCTTTTAAGAATTATCATCAGACTGTGCTGCATAGGAAGGCTTCTGGGAGAAATGGTGCCTCATGGGAGAGGTTATTTAAACAGAGGGTGCAAGCCTGGCGTGCTCTCTGGACGGCAGTGATCGATTAAACCAGACCCTGTGTGTCTTGTCAGCTGACTTGCAGCCTACTCAGAGACCTTGCGGTCTGCAACTTTACAGCGTTTCAGCAGATGATCGGGAGGGGGGCAGCCCTGCTAACAGCGGAGCCTGTTCCTGAAACCTGCGGGCAGCTAAAATGGTCAATCCGGGAGAACTGCAAAGAGGGAGGCAGTGGAAGCCGATTCCGGGAGCTAGAGGGCTGGAGTCTCATCATCATCATCTCCAGTCTCATTATTACCATCATCCAAGCAGCGGGGTCATCTGTTACAGTCATTGTTCCTGTTGGTTGTGCGGACTCAGGCCCATCAATACAGTACTGATTTCATATAATTCTATTTCACATACGTATTGCTGGTGGAGATTTAAGCACTATCACAGAACCTGAGAAGTTGGAGTATAACTATTTAAGATTTTACTGGATTGCTGTCAACTGTAGTTCTTTTATTTACTGCAGTAAAGTTGTTTCACCTCACTTTTGTGCACTATTTTAAGAACCTTTTTGTTACAGTTACTTTCTAGATACCTAACATCCAAGTAAAGAGCCGGCTGACGTAGGGTTGCCACCTTTTCTTCAAGCCAAACCTGAACACTTTAGAGGCGCACAGCAAGGGGGAAACACTGTGGACTGCAGTGTAAAGGGAAACTCTAATGTAAGGGTGTTTCTGCTTACCAAAGCTCCCACTTACTTTAGAGTTCCCAACATTCACCCTTAAATCAGGGTTCCCAAAGCTCCCCTTACATCAGAGTTTACAGGACACCTTTTACATCTGAGTCCCCCTTACCTTAGTGTACTCACTTGCTCAGAGGCAGGAGAGAGAAGGGAGGGAGGGGGGAGACTTTGGTCACAGACAGTCAATAGTGAGCTCACTCATCCGAGGATGGAGGCTCAGGCATCGACAACTTTCATCCACAATGTATCTGCTGGCTGCTGAACTTCAAATTTCTAGCTCATCCATCCCTTTCCTGAGCCACAAACACGGGGGATTGGAGTGTGAATGAGTATACAAAGGGGTAAGGGTGGGTGGAGGAGGAGCAGATTGAGCCCTCTCTCCTCTCTTGTCCATGTATGCGGCCTGTGCGCACACCTATGTACTTGGTGGTTGTGGTACTCCGTTACTTGGGGAACTACAGTCCATTCTGAATAATGTGTCAGGGTTTCAGGCCGTCTGAAACCCTAACACATGATTCAAAACCCTGACTGCCTGGGTCAATCCCGGACAGGTGGCAAATTTAGGCTGAAGATATACGTAACTTTGACCAAGGAACATTGATTCACTACAGTTTCAGTTGTCTTTTCCCCCCACTTAGTAGGTTCCATTGTTGTTAAAATCTTGGCAAACTGAATTCGCCTAAGAACTCTCCTTTATAGAGCAGGTGGAATTTATGTGTATCTGTGACATATGACTAAGTTATACCAATTTATCTACAGTCCACTAAGTTGTGCCATCTTATCTACAGTTAATTAAATAGCGACCGTTCATTGATACTAGCGGACTTCCAGATATTCTGTCTCTATTTAGGAGGATAGATTTGGGTGTTCCTTCCATCTGTGGCTCTCGGCGAGTGAATAGTAGAGAGTGGTTTGACATACAGTAGTCATTCCCCTACTCTCCTGTGCCCACTCCTGTGTACATAATTTTCAAAACTAACAGTAAGGTACTGTGTGTGCATTAAAATTCTATTGTCTTTATTTGCAAGTGTTATATACAACTTGTTGAATCAGAGTTCCTCTTTAATATATCAGATTTGAGTAAATACTTTTGATTTCTCAATACTGTGTGATACCTTTTACTGAGTCCTATTTGAAGAAAGGTAACACCAAGTGATGGGTGAACCGAGTGTCAAGGGTGGTGGAGGACCCTCAGAGTTGGGGAAGCCCAGGGGGTTTTTGTAGTGAGTTTTTTCTAGGAGAGGTAAAATCTAGTCAGGCCTGACAGTGAGAGCAGGCATGATTGTTTTGATCTGGGCTGGGGAGTGGATCAGAGAGGGCTGGAAATTGTAGGAAGGAACACCCCTTGGATACTCCTCCCCTGAGAGGCCTGGAAGGCTCTGGAAAAGGGGATTAATGAGGAGGTATCACTTTCTGATATATGTTAAGGAGCCCTGACCAATCCCCAATCTGGATTGGCAGGGGGCAGGCCTCCATAAATAAAGTGATCTGCACAGCAGGGGGAGGAGAGTTGTAGTGGAAGAGTGAAGCATGTAGCAGAGGTCCTGTGGAGGCCTCACCCGGGAGGGAGCCCCCAGACTGGGGGGGTGACCTTGAGGCCTGGAGGCTTGGGTGCAGCCAGGAGAGGAGTCATCATCCTGGAGTAGCACAAGGGAGCAGGAGAGCACCAGAGAGGCTACATTAAAGGCTCTTTAAAGGATCCACTGGTGTCAGTGAGTGGCGGCCACTGGGAGTTGAATGAGAAGGCTGGAGCAGGCTGGTGAGGACAGTGGATGGTCTGTAGAGGTCAGAGAAGCCAAGCAGAGGAGGAGGGCCACTGGACAGTGAGGCGGGCCGAGGGGCCTGGAAGAAGGATGGGCTAGGAGTTGTAGTTCATCCAGTGCCCAGCTAGCGCCATCGTACTTGGCTACACAATTGAGGGTCCATGGCTTCACAACTGGGAGCCTATGACCCTTACCCACAATGCGTGGTCTAGAGGTCCTGCTAACAGTAAGATCAGGCCTCGCCATGTGCTAGCTGTGGTGGAAGAGGAAGTGTCACCCAATCCCCATCCAAGTTTAACCCCAAAATAAAACAACAAAAACAAAGTACAGGCCTGTTCAGTGACTCCGGGTGTGTGGAAATCGTGTGACTGAGGGCAGCGGGCAGGTGGAGCCCAACTACCAGCCACCCCCAAGGGGGCACATGGATATATATATATATATATATCCTTTTTTTTACTAAGAAAATCAACCCAAAGCTGTCTGAGAAAAAACTCCCACCCCTAACAATATACTGCTCACTCCCCATCCCCAAAAGAGCATCACTTACCTGGACTTGCCTACTCCTCTGCTATGCTGCTTGCCCGGATGCCTAAATGAAAAGGCATCCATTACTGTACCTGTGAGCCCTTTAAGTAGGGCGCCTATCCAGGAGGTTAACGTCAATGGAGGGAAGCCTTTTCCCTCATCCAAGATGGCCATTGCCTGCGTCTCTAGGCCCCAAAAACATGGCCGCCAGAGGCCCAAAGACCACCGCACATGCGCAGAAGAGCTGGACCGCCTGAGGCTGTCACGGCCGACCTAAAGATAGAGAAGAGCGGCTTGCATGCCCCAGGGAGACAATAAACCAAAACAAAATAAAAGGAAAAAACAGAGTTTAAAGAGACTGGAGAACATTAACAGAGAAGAAAAGTTACAACCTGATGTAAAACTCCGTAGTCAAATAAACGCCATGCGATCCCAGCTGCACGATCCGGACCTACAGCAGTCATGCCACAAGAGGGTGAATAGAGAACACCTCAGCCCCAAAAGACCACCAGAAGGGGCTCCCCACCTTGTTGGTGCGTTTAACAGCCTAAGATGTGGGACTGTGCCGGGGGGAGGCTGGACCCAGCAGGTAAGAGCTCCCGAATGTCTGTAGTTGTTGATCTTTGAGGACAAAAAGGAGAATGGAGGAGGTTGCACTCAGTCAGACTTTTATAAATTTAAACAGGTCCTGTGGGTGGATATAGGGGCGGAGCTATATCACATGTATTCTGTCATGTTGGCATCAGGAAAATGCTTTGTTGTCAGGGTTTGGAACTTTAAAATCAAAGTGGTAAATTAAATTCTTCCTATTCTGACCATGGTCCAGAGATTTGCTTTTTTTTTCATGTAGAAAGATGTTCCATTTAGTACTGGGATGTCTTTGTATAGGATGGTTTGGGGTTATTTAATTACCTCTTTTTGAATTTTCAGGTGGGGGTTATATCCTTATTTCTCTTAGGTTCAGGAGTAGACTAGGCAGAACGAAGATCAGAAAAAAAAGCAAGCTGACCCCACCCAGGGGGCCATCCTCACTCAGCATATAACCGCCCAGCTCTGCATAGCATATCAGTTTTTTTATGCCTAGTGCAAGGAGTTAGACCTGGTTCACTTATGGGATCTGCGATTCCCCATTTTCTTTTCTCAAGCTATCTGATGAAGACTGCTATCAAGCAGCCGGCTGGGGCATAGAGGATATCTCGAATCCTGCAATTTCCCCAGAACGGCCGACGGATGCGAGCCACCCTTAGCTTTAGCGGGGTCTGCCGCATTGTACCCATTCCGTGCAGGGGCCTGGTGGGTTAACCCCACTTGCGTCCGAGTGACCGGGTCGTGCTCGCGTCCAAGGGCGCTTGGCCTGCAGCATCCCTCCCCACCTGGGGGGAGGAAGGTCTGCTACCGGGTGACTACCTGCTACACCCATCGGGATTGGTGAGTGACACCCCACCTCCCCCTGGGGTGCGACTAGTGGTGCCAACTTCCGGTGGAGGGTACAGGGGTCCAGGTGTCCCTTTTCCTGTCCTCACCCCCCCGCGCTGTTAACACCGCCATGCCGCGTTTCGCCGCCATGTTGCGGTGTATCGGCGGCCATTTTGCCGTAGCCACGGCCATTTTAACAGTGCTTTGGCCATTTGTGACCGCTCGGCGGCCATTTTTGGTGAGCCTTCCTGATAGAAAACGTGAGTGTCGGCGCCGTTTTCTCTCTCTCTCTCTTTTTGATCAGCGGTGCAAGCACAGCGGCAGTCGCAGCAGCTCGGCAGGGGCAGACAGCACTCCTACAGTGGCTACAGAATTACAAGGGCACAAAGGAACAGCAAGTACTAGCTGACCTTTCCCTGGGGTGACGGGGGCGGCGGTGCAGAGTCCTCCTGGGCATTACCCGGTCGCTCTGTGGAGCAGTTGGTGGGGCTACATTGTGGGGGGTCATGGCCTGTAAGCCTCACAAGTGTTCCGGTGGTACAATGGTGGCTGAACCTGTGGGTTCCTCTCCGGAGGGGTCCGCAGAAGCGCAAGCTGCGCTGGGACCTCTGGTTCCCCTGGATCAATTAACATCCATTTTGGGTGAGTTTTTCGCCCAGGGGGTACCGAGCCGTGCCAAGGGGGTGATGAAAAAGCGTCCACCCCCCCTCCTTCTTCAGGGGAGGAATCTGAACCAGAAGGGGGCTCTGTGGTCACTGGGACACCCATGGAGCTCTCAGATGGTGAACTGGAGCCCTCGGACGGTGAGGAAGACAGTGGTGTGCGAAAGGACGTTGGTGGGCTCCCTGGTCACCGCCATCCGTGAATCGCTGCGGCTGGACCAGGCTGGGTATTCGCAAGAGACTGCCTACATTTGTGGGTCTTTTAAGCCGGCGCAGACCCCTAAGGTGTTCCCTTATGTCCAATTTTTTGACCAGTTTGTGCATAAGGAATGGCAGCATCCGCAAAATTCCTTTTCACTGCCCAAACGTTTCTCTGTACGCTATCCCTTTGAGGACAGCCTTTTGCAGAAACGGGCATCCCCGCGGTGGACCCTCCAGTGGCTCGCCTGAATAAGGCAACGACCATCCCTATGAAAGGGTCACCATCTTTTAAGGATCCGGCCAATAGACGGACGGAGGCGGTGTCCAAGGCATTGTTCTTGGTGGCAGGGGCGGCCATGAGGCTGGCTCTGGCGTCGGCTATGGTGGCGCAGTCACTCACAGAATGTGCAACGGAGTTGCACAATGATTTGGACTGCAGGTGCTCCCCTGAAGCGTTGCAGCGGGCAGACTGACTGGTGCAGCGTCTTCGCTATCTGTGTGATGCAGCTTTGGACCTGCTTCCCATGCTGTCGAAGATATCTGTTTTTGCAGTCATTATCAGACGGTTGCTGTGGTTGCGGTGTTGTTTGGGTGACCACACGTCCAAAAAGGGCCTCACGAACCTCCCCTTTCAGGGTGGTCGTCTTTTCGGGGCGCAACTGGATGAAATCATTAAGGATTTACCCGGGGGGAAGAGTACCTTTCTTCCAGAACCCAAGCGGCGGGATTACCGCCATAAGCAGGCCTCAGGCCAGAAGCGTTTTTTTCGTGCCCCCGGTTCAGTGGGCAAGGGCTCACGACCCGGCAAGTCTGCCACGGGGTCCGGTAAGCGGCCCTGGCAGCGTAAGCCCGAAAAAACAGAGGAAAAGTCCTCCTCCGCATGATGGGTTGCCCCCGCCTGACTCTCGGGTGGGGGGGGGGGACGGCTTCTGGGGTTCACAGACCGGTGGACCGCCCGCATCTCCGGCCGGTGGGTACGGGAAGTGGTGTCCCCCGGGTACAAGATAGAGTTGAGTACTCTACCCCCAGACAGGTTCTTTCCATCAAACTTGAGGCTCCCTCCGGGGTGTCAGGAAGCTCTACTAGGGGCTGTTCAGACGCTATCCGAACAGGGGATGATTGTGCCGGTCCCTCCGTTGGAAAGGTTCCATGGCTTCTATTCGAACCTCTTTGTGGTGCCCAAAAAAGGTGGGGTCAGGCTGGTTCTGGACCTAAAAGCGCTCAATCACTTTGTGAGAGTGCGAAAATTCAGGATGGAATCAGTCCGCTCGGTCATGGCCGCCCTTCACCAAGGGGACTTCATGGCGTCTCTGGACATCAGGGACGCTTATCTTCATGTTCCCATTTGTCTCCGGCATCAGCGCTTCCTGCGCTTTGCGGTAGGGGACCTACATTACCAATGTGTGGCACTTCCCTTCGGTCTGGCCTCTGCTCCCTGGGTTTTCACCAAGCTGTTGGCTCCGGTGCTGGCTCTATTGAGGCAGAGAGGCATTGCTGTGGTGGCATACCTTGACGATCTGTTCCTGCGAGCAGAGTCAGCTTTGGCTCCGGAGGACAATGTTGCTATCACCATGACCTCGATGAGAGACTTTGGCTGGCTGATCAACCTGCAGAAGTTGACATTGGCCCCGTCTTGTCGACTGGAATACCTGGGCCTAATATTGGACACGGAGCAGGCGAAGGTGTTCCTACCTCCGGCCAAGTTGCGGATGCTACAAGCAGCAGTGCGAACCCTGCTGTCACGTCGGTGGTCCTCATTACGGTTCTGTATGCAGGTGTTGGGGCTCATGGTCTCGGCCTTCGAGGCAATACCGTACGCCCAGAGTCACACTCGGCTCCTACAGCGAGCGATCCTGATACGATGGGACAAGTCTCCATTGTCCCTGGATCAGCTGATCAAATTGGATCATCACACCAGGGGGTCGTTGACCTGGTGGCTTCGGGCCCCGGCATTGACTTTGGGAAGTAATTTCTTCCCCTAAATTGGTCAATAGTCACAATGGATGCCAGCCTATCGGGCTGGGGAGAAGTCCTGGGGCAGTTCTCTGCTCAGGGCCGTTGGTCAGCGCAGGAATCGCGCCTTCCGATAAATGTGCCGGAGTTGAGGGCGATCAGGCTCTGTCTCTCCCACTGGTCGGCAAGGCTGCGTGGCCTCCCGGTTTGGGTTCAGTCGGACAACGCCACAGCTGTGGCGTACCTGAACCATCAGGGCGGAACAAGGAGCTTGGCAGCAGCTGCGGAAGTGGCCCACATTCTGAGGTGGGCAGAACTTCACGTGCCGGCAATCTCCACCATTTACATCCCGGGCGTAGAAAACTGGCAGGCGGACTTTCTCAGTCGCCAGACACTGGATCAGGGGGAATGGTCTCTGCATCCAGAAGTGTTCCACCAGATTTGCAAATGGTGGGGCACGCCAGATGTGGACCTAATGACGTCCAGGTTCAATCACAAGGTGCAGACCTTCATGTGCAGGACAAGGGATCCGTTGGCGGCCGCCACAGATGCACTAGTAGCACCTTGGTTTCGGTACCGGCTTCTTTACGCCTTCCCCCCCTCTCAAGCTTCTACCGCGGCTCCTGCGCAGGATAGAAGCGGAGGGAATCCCGACAATCCTGGTGGCTCCGGATTGGCCTTGGCACCCTTGGTATACCGACGTGGTGCAGATGGTAACAGACGTTCCCTGGCGGCTCCCGCTTCACGAAGATCTGCTGTCACAGGGACCCATCCTGCACCCTGCTTTACCCTCGCTGGCTTTGACGGCTTGGCTATTGAGTCCCAGGTGCTGAGGGATAGGGGCATTTCTGACTCCGTGATCCCTACCATGCTTAAGGCACGTAAGTGTACTTCGCGCAGGATATATCATCGCACCTGGAAGGCTTATATTGCCTGGTGTGAGGTGGGGGGTTGGAACCCCCGCTCTTTCTCTATATTTCGGGTGCTGGCTTTCTTGCAGCAAGGCCTGGATAACAAATTGGCTTTGAATACACTCAAAGGTCAGATTTCAGCTCTGGTGATTCTTTTTCAACGTCCTTTAGTGACGCATTCTTTGATCCGCTAGGCGGGTGTCTGAGTTGGCGGCTTTGTGATGTAGGTCTCCCTACTTGGTCCTTCATAAGACTAAGGCGGTGCTGCTCCCTTATCCTTCGTTCCTTCCGAAGGTGGTTTCCTCTTTTCACATTAATGAGGACATTGTTCTCCCTTCATTGTGTCCGCACCCGTCCCATCCCAAGGAGATTGCTTTACATTCGTTGGATGTCGTGAGGGCTTTGCGGGTGTATTTGATGGCTACAGCTTCTTTTCGGAAGTCTGATGCTGTCCGTACTGACGGAAGGGCTTTGGCGGTCTTGTCTGCTACTGTTTCCCTTTGCATCAGACAGACGGTAACCCATGCATATACGGTTCGGGACCAAGAACCCCCTTTCCCGGTCACGGCTCATTCCACCAGGGCGATTAGCACTCCCTGGGCCTTCAGACACCAAGCCTAGGTGTCTCAGGTGTGCAAGGTGGCTACATGGGCCTCAGTGCACACTTTTGTTAAATTTTACAAAGTTGATGTGTCAGCATCTGCGGGTGCTGCTTTTGGACGCAAAGTTTTGCAGGCGGCGGTGTAGGCACGGCTGGCGCCTCCTGAGAGGATTCTGTTGGGTACAGTTATTATTGTTTGACCCACCCCTCTTGAATGACACTGCTTTGGGACATCCCCACTGGTCAAGTATGGAGGCTGCGTCTGTCAATGAATGTAAGAGAAAATAGGATTTTTTAACTTACCGTAAAATCCTTTTCTCTAAATTCATTGACAGACGCAGCACCCGCCGCTCTGTGTTGCGTTTGTACGGCTTGTTACGAACTGATATGCTATGCAGAGCTGGGGGGTTATATGCTGAGTGAGGATGGCCCCCTGGGAGGGGTCAGCTTGCTTTTTTTTCTGAACTTCATTCTGCCTAGTCTACCCCTAGTAGGATGTGCATAAACCCCACTTGTCAAGTATGGAGGCTGTGTCTGTCAATGAACTCAGAGAAAAGGATTTTACGGTAAGTTAAAAAATCCTATTTTTCCTTTTCACTTTGTTAGTGGTTCTAAAACCAAAAGTTTTTTTTTTTATCTTATTGTATTCTATACAATATGATAAAAAAACATTTTGTGTAAAACAGCCCCTTTCAGCCCCCCTAATACTTACCTGAGCCCCAGCTCGATACAGTGATGCTGCTCGAGAGCCTCGGTTGGCTGAGACAGCAGTGAGTGCCATTGGCTCCTACTACTGTCAATCAAAGTCAGTGAGCCAATGGGGAGAGAGGGGGGTGGGACCGAGCCGTAGCTCTGTGTCTGAATGGACACACAGAGCAGCGGCTCGTCTCGGGTGCCCCCATAGCAAGCTATGCTAGCTTGCTATGGGGCACTCGGCAGGAGGGAGGGGCCTGGAGCACAGGTGGGGGACCCAAGAAGAGGAGGATCTGGGCTGCTCTGTGCAAAACCATTACACATAGTAGATAAGTATAACATGTTTGTTTTTAAACAAAAAAAAAAACAAGCAGTTCCAGTTGTTCCAAGTTTGAAATATAGCATATTAACATACTTTAACTGCTGTGACTAATTCATGTCTTGAATTTTTAGGGGGTTTGCTACATGGCTTGTGCAATCTTGTGGAAATTGAAAAATTAGTCCTGCACAATATACACTTAAATTACAAAGATGCTGAAATTTTAGGTGAGTATAACATAGCAAATAAAGCTGTAAATGATATACATTGAGCGATTTGTGTCACAAAAACACAGATAACACAAATATACTTTTTTTTTTTAAATCCATAAACAGAAGAAAAATTTCAACCAAAATTCAGCAACATGAGATTTCTAAGATTAGTAATATTCTCAAGATTTATTGCCAGTATCCAATCAGTGAACTTCTTCAGATACTGTATATTGTGAAAATAATTTCCCAAATATTTTATGGTGCAGTCCCCATGAAACCTACATTGTATAATAATGTATATTAAAATCATTAATGTTATAACTGTAGCACCCTCCAGTAGTGCTAGGGTCTGGCAGAAAGCCACTTGTTTCCAGAACATGCTAGAATCTTCTGGAGAGAGAGGAGGAGAGGTGAGGTGTAGCTGCCTGGAGTATTCTGAGGGCCCTGACCAATCCCCAACTTGGACTGGCAGGTGGCAGGCCTCCTTAAACACCCAGCCCAGCAGGGGAAAAGTTGTTTGGGTGGAAGCTGGAGATGGAGTGTTAGAGTTGAGCGAACCCGGACTGTAAAGTTCGGGTCCATACCGAACTTTGGGGTGTCCGGGACCCAGACCCGAACCCGGACATTTTAAAAAAGGCCAGGTTCGAGTTCGGGGTTCTGGTATTTGATTCCACGTGTTGAATAGAGCAGCCAATCAACAAGTGTTTCACTGGTTTGCCCTTAGAAGCCATCACAGCCATGCCTACTAATGGCATGGCTGTGATTGGCCAGTGCATCATGTGACACAGCCTCTATATGGGGCTGGAGTCACCGTGCTGCATGTCATATGCTCTCAGGATAGTTTAGGGAGAGGATGTTGCTGGCTCTGTGAGGGACAGATTGCAAATATTATAGAACATCTCATCCTGCATTACTGAACGATCTGATTGTGGACTAGGTAGAGATACTAGTACTGCTGCTTTGAGGGACATATTGCAGACCTCATCCTGCTGCACAGAACGATCTGACTGGACTAGGTAGAGTCTGTTGCTTTAAAGGAAAGATTATTGTTCTAAAATCATCTCCAAGTTCTATAGGGAAATGTTCCAGCTGTTGCTTAGAGGGACAGATTATTGTTCTAAAATCATCTCCTAGTTCTATAGGGAGAGGTTCCTGCTGTTGCTTAAAGGGACAGATTATTGTTTCTTGCACAAAATAAAAAAGTGCATCTACATTGCTGATTTAAAAAAAAAAAAATTCTAAAACCTACATTTGCGGCCAGCGGTGCATTTCTTGCACAAAATTAAAAAAAATGTCTACATTGCTGGTTTAAAAAAAAAAATTCCAAAAACTACATTTGCGGCCAGCGGTGCATTTCTTGCACAAAAATAAAAAAAACAGTGTTGGCTACCACCTCCTCCTCCACCGCCACTTTCACTGCCTCCTCAACCTCTAACTCCACATCCACCTCCATTTTTGATTTTTTTATGTGATTTTAGCTTAACCACTTGACCACTGGGCACATAAACCCCCTTCCTAACCAGACCAATTTTCAGCTTTCAGCGCTCTCGAATTTTGAATGATAATTACTCAGTCATGCAACATTGTACCCATATGAAATTTGCTTCCTTTTTTTCACACAAATAGAGCTTTCTTTTGGTGGTATTTAATCACCGTTGGGTTTTTTATTTTTTGCGCTATAATTAAAAAAAGACAGAAAATTTTGTAAAGAAAATAATTTTTCTTTGTTTCTGTTATAAAATTTTGCAAATTAGTAATTTTTCTTCATAAATTTTGGCCAAAATTTATACTGCTATATATCTTTGGTAAAAAAAAACTAATTTGTGTATATTATTTGGTCTTTGTGAAAGTTATAGAGTCTACAAGTTATGGTGCCAATCACTGAATATTGATCACACCTGATGTACTGACGGCCTATCTCATTTCTTGAGACCCTAACAAGCCAGGAAGGTACAAATACCCCCCAAATGACCCCTTTTTGGAAAGTAGACATTCCAAGGTATTTAGTAAGAGGAATGGTGAATTTTTTTAAGTTGTAATTTTTCCCACAATTTTTTGTAAAATGAAGTTTTTTTTTCCACAAAATTGTCATATGTTAACAGGTTATTTCGCACACCCAGCATATGCATACCACAAATTACACCCCAAAACACATTATACTACTCCTCCTGAGTATGGCGATATCACATGTGTGACACTTTTACACAGCGCGACCACATACAGAGACCAAACATGCAGGGAGCACCATCAGGCGTTCTAGGAGCATAAATTACACACATAATTTTGTGACTACTTCTTGCACTTTTGAAGGTCCTGGAGCACCAGGACAATGGAAATGCCCAAAAAATGACCCCATTTTGGAAAGTAAACACCCCAGCGTATATTCTAGGAGGCATAATGAGTCTTTTGAACATGTCATTTTTTCCACAAGTTTTTGGAAAATGTGGAAAGAAAATGAAAACACATTTTTTTTTACACAAAGTTGTCCATTTATACAATATTTCTAACACACCACATGTACCTAGCAAAAATTACACCCCAAAATATATTCTGCTACTTCTGCCAAGTATGGCGATACCACATGTGTGACACTTTTACACAGCCTGACCACATACAGAGGCCCAACATGCAGGGAGCACCGTCAGGTTTTCTAGGGGCCTACATTTCAAATCTAATTTGACTGCCTTTTTCACTATTGTGAGGCACTGTGGTGGCATGGATAGGCACTGTAGTGGCACAGATGGGCAGTGTAGTGGCATGGATGAGCAGTGTAGTGGCACAGGTGGGCAGTGTAGTGGCACTGGTGGGCAGTGTAGTGGCATGGGTGGGCAGTGTAGTGGCACGGGTGGGCACTGTAGTGGCAAGTTTAGGCACTGTAGTGGCACGAATGGGCACTGTAGTGGCACAGATGGGCACTGTAGTGGCACGGATGGGCACTGTAGTGGCATGGATGAGCATGAATGAAGCACAAATGAGCCATGGATGGGGGATGGATGAGCCATGGATGGGGGATGGATGAGCCACGGATGGGGATGGATGAGCCACGGATGGGGATGAGTGATGTCACGGGTAGACACGGTGATGTCACGGGTAAGCACGGTGATGTCACGGATTTGAACGGTGATGTCACGGGTGGGCACGGTGATGTGACGGGTGGGTACGGTGATGTGACGGGTGGTCACGGTGATGTGACGGGTGGACACGGTGATGTG
>BLSH010537569.1:306364-317435 GCA_018402905.1 Glandirana rugosa | reverse complement strand
GAGAGCATGGGGGGCAGGTGGAGAGCACAGGAAGGAGGCAAAGAGCACTGACGGGCGGGGAGAGCAGGGGGGCGGCAGAAAGAAGCAGGATAGGAGGAGAGGGGATGGCTGCATATAGAAGAATCATTCTCTCCATTCCTCCTGCAGCCTTTGAATGCCTGCTTCTCCTCCTCATCCTCTTGTAGGCATTCAGAGGCTGCAGCAGGAATGGAGAGAATGATTCTTCTATATGCAGCCACCCCCACCCTTCCTACTATCCAGGTGACAGGGGGCCGCACTCATGTTCTCTCTGATCAGGCTTTATGGTGTCTGCGGCAGGTGTCTCCTCTAGCTCCACCCCCTTCATGGTAACACCCCCCCGGCGGCTGAACTATACTGGCGTCCATGGAGAGGCCGAAGGTGTCTCCTCTAGCTCCTCCCCACTTCATGTTTCCCCCCTGGTGCAGACGGCAGAAATTACTGAACTTGTGGCTGAGGAGAGGTTGGGTGAGCGGCGTGGGCTCAAATAGCAGCCCAGCTGCCTTGGCCTTGCAAGGACTGGTGACCCAGGCCCATCGGGCAAGTGCCCGGGGTACCCTATGGCCCGTCCAGGCCTGCTGGGAGGTATTTACAGTGCAGTTTTTGTTGTCTTTTATTTACTTATGTTAGAGTGGAACTTAACTGTATCTGAGCACCACAAACTAAAAATGCTCTTTAATTTATTTCTAATATGTAAAGCAAACTCACCCATCCGTCCATGTCTCCATGAATTCCCCCTAGCATTTCTAGTCACAGCCATCTTGGGTAAGGGCAGATAATTCATGTAGCATTTACTTCCTGGAATCCCTCTGCTCTTAGCTAAGGCATTCAGGCAGAATGGTAAAAACAGTCCAATTAAGAATGTGACTTATACTGCATTGTTGCATAGCACTTTAGTTTTTTTTTTTTTTTACTTTTTTAACTAAATTGCAAATATTGCTTTCCTGGTACCAAGACTCCAAGTTTCATTTTGTTTGCTTTCTTTGAGCCCAAAAAGATTTCCTGGAGCTCATCATGTCAGCCTACGTATGGGTCCTCCCCTCTGACCCCCATAGGACAACCCACTAAATTATTAAAATGAATAGGGCCTCTCTATACCCCTACGTTCCTTTTTTGTCCTCGCTCCGGAGACAACACCACTAGGATCCTACTATGAAGTAATAAGTATTGAAGATTCCTACCTCTCACCTGGTTTTGCCTCGCCAGGTGGAGGGCTCCTGGACAGAGATAAACCCTCTCCTGTAGGAGCACCCGGGTGCCCGGGCAATACATGCAGCCTAAATGGTGTGTTAGATTCGTTATTAGCAGGGCATGGCGTGAACATTCTGCCTGATTTTACCTTTTTTTTGTCTGTAATGCATCTTCCTTTGTTCAGTGATGTTTCTCTAGATTGTACAGATCCCAATATGGCAGCTGGGATGTCTAAGTTCCACGGCAGCTTGCGGTGGAAATGTGGGCACATGGCTGGCTGCATGTTGGCTATTGGGGTGGGAGACTGGCCTTGCACTGTGCAGTTCTTGTTCGGCTTTCCTTTAGGTTACCAAAACCATGTAGTGTGAGATCAAACATAACCCATGTAATTTGTGTGCAATCAGTCACACCCTTGCACTGCATGCTGGAAGGTGGATCTGGGAGAGATTGGAGAGTTGTGTAGTGTATGGCCAGCTTCACTCTACTTTTGAAAAAAAAAAAAAATCTGTAGTAGCTATAGGTAAGCTATGTACTTTGCTGAATATTATTGTGATCTTGCTTTCTGTCTTGAACAAGCTTTTTTATACTTGTCCTGCTTCTGGAACTAACTGTTACTAATGTCAGGTCTGGGAATCTGCTGTGTCACCCACCCTTTAGCTGTGGTTAACCCCTTAGATGGTTATTGCTAAACAAGCTAATTCCTATTGCATTAACCTCCCTTTAGCAGCGGTTAACCCTTTAGAGGATTATTGCCAAACAAGCTAATTCAAACAAGCTAATTCATGCATACAATTTGTTTTGAACTGCTTTATTAATCTGCAAGGCTATCATTTGAAGAAGACGGGTAACTTTTGATATATTGAATTGCCAAATGACTCTTGCTTATTGCAGTAAGACTATGTATGGTTACCAGTGGCGGCTGGTGAAGTTTTAAGATGGTGGGGCGCTAGACCCCGCCCTTCATTTATGGCCCCTCCCACTTCTTAGGAGCCACACCCCTTATAGACTCCACCCACTCAGTGCACAGTATAACTCAGCTGTCAGTCCTAATTCTCAATAAAATATTGCTGGCTCATTCATCCATTAAATCCCAAAGGTAAAGAACTACATTAGCTGTGAGGTCTGCACAGGAACCCAGCACAGACTGGTATTATGTGGGTTTTCATGTATGTGCTATTTATGTGCTATGCCATCAAGCTCCATCCTTAATTCCTTATTTTATAATAGGAACGCTGGAAATCCTCCACTAACCCCTGACACATGGTGAGCCATAGAAATGTCCCTGGTTTTTGGAACTGAGCAGCTTCACTAACATAAATCTTCATTATCTGTCAAAAAAAGTTCAAAATGTAATTATAAAATCAGGCGATTTGAGATGGCATTCATTGGAAAGCAGTTATTGTAGAGAAATTGTCATGATTAGACATTCCTCTTGTTCTGTTGTTTGATGCTGAGGTGCACAGAGGCTGAGCAAGGCTCCATGAAAACCGACAGCTTCAACCGACACAGCAACAACTACACTCCTGGTGACTTCTTGGTCCCTGCATTGTAAGTCATGAATCATCACCTACAATGCACTGAATGCAGGATGAAGAAGTCACCAGGAGAGGAGTTGTAGCTGTGTTGGTTGAAGCTGCCTGTTAAACAGTAAAGTATGAAGAGCTGAGGGTGTGCGGTGCTGCTGAGCTCTGTGGTCCCCCCAATGTCAGAAGACTAATTGCAGATCAATTACTGCCTGTGTATCCCTGAGAACTCCCTGTGACTTACATGCCGGCTCAGAGTTCTTATCCTACTGCTGAGCTTTGGAAGGGACCTGTTCAGACTTATCTGTTATCTATGGATGCAGACTAATCACTGCCTGTGTACAGGGCCGGTACAAGGATTTTTGTCCACACAGGCGAAGGTGCATTTTGGTGCCCCCTCCCCCCCATCCCAACCACCCTCTTTCCCCTCCACAATACATCCCCCCACCCTCGTATGGTAACCCATCTACGGCTAACCACACACTATACAATCTGATTGTACAATCCTCTTAGATTTATTAACGCCAGCTAACACTTTAACCGGTTACAGCAACAGTTTTTTTTTTCCTTTTGCGATAAAGGTTTTACATAAAAAAGTTGATCATTCTAAGCACCCTGTTGGTAGTAAAGGGTTTATCTCTTTCCTCTAAGTGCTACATCTGCAGGATAGGTTGTTCTGTTAAATAAACAACAGAGTCAACAGAGAGCAGTATACAGGGCCACCAGTGAGCAGTATACAGGGCCACCAGGGAGCAGTATACAGGGCCACCAGTGAGCAGTATACAGGGCCCCCAGAGAGCAGTATACAGGGCCACCAGAGCAGTATACAGGGCCACCACGGAGCAGTATACAGGGCCACCAGAGAGCAGTATACAGGGCCACCAGAGCAGTATACAGGGCCGCCAGAGAGCAGTATACAGGGCCACCAGAGCAGTATACAGGGCCACCAGGGAGCAGTATACAGGGCCACCAGAGAGCAGAATACAGGGCCACTAGAGCAGTATACAGGGCCACCAGAGAGCAGTATACAGGGCCACCAGAGAGCAGAATACAGGGCCACTAGAGCAGTATACAGGGCCACCAGGGAGCAGTATACAGGGCCACCAGGGAGCAGAATACAGGGCCACCAGGGAGCAGTATACAGGGCCACCAGGGAGCAGAATACAGGGCCACCAGGGAGCAGTATACAGGGCCACCAGGGAGAAGTATACAGGGCCACCAGAGCAGTATACAGGGCCACCAGAGCAGTATACAGTGTTTGTGGAATACATCCATGGACCCTGAAAAGTCCCAGCAAATTCCTGAACATTTTTACTTTCTCTTTCAGTAAAGCTGCACTGCAAATGCGCACAACAGGTTTACAGCACAGAATTATAGAGTTTGGAACTTACATGAGGAGAATATGCAGTCTGGCAGTGCCAACCGTCCCCTGTTATCTTCAGTCTGCCCCAGGGTGAGCCCTGATGTCTGCTGGGCAGGAAGCAGTAACTGGGGCTGCAGTGTAGGGTTGTTTGCCTGCTCTGCCCACCTGTGGAGGAGCTCTGTGACATCCCTGATCCAGCCTGAGAGCAGCCTGTGCCCGGGAGAAAGTGAGTTTCTCCTGTATGGAAAGGGGTGAGCTGCTGCCATAGAAAGGAAACTGGCTGGCATAAATATGGGAACATCCTCGTCCCTGCTTTTTAGATTCTTCAGCTGTCTTCCTCTCACACTGCAGCTGGGACAGCTCTGCCCCCCTTGTCCCAGGCCGCCCACGGCTCCCTCCTGCATGCTATCAGGGCGGAAGGGCCCCCAACTAGCCACCCCCCTCGCCCCCACCCCCGCCGCTGGCGCAAGCGGCACTGTCCTGACACCACACACCCCCGGCACTTACTGTGTGGAGAGGGCGGATGAAGGTTCCGCTCCTCGGGTTTCCTCTTCTTTGCCAAAGCGCCTAGGCATCCAATAGGATCGCCTGTGGCTTTGGGCAATCAGGAAAAAGGTTTCATTGTAGCTAGGTGAGGGATGCCTGGGTTTGGAGCCCCCCCTGGCCTGACGCCGTAAGGCAGCTGCCTAAGCTGCCTTATGGTGGCACTGGCCCTGCCTGTGTATTTCTGGGAGCTCCCTGCCATGTATGCTCAGAGATCTTACCTTGCAGACACTGCTGTCCTTGGATCTGATTGTCCCTCTGAGCTTCTCCTTCCCCTGCAGCTGTAGTCATGTATGATGATCCATCCAGGCTTCCTCTCCTCCATTGAGCGATCCCTCATGTCCTCCTCCTCTGCTCTGTATAGGATGGTGGGTGTGGGAAGGGTCCCTGGTGGAGAGTGGAAACACTGCTGGAGAGGTAGAGACTAAGTGTCGGAGTGCGACTTGTGGAGGGGGGGGGGGACATGGCTGGGCAGCTGGCCAGAATGTGTAACTGTAGGCAGAGAAAATCTTGCCCCCCCCCCCCAGGCAGAGACCAAATGGACTAGGCAGTTTAAGGTCTGTAGATTCAGACGCCCCAGAAAGCTGGTATTCTTAGAATGGAATGTTGGTTGAGGGTTGAGAAATCATTTTACTGTGTTCTAGATAGGGATTTTTAATGAGATTTGGGACGTCTGCCCTGTTGCTAGGCAGATTACTCTTCTATTTCTCATCTAATCTGTCTATTCTAGCAATTAGCAACAGCAGCACAGCTAGAGAGAAATTCCAAAGATTTTTTTTTCTTTGGAGTTTCTGTCTAGCTGTGCTGCTGTTGGTTAGTAATTATAGTTCATTTTTATTTTTATTTCTTACTTATTTTTTTGCTGGGGCGCTGCCCCAGGAGTCCTTATGGGCGAGCCTCCACTGATGGTTACCTTGTCTTTCTGCCAACTTACTGCAAAGCCATTTGCTTATCTTGCTAAGCCTTGAGCATCAACTCTTTCTGGTAGCCTATTATTGCTAAGGAAGTAAGCGGCACCGTTCAAATACGTTTTCTTTCAGGTGTTGAGAAATTAACTATGGGCTTTTACCATTTAGTCCCTCCAGTTGGCAGGCATCAAGCACAGCCTTAAACTGGTCCTGTGCCACTCATGCCTTGGCAGGCAAAGCACTGTATGCATCTTCATGACACCTATATATCTTGGGCTACGTTTCCCCTGGTGTGATTCCAAAGTCGCATCAAAGTGGTGCAGGCACCTTTTCAATGTCTCAGATTTTCAAAGTCGCATAGATGGGAATGGGTGCCATTGAGATCAATGGATTGTGACTTGTCATGCGACTTTGTGTCAAAAGTTGCACGACAAGCCGCACTAGTGGAAACGGAGCCTAAAGAGGTTGTTTTCACTCACACTGTGGGAAAATCAACTCTCTCCAGAGAGGATACACATGAATGGTGATGTATGAAGCCTGTTAGTTCAAGCAGACAAGGATAAGGGTGGCAACCCTTAAGAGGCTGTCACATTTGTTTAAGCACATGGTCTATACACTTTAGAGGCGTGTTTCCAATCGCTCTGTGAAGGGGTTACCTGTTCCGACATTGAACAGTCTCCAAGCCTTTTCAGGCTAACCAGTCCTATTCAGGCGCTTCCTAAGAGCGATTAAGGATGAACATGACTGCAAGAATACTGCTTTGTTCAAGCAAACAAGGATAAAGATGACAACAGCTAACAGGTTGTGATGTTCATTAAGCCTGTGGTCAATACAATCTAAAGAATGTGTCCACTGGCCTAATGAGGAGTTGCCTATTCTGGCAATATGCAGTTTTGGGGGCTTACCAGGCAAACGATCAGCTTCAGTCTCATCAAAGAGAAGATACGAATGAATGTGACTAGGAATCCTGTTGCTTCAAGCAGTCAAGGACAAAGATGTCAACACTGAATAGGTTGTCACATTCATTAAACATGTGAGCAATCCACTCACACTGTGGGCAAATCAACTCTTTCTAGACTCTTCCAAGAGAAGATACAGATGGAATAGAGCTGTGTGAATCCTGTTGGTTGAAGCAGCCAAAGACAAGATGGCGACACCTAACAGGTTGTCACATTCAGTAAACACACTCTAAAGGAATTGTTTCCACTCACCCAGGGAAGGGAACGGGTCCAGGAAATTCACACGTCTCCTACCTAGCCTGAATAAACTTTGGGCTGTCCATCCTGTTCCACTGGGATGTGGTCCCTGTGTTCACATGCTAAATGCATCATCTATCAGGGAGCCCCTCTGCTGGTCTCTGGGCGCATATGAGTGTAAATCACTCTCAATATAGAAGCAGTGCAATATCATGTATCATGGCTGGAGTGGACATTTTCCTTATTACTGGTTTTTTTTATATACGTATGGAGGAAGCACTGCACTGCTGTTTAATAGTCATTGAACAAGCTCAATGTTTTTGCTTGCCTTCTCTTTCTGCAGGAAAGCAAATGCCAACCCCAAATAAAGACCAGCGCTACTAAATAAGGTAGGGGACCGTACCCATCTGTTTCCCAGGAAAGGCAGCCCTCTTCAGGCTCTGCCAAGATGTGCATGAACATGACTTTATGAAACCTGCTTTGCTCAGACAGCCGGGGATTAAGATGATGATAGACACAATTCATTAAGCATGAGATCAAGACACTCTAAAAAGAGCTGTTTGTACTCACCTTGTGCAAGTGTCATCTATTCTGGCACGGTCCAGTTTTCCTTCCGAAGCCAGTAACTGGACTCAATAGCTTTCTCACGCCGACCAACCTTCAGACTCTTCCAAAGAAGAATATATGTAGGAGGATGACCTATGTCTGCTTTTTAATGTCTCCTTTCTAAGGCTGATGAGATGCATTTTAGATGAAAAGCAGTGGAAATAAGTTAGGGGGCTTCAGAATCATCGGACGAGGGCCCTGGAGATGCTATAGAGCTTTGGTTTGTTGCTCATCTTCAGCAAGAGCCAGCTAGTTCCCTCACAGAGGTTGTTTCTGGGTGTCTCAAATGGCAGTGGGGAAAGTATTCCTTCCACAGAAGAAGATACCCCTCTTGATCTTGATGGTCCGCGCTCTGAAGACAAGCCATTTGATATCAGCAATGCATTCTGTGAGGGTATTGATGAATGCAGCAGTCCCCACAGTGGCCTGGGCTCGATGGCATCTCAAACACTTTAAGCTTGCTTTACTCTAGCAGTCGGCCAAGCTTACTGTCAGAACCAATTTGCTCAAGGAAGATTGAAGGGAGGGATTCCTCGTTCTAGAGTTGATGGCTGCACAGGAGGCATTACTGATCTTTGCACCACTGCTTCAAGATCATCATGAGGATTCAGACAGTAGCATATGTGTTGAAAATCAGGGAGGAAAGCAGCCTTGGGCAGATTGTGGCACACATCTTTTGGTTGCCGGAGTGCAATATGTTGTCCCTATCAGTCTCTTACCTTCCTGGGGTGGAGAATATGTGAGTAGACACTTTTTGAGCACACGCTTTCTGGATCTAAACAAATGGATGTTTCCTATAACTGTTTGCTCAGTGGGGCACCCTGCAAGTGGATTTAGTGGCATCTCCTGTCAGTGCTCAGCTGCTAGTGTTCTTCTCCTGGTTCTTCCATCCGAGAGCCAGGGGTCAGGATGCTCTGTCTCAGCGCTGGATTTTCTGGCCTGTAAACCTTTTTTTCTCAAACTTCCCTAATCCTGAACATGATCCGTTCATGGTTTCCACTGTTGAGGCAGTTGTTGATAGCTCTGCTGATGGCACTTCAGAGGTCTTTGGTACTCAGACAGCATGCCTCATCCCAATATAGCTCAATTAGATGGCCTAGTTATTTTTAAGAAGCCTGCTAGCCCAGGTGGGCATAGCAGAAGAGGTCCAGTGGAATCTGCTTGAATCTTGGAAGATATCATTAAATGCTACGTACTATTGCATGTGGAAAAGATCTTTGGTGTGGCAGTGATTACTCAATGTGCAATCCTGAGTCTTCCCCTCATATTGAGGTCTTGGCGCTCTTGCAATCGGTCCTAGACAAAGGGCTTGGCTACAGTTCGGTCCAGTTGTCGACCGTTTCAGCTCTAACTGTTCATTGCGTAGAAGATCATGTTTCATATGAGCAACCTTATAGCTAAATCAACAACCAGTCGTGTCTCGGAAAAAATCCAAGCTTTCTCAGCCAAGTCTTCATATTTTGAGCTGTTTCAAGACAGAGTGGTTCTTAATCCAGTTCCATCTTTTCTTCAATAGGTTGGACCTTTTCTCATATAAGTTGGGAAGTGGTGCAACCTTCATTGTCTGCAGTTTCGGGAAAGGAAGATTGGTCAAGGGTGGACGCAGTTTTTAGGTCATTTTTTTTCAACGTATCTGCAGAGAACGCAGGATTTCAAGCTGGCAAATAACTGGTTATCTATTAGTAAGTCCTAAAATTGATCAAATGGCCCCGCCTAGAATCCTGGTAATCCATATCCAAATCCTGGTAATCCAAGTATTCAAACACTTTCATTGCTCATTATCGCTTAGATGTAATGTACGGCCCGGCTTGAGCATTGGGCACTTCAGTGCTGACCTCCGCTCTTTCTGTCTAATATAATACAGGTTTTCTTGGCATTCAGTTGGAGTGATGTGTGGTTATATTTTCCCGCCCTGTTTTTTGTATGTTTTTTGATTCCATACGTAGGCTGACATGTCCAGGAATAGGGAAAATTGTTATTATGCTTACCGTAATTTTCCTTTCCTGGAGGCTCATCATATCAGCCTAGGGTTTCCCGCCCTGATGTTCCGTCACGAGGAGGGTTTAGAACTTAGGGGTATAGGGAGGCCCTCCTTTTATTCATTTAGTGGGTTGTCCTATGGGGGTCAGAGGGGAGGACCTGACCCATACGTAGGCTGACATGATGAGCCTCCAGGAAAGGAAAATTCCGGTAAGTATGACAACAATTTTCCCTTTAGCTTCCTAATGCAGTGTATTGCAGTCTGGTAATTTTGGGTCCTCCGGGTAGCATTGCAATGCAACTGAACCACTATATTCATTTTTTTTTCATAAATTAAATATATTTGTATTTTATTTTTAATGTATTAAATAGGATGTTTTACACATCTATTAATGCAATTATATGTTTTCCTAATCTATCTTTAGCCAGGAGCATACAGTGTTTACGTGCACTAAGAATTCTTCAGCTCTCAGATGTTCCCGATATTTTCAATGGACTTGAGCACATAATAGATTCATTTTCAAACAACTGCAACCAAATAAAAGAGCTTCATTTAAATAACTGCTGTTTGACTGCAAAGGCTGTGAGATCTCTGAGTAAGTACTGGAGCAGTTTCATAGTACATTCCTTTACTGTTAAATCATACGATTAAGTGTAAAATGTACTCTGTTTGGGGTGTCTGGCTTCCAATGAAGGATGACTAACTCTTAAAATAAGGGTTGAAATTATTTAAAATATGGAAATAAATACATTATGGTTACAGATAAGGAAATGGGTTAAAACCATGTGTAGCCAGGAGTTTCGAAATATTCCTCTGGAATACAGACAATGGTGTTCATTGCTTAACATGGGGACTCCCTCTAGTGCTTGCTTTTGGAAAATACTGTATTTGCAGCCAGGGTGATGCTTTGTCGGCGTTCTAGTGTTGAACAAGGAAATAGTCAGCAGACTCTTAATGAGGAGGACTCCATTTCCCATCGGGCTGTGCTACGCTGGAGACTTCTGGGAGGTGCAATGCATTGTAGGAGACTTATTTAAACAGGGGTCCCCCCCTAGAACACAGAGTGAGACTGAGGGACATGTCATGTAGGCGCGGGCGGCCTTGAATCTTTCAGAGGTGACGGTAATATTTCCAGTCTCGAGTACGTCGTTCCTTCTTTATTCTCCGCCTCGGGCTCGTCGACGGTTACCCCGTCGGCGAAAGTAACGGTAGGCCCGAGGCGAAGAATAAAGAAGGAACGACGTTCTCGCGACCAGAAGAGGTATTACCGCCACCTCTGAAAGATTCACGGCCGCCGACGTCTGGAGTGCCGGCCGCCGCTTTTTATCCTTATTTTGTGTAAAGAGACCTGTAAAGGGGCCTTAGTAATTCCGGCCCTTTTTCCAGACTTAGGGCCCTTACAGGGCCCTTTTACCCCTGACAACCGTTCATACATCGACATAGTGGACGTCTACTAAAGTCAACCGACCTTACGAAACGAATCCGGCGTCCGGATTTAGACTACCGTCGTCGTACGTCCCAAGGAGAGACTAGCTAGTGCGATAGGGTTCTCCGGTAACAACCGAGGAGGAAGGGGAATTTATTCAGAGGATGTTACGTAACGTGGAGGGTCTTCAGAGGTCGCATCGTGTCGGGCTACCCTTTACCTCAGGAGGAGTAATTCTCAGACGACTGATAAAGGAACAAGTTGTGATCTTGCGGCTGTTTCGTAGTGGGACCGACGTTTATGTCATAAAAGGTTT
>BLSH010537569.1:268623-305604 GCA_018402905.1 Glandirana rugosa | reverse complement strand
AACAAGGAAATAGTCAGCAGACTCTTAATGAGGAGGACTCCATTTCCCATCGGGCTGTGCTACGCTGGAGACTTCTGGGAGGTGCAATGCATTGTAGGAGACTTATTTAAGGGGAAGGAGGAGCCAACAATGGCCTCTTGGGATAGCGTGATCGATCAGAGAGGAACCCTGCATGCTGCTGCCATCAGATTTAGGCCTGCGGCCTAAGCAAAGCATTCCAGCCAACTGAAATCATCTGCAGGTGATACAGCTACATACTTGCCAACAGTCCCCATTTTCCCGGGACATTCCCGGGATTCAGACCTTTTTCCCGGCCTTAATGATTCCGGGGAAATGTCCAGAGAAATGTGTTTTATTCCTATTTTTCGCCGCCGGCCGTGAGGTCTGCAGCCGCCGGCACTTAGAAAGTCTCCACCGCCATTATGGAGAAGACCAGCGCTCTTGCAGCAAGGAAGAAATAAGAAGCGGAGCCCGGATGGCAATGAAAGCGGCTGCCCCATTGGCAGCTGCTCGGGCTCCGCCTCTTATTTCTTCCTTGCTGCATGAGCTCTGACCTTTATAATGGCAGTGGAGACTTTCTAAGTTCCGGCGGGCGCGGATGTACTGTACAGGGAGTCAGAGTGAGACACAAGATCCCCCCCTGGGGACAAAGGGACCACCAAACACCCTCATGGGGACAAAGGGACCACCATCCCCCCCGGGGACAAAGGGACCACCAACCCCCTGGGGGCAAAGGGACCATCATCCTCACCTAGGGACAATGGGACCACCATCCCTCCCCCGGGGGCACAGGGACCTCCACCCCCTGGGGACACAGGGACCACCATCCCCCCTGGGGACACAGGGACCTCCACTCCCCCAGGGACACAGGGAACACCATCCCCCTGGGTACACAGGGACCACCATCCCCACGGGGACACAGGGACCACCATCCTCCCCTGGTACACAGGGATCACCATTCCCCCCTGGGGACACAGGGACCACCATCCCCCTGGGGACCCAGGTACCACCACACCCCGGGGATACAGGGACCACCACCCCCCTGGGGACACAGGGACCACCATCCCCCCTGAAAACACATGGACCAGAGTGAGACACCAGATCCCCCCTGGGGACAAAGGGACCACCATCCCCCAGGGACAAAGGGACCACCAACCCCCTGGGGACAAAGGGCCCACCATCCTCACCTGGGGACAATGGGACCACCATCCCTCCCCCTGGGGACCCAGGGACCACCACCCCCCCGGGGATACAGGGACCACCATCCCTCCAGGGGATACAGGGACCACCACCCCCCGGGGACACAGGGACCACCATCCCCCCTGGAAACACAGGGACCAACACCCCGCCAAGGACATCACTGTAAATCAGCAAGACAGAAGCATGGACTAGCTGCATCTGTGGTGACAAAAACTGCATCTAGTGACAAGTGACAAGCTGCATCATCTGGCAGGGGACGTGGCAAGTGACAAGCTGCATCTTCTGGCAGGCGACGTGGCAAGTGACAAGCTGCATCTGGTGGCAGGCAACTTGGCAAGTGACAAGCTGCATCTGGTGGCAGGCGACGTGGCGAGTGACACACTCGGGGCTCCCACTAATTCTGCATTATGGTGAATTGAATTATTATTATGTAATAATAGAAATAATGTGCTTCAATCATCCTGACACCATACCAACCATGGTGCCGGGATAATTGAAGTGCTAACACCAGGTGATTGGAGTATCTTTATCTGCTGATTGTTACACTTTCTGGGATACACATATTATATTGTCTTCTAGTATCTGGGCCTGCTATCCCTCCACCCCTCTCTTTCCTTCCTTCTCTCTCCTTCCCTCCCTATTTTTTTTCTTTCTCCCTCCATCCGTCGTTCATCTCAGACTCGAACCACGCCCCTTTGAGCCACACCCCATCAAGCCACACCCACTGTTCCGTGTAAACCACGCCCATTTTTGCAATGACAAGCTTTGCACGCCGATTTACTCCCCTTTTTTCTTGACACGCCTACAAATGAGTGCCCCTCCACTAATTAAATTATGACCCCGCCCACTGGTAAAAATGTGTCCCTATTCATTTTTTTACAATGTTAGCAACTATGCAGCTTGTGTTCACTCTCCAGTAATACAGTGAATTAACAAAGGAACTATCCGAAGCTCATCTTTATCTTGATGGAAGCCGCATCAGCTACTGCAACAGTCATATCTATCGATCAGGAGAGCTGCAAGGAGTGCAGCGAATGCTTTACAACTCCCAGGAGCAAACAGTCTACATGAACTAACGGTTCCAGCATTCCCAGCATCATTGACTGAGCGCCAGATCGTTTATCTTCATACAGTCCCTTGGAACTGGTGAGCAGGCTCAGTGCCCACACATAAGAGTACACATACTGTCTTTACAGCATATCTTTATTGCCTCTTGGAATACAGTTTACAGTTGGGATAGCAGTTGTGACTAATCTTATTCAAGAAGTCAGTGGAATTTAACCTATTTGTGCCTCATCTTATTGATTAGAAGGACACAGTATTTATAGGTACCTAATTCTTATTGCCGGTCGAAGATTGCTTGGACATTTCAAGACAGGAGAACTGCACCTACATCTACCCATTTTCTCCTCAATCATATACTCGGGGCTATTGCTTGGCATTGTTTTCCCCCCTAAGAACTCTTTATACTAGAGCAGGGGGAATAATATATAAGCCAATGTTATTTAGTGTGTTTAGCTATAGTTCAATTGTTAAATGATATAATGTATTTGTGCATTGTAGAATACTGCTTATAAGTTGAGACAGAATCCATTGAATGGTACCAATTTATCCTTTGGGTCATCGGTTTGAAATAGGGATTCACTGTACTATTTAATTTATCAAATTTCAGTAGACACTCTCAAATTGCCTCTTTTGCAAAGACCCATTAGGTATTGTTTAAGCTCCATTGGAGGAATTGCATTATTTTCAATTATTGATATTGTTGGCGAATACAGGGAGTAGTGAAAGTGTACAAATCATTTACTCCTTTTGTTCACCAGAACCTTCAAGTTGACTACTTATGTGAAGAATTGTGATATTTACTGTTTACAGTTGTCATTATTGTCCCAGAAATACGAGTTAAAAGTAAACCTTTCTAACTCTACCTGTGTTGTGGTCTCCATTACTAAAATTGAGTTATTGATCATAAAAACTTGCAATATGAGCAAACCAATAGTGTCAGGGGTGGTGGAGGACCCTCTGAATGAGGAAATCCAAGGGGGAATTGATTCTTTCAGCAACCCTCAAGGGGGTAGCGCTACACATGGGGAGGGAGATGGACTCCGTTAGTCTAACACACGCATACACACATTCTCTCTGAATCTCTCAGGCCAGGGTCCTTTTTGCAGACTTGAGCCCAACACCCCGGCTGGAGGGGGGGTTGGTAATCACAGACATTAAAGACATTTGAACCAAAAGTCATACATTTATTCCCCTCTCAGGCTCTTTGAGCAAATAATCATACAGGATGTCCATCCCATTCATCACCTTTCAGGCCCCATGCTGCCCAGGTGTGAGGGGGAAGTTGAATAGCCTCAGGGGTCCCACTGGTCAGATAATGACTTTGTACATTCTTCTAGCCCTGTTTATTGCAGACTGGCTGTGAACGCTGTCATTTGCCTTACATCAAAGTCCTTTAAAAGTTATATTGTCAAAGCCATATTATTCTCACATCATATATATATGCCCCATCATTAATATCAATTACCTCTCCTCCTCTTGTGCCTGATTGCAGGGCTGCTGATAGAAAATCACGGGGCCCTGTACAGACTACCTGAGAGGACCCCCCAAGAAAATATTTAGGCTGGGTTCACACCTATGCAAATTGGATGCGGCTTAAACCGCATCCAATTCACAGGACACTTGAAAAACCATTGATTTCAGCGTGTCCAGTTCACATATGTCCGGTGCATTTGAACTCTGCATTGCACAAAAAACGTGTGCATTTTCTGTGCAATGCACTGCGTTTTCCCAGCCCGTTGTGTTCAATAGGAGTGCATCTAGCACGGAGATGCACTTCGCACTGAACACGGATATATTCCCCTGCTCGCGGCACCTCCCCCCGCAGCTGCTGCACTATGAGAACAGACAGGAGCTGCCAAACGGTGGCTCCGCCCCTTCTCGGCAGCAGACAGGCTGGAATTCGCACCGTACTGGTGTGAATCCAGCCTAAAGCTATATTTCGCTAAAAATGCAATAAAACTATAAGCAGACACAAATACAACATAACTCACAGAATTCCTGCTAAATCTAAAAGATAAAACTGAGTTAATAAATAAAAAAATATACAGGCTCTGGGATCAGAGGGACAGAGGGAGAGAAAAAAAGTTAGGCTCCATGCACACTTGGCTTAAAAGAACCCCAGTTCACCTGGCAGAAAAAAACGCTCATATAGAACATTTTTGTACACAATTTAGACGAGTTTAGGAGAGCTTTATATTTTTTCCTGCCAGTGAGCTCCAATCAGAAACGCAAACCAGAAGGGTTTTTTTCTGCCTCTAAACGCTGAGCTCAAAATATGCCTCTAATTGTCCTAATGTGCATGGACACATAGGATAACATTGAGCTGCTTCTACAGGTAGAACACAAAACTCCTGTAGAAGCAGAGATTTTTAGGCCGTTGTAGCACTGGCTTAGTATTGCCTCTGGGATATATGCAGAATATTGCTCTCTGCAACATTGCAACATTGCATTGAATTTCCTGACTAAACTGAACTCAGAGACTAAAGGACAGACTCTATTGTTTACTGCTGTAGCTAAGAAGGAAGTCCACCCCTAACAACAAAGGACATGATTGGATAGCAGCCCAGGAGAGCTGTGATTGGGTGGCCAGGCCATTTTTGGGGGGAGAGGAGACACCAGGAGGAAGAGACAGGGGGAGGAAGACTGGGATGGCGGCAGCCACACAGGGGGAAGTGGCCATCTTGCTTTTCTTCTGTGCATTGCCAGGGCCTGTGATCAGGTCAGTGACCCTCCTAAAGGGAGGTGCAGACTTCAGTGAAGTTTGCAGTGTGTTATTCTGCCTTTGTTGCCTGGCCTCTGAAGGTGTGCTAACTTTGCAGTGCCATTGAGAAATGAATTTCAGTGCTGCAGCAGTCATCATCACCCTCCTGTTTAGCAAATGCTGTGTCCTGTGTTGCTTCTATCTCCATCCAGTCAGTGATCAATTTACCAATTGCTGCAAGGAAGATATATCAAGTGCATCTAATGGTGAGAGATCTTCTGCCATCCTTGTGTGAGTGGATCTTGCCTAATCCTGCTAGATCCAATTTACTGCTAATGCAGCTCTATCTGAAAGTGGATCACCACATCTGTTAATCTTTGTTATCCTGTGACACTTTGCCAAGATACCCTTTTTCATCCTGTGGATTACAAGTATTGCTTCACAAAAGGCTGAGTACTCAAACACAGGGTTTTAAGGGTCCCAACGCTGGCAGACTGTGTGTGTGTGTCTAGAATTCCCACTGGCCAGTGGTTAGCTAGAGCCTACAAGATCTAGCTAGGCTTTTATATTTAGTAATATCGCTTTTGGTAATTGTTGAACATTATTTTTGTATTGTGCAACTGACCGTCTCGTTCACCACTCACTCACGCATTTCAGGCAAGGCCTCTCACTGGCGTTAAAGTGAACGAACGCCATTCCTGTTTAATTTGCTGAGCAGTTGTATTATATCATTGCAGTTAATATTTGTATCCTGTTAATCAGTTTATCTCTTTCCAGGGCTTATTGCTAGTTCTAATAAAGCCCAGCTAATAGTTTAAACAGTGTATTGGTGTTACTTGGATCCAGGTGAGGGTGAGTCATCACTGGAGGGGAATAGAAGACCGGTATATTACAGCGGCCCTTGCGGGGGTAGCGCTACACCAGTGTGCATGGAGCCTAAGTTAGAGAGATCAACTCAGGAGCAGAAATAACCTTAGAGTCAGTGCTGGGGGGGGGGGCACACAGGGAGGGGGATTAGTGAAGGATCACTGTCTCTTTCTTAGCAGATAAAAGCTGGCAGCAGGGAGAGAGGAGGAGAGCAGCTTTCATCTGCTGGAGGAAAAGAGACACAATTATCGTCTGTCACTAATCCCCCTCCCTGTGTGAGCCCGCTGTGTGCTCGGGCCCCGTACAATAGAGCTGTTGTGCTACCACCAGGTCCCCCCATATCAGCGGCCCTGCCTGATTGGCACACAATCATTTGCCACTAGATACATACAAAAGTTGATAACGGCCTTACTCCAATCCTTGTGATGTTCCCGCATGAAGGTATTTCACTGAAGAGGATTCCCTGCCAATATAGCTGTTCGTGGACAGCAAGCCTTTCTTATCAGGAACCCTTATATTCCACATTTACTCGCCATTCCACATGGATGCAAACAACCTGTCACCATCTCCCTCATAAAAAGCACACCAACATTATATACACTATATACATTCACTATGCAATAGGCTAACTTCCTCCATGCACAGTTAAATAATATATATTTTATAACAGTGAACCTAATATACTCCCAAATTATGCTATCCAATAAAGAGAAAAGGGAAATTATAAAAAGGTACCAATACCAGCTATACCAGTATGATTCTCACAAGTGATGGGAAAATCAATAAGGCATCACTTATGACATCCAAGGACATTGTTTGAGTATGCCAACAACCACGCCCATGCTGCACCTGTCTGTTGCACCTATCAAATCTTTCGAGCATGCTGGAGAATTGTGCGATTGAGCTTACTGCTAGTGGTCAATACTTTGATATGTCCATGCTCAGCTTATTTTGGGTACCTTTGACAACACACCAATTGTCTCTTGCACCAGTTGTCTCTTGCAGTCACTAATTTGCGCTTTTAGATGATTGACAAAGTATTGACCGCTAGCACTAAGCTCTTCGTTTAAAGCCTATATTGAAAGGTGCAAGTAAAATGAAGAAAATAATACAAACTTTGCAGTTATTCTTCCTGGTCCCCCTTAAGTACCACTTTAAAGTATGTTAAAAAGATTTTCTTCCACAACTATAATAATACCATAAACTTCATTATTACAAATATTCAAGCATGTAACCCTTTACAATCATTATTTACAGTTTCTACACTTTCATATACTACCAAGCATCATTCTGATTATTGGTGATTGCAGTGTCTCTCAATCTTCTTTAACAATCACTATAAATACCCTATTGTCCATATCAGACATTCAAAATGTCCATTTCCAGGTGATGTCCTTACACACTGGAACCGTAAATTATAAGTAATCTCAAGCAATGTTGCCAGAGACAGGAAAGTCCAAGTCTTATTCTTTGGGCTAGGCCATTTAAAAGCTCTGTATTAACCTAGATGTCAGGGGGATTCCACTTATGCCATCCATAGGAAGCTATGCATTTATTGCAATTGCCACTACAAGAATGGCTTTCTGTTCCTCCTCCAGGTTCCCAAAATGTACATATCTAAGTTGCCTCATTATAGAACATGGAAATAAAAAAACAAGAGCAGCATTCGATTCTTAGCATTTAGTATCTCTATGCCCTCATGGAACTCCCTGTTATCTCCAGGCTTAGACCAGACTATGGTCTCAATTTGGCCTTGCTGGGGGTATTCTTCCCCACAAAAAAAAAAACTCTTGTGATGCTTGTAGCCAGGAGCCAGCTACTGTTGCATGCAATTCAAAGGACAGTGTGCAGTGCTATTGTTATAGGGTTGTTTTCTCTGAGTGTTGGCCTGGACTCCATATTGTCATTTCCTAAAGGTAGAGCACTGAGCAGATCAAAGCATCGTGTGATGTGTAGTCCAGTATGCTGGGGTTTTACTTCTAGAAGGACTGGTTTGAATTACAACTACCAGCCAGCTTTGGAAGAAGAACAGACTGCTGGGAGAGCATATAAAAAGGCTGGTTTAGGCCTAGATGCCCTCTTGGGACCTCAGCCTGGATCTGCAAGCAGGCACTCAGTGTCTGTCTGTCTGTGCTGCGGCCGAGTCATGGCCTGTGCAAGAAGAGTCATTAAGTGGGGGCACATGTGGACAGCATCAACTTACTGTCTGGTGGTAGCCTGGAGGCCGCTCCTGCTCCATCTACACCAGATCCGGGTAGGCCGCGGCACGGTGCGATGGAAGTTGGATGCCTCCCCTGAGCCAGGACCTTGAGGGAGATCCTGTAAAGCCATCATCATCAGCATTATCCATTACAGTACCTGCCCATCCAGCTACATAGACACTGTATACAGACATCATTATTATTATTATTATTATACAGGATTTATATAGCGCCAGCAGTTTGCTCAGCGCTTTACAAAAATGAAGGCAGACAGTACAGTTACATCACAATTTGGTACAAGAGGAATCAGAGGGCCCTGCTCGTTAGAGCTTACAATCTAAGAATTGTCTTTATTAACATTGCTGGTACCTGTAATACCACAGGGTACAAGCCCATCTAGCTACATAGACACTGTATACAGACACCTTTGCTTTTGTTTACATTGCTGGCACCTGTAGTCCCACATGATACAATACCCTTAAGCAAACAGTTGCAGTGATCACTTTGCTACTCAAACCACATAGGGAGATTCTGTATCCTCTGCTGGCTAAAACCATACCAGCTGAATTGCTCTGCTCTACCATTCAGGCTTGCCTCATCCACAGTTCTTTAAGTGCTACCTGAAGGCCTACAGACTTCATCTTTAAGATAGAGCTACCTTTAACCCTTTTGTTTCCCCCACAATCTTTACAAGTGACTATTGCTATTGAACACGAAGGGGTTTTCCTTCAGCTTGTAGGGACTCTGTTTAGCCACTTAAGGACCGGAAGCTTTTACCCCCTTCCTGACCAGGCCATTTCTCAATCGTTCATTGACAGACGCAGCCTCTCATCTTGACATGTGGGGTTTATGCAGCTTTCACTAGGAGTGGACTAGGCAGAATGAAGTTCAACTCAAAGCAAGCACAGCCCCTCCCAGGGGGCAGTCCTCACTCGCATAACCCCCTCCAGCCCTGCTTCAGCACTTCAGTTTTTTATGCCTAGTGTAAGGAGTAGGACCTGGCTCCCTGCTGGGATCTGCGGTTCCCCGTTGCTTTTTTTTCTTTCTTTTCTTTTTTCAAGAAATTCTGATAGAAGAATACAATCAAGCAGCCTGCTGGGTGACAGGCTGGATATCCTAGATCCAAGGAGTCTCGTTCCAAACATCCCGCCAGCTCACCTAGGACCGGGCGCCCTGTGTCCATGTCACGGGTACCGCATGGCCGTTTCGGGTGGCAGGACTGCCCTGGGTGGCTACCCGCTGCACCCGTCCAGAGCAGTGAGTGCGATTCCCCCCCCACCCCCCTCCGTCGGAGGGAAGAGGGCCTAGGGGGGCGTCAGGCGGTGCCGCCCTTTTTTTCTCCCTTTTTAGGGCCTGGTCATTCGCGGTCCGTCCGTCCGTTCGGATTGCGCAACCCCCCCACTACCAGAGCTGCGGTCCTCCCTGTCTGCATAGGTCCCCCTCTGTGGTAGCGGCCGCCATCTTCCTGTACCGGCCACATGGTCGCACGGCCGCCATTTTCCCATGGCTGGCAGTGTGTTACATGGCCGCCATTTTCCCGGAGTCGGCCGTGTGTTTTAGTAGCGGCCGCCATTTTGCGGTGGCCGACGGCAGCGTTTGGCCTCTAGTGCCTATGGCGGCTATTTTGGTGTTGTCCATGTAGGCTGAGGGGCGGCCCTGCTTCTCCTGGCGTGCTTACAGGCTGTAAGCTTTACACGTGGGGACCGTGAGCAGAGGGACTGGCAGCTACAGCAGCACAGCTCCTGGGGTGGTGGGTGAGTCCTCCTGGGAACCTCTGAGGGCCCTTAGGCAGCGACTGTGGGGGGCGGTTTGGCGGTACACTTTGGGGTGCGGGCTATGGTGGCTGAAGCTGGGGCTTCCCAGCCAGGGGTCTCTGGTGGGGACTAGGCATCGCTTGGACCGGTGGTCCCGCTGCACACCTTGACGGCCCTCCTGGAGGGATATTTCTCCCATGAAGAACCGATCCGTGACCGGGTGGTGATCAAACGGCTACCTCCTCCTCTGTCCTTTGGTGAGGACTCGGAGCCGGAGGGGGGCTCTGCGGTGTCGGGGACCCCCCTAGAGCTGTCGGAGGGTGAACTCGAAGACCCCTCGGATGAAGAGGAGGAGCCCTCGGGGGCCACTGCAGCTCGTGAATGGGCTCTGGTGGGGTCCTTGGTTTCAGCGGTACGTGAGACGCTGAAGCTGGCCCGGCTGTGATCCAGGGGGCGCCGTACGCTTTTGGGTCGCATAAGCCGGCCCGGGCGCCTAAGGCGTTCCCCTATTTGTCGTACTTTGATCAGTTTGTTTACAAGGCGTGGCGGCGTCCTCAGGGGTCGTTTGCCATGCCAAAACGCTTTTCTGTGCATTATCCCTTTGAGGATACCTTGCTGCAGAAGTGGAAATCCCAGACGGTGGATCCGTTGGTGCCCGACTGAACAAGGCGACCACTATCCCAATGGAGGACTCTCCATCCTTCAAGGACCCGGCCAACAGGAGGACTGAGGCGGTGTCCAAGGCCATGTTCCTGGTTGCGGGGTCGGCTATGCGGCCGACGCTGGCGTCTGCTCTGGTGGCACAGGCGCTTACGGAATGGGCAACTATTGTGCACCAGGCTCTGGTGACTCTCCAGGCCCCTCTGGAACCTGTGCAGATGGCAAACCAGTTGATTCGGGGACTGAAGTATCTCTGTGATGCGGCCCGTGACATGGCCCCCATGCTGTCAAAACTGTCCATGTTCGCTATCGTCATTAGACGGCTGTTATGGCTGCGTTGCTGGTCAGGAGACCAGGCGTCAAAGAAGGGCCTGACGGACCTGCCCTTTGAAGGGGGTCGCCTTTTTGGGGCTTCCCTCAATGAAATCATCAAGGATTACACTGGGGGGAAGAGTACTTTTCTTCCAGAGCCCAGACGGGGCAAGGAGCCCCGGCGGGGCAAGGAACCCCGGCGCAGGGCGGGTCCTTCCTTCTCTGCGCAAAAGAGGTTTTTTTGCGCACCACGCGCCTCAAACAAGGGTCCCTGGCAGCGTAAGTCCTAAAAGGCAGAGAAGTCCTCCTCTGCAAGATGGGTTGCCCCCACCCGCGGCTCAGGTGGGGGGACGTCTCTTACGGTTCGCGGACCGGTGGACCTCGCGCATCTCGGATCTCTGGGTGCGCAAGGTGGTTTCGCCCAGGTACAAGATAGAGTTCCATACCCAACCCCCGGACAGATTCTTCGACTCCAATCTGAGGCTTCCCCCGGCACGGCTGCGGGCCCTGTTCAGGGCCGTGCATGCCCTGCTCCATCAGGGGGTGATTGTCCCGTTTTCGGCTGTGGAACGTTTCCGCGGTTTTTATTCCAATCTTTTTGTGGTTCCGAAAAAAAGACGGGGTCAGGCCTGTCCTGGACCTGAAGACTCTCAACTTCTTTGTGAGGGCGCGAAAATTCAGGATTGAATCTGTCCGCTCTGTGGTGGCGGCTCTTCGGCAAGGAGATTTCCTGGCCTCCCTGGACATAAAGGACGCGTATTTACACGTGCCCATATGTGTACACCACCAGCGCTTCCTGCGCTTTGCGGTGGGGGATCTCCACTACCAGTTTGTGGCCCTTCCGTTCGAGCTGGCCTCAGCCCCTCGGGTCTTCACCAAGCTCCTGGCCCCGGTGCTGGCTCTGCTGAGGCAGAGGGGCATAGCAGTGGTGGCATATCTCGACGATCTGCTCCTGCGGGCGGAGTCTGCCTCTGCCTTGTCGGAGAGTCTGGACATCACCCTTGGTTTCCTGCAGGACTTCGGCTGGGTGATCAACCTTCCAAAGTCGGTGCTGGCTCCGTCGCGCCGATTGGAATACTTGGGCTTGGTCCTGGATACGGAGCGGGCGAAGGTGTTTCTCCCTGACGCCAAGGTCTTGACACTCCAGGGGGCGGTGCGGGCCCTGCTGTCTCAGCGGAGGTCCTCTATCAGGTTTTGCATGCGGGTGTTGGGGCTGATGGTCTCCTCCTTTGAGACGGTGCCCTATGCCCAGAGTCACACCCGGCTCCTGCAGCAGGCAATCCTGCTACGGTGGGACAAGTCTCCGCTCTCCCTGGATCGGGTGATCAGTTTGGATCACCGGACTCGAAGCTCCCTAACCTGGTGGCTGCGGGCCCTGACCTTGGAGCAGGGGAAGTCCCTTACCCTGGACTGGACGGTGGTCACGACAGATGCCAGCCTGCACGGTTGGGTAGGGATCCTGAGGCGGTTGTCGACCCAGGGCCGTTGGTCTCCGGAGGAGTCCCGTCTCCCGATCAATGTGCTGGAACTGCGGGCGATCAGGCTTTGCATCTCCCACTGGTTGGGCAGGCTGCACGGGCGTCCTGTTCGGGTTCAGTCAGACAATGCCACGGCGGTGGCTTCTGTGAACCATAAGGGCGGAACGAGAAGTGCAGCAGCAGCGGCCCACATTCTGCGGTGGGCAGAGCTTCACGTGCCGGCAATCTCCGCCATTCACATCCCGGGCGTAGAGAACTGGCAGGCGGACTATCTCAGTCGCCAGAAGCTGGATCAGGAAGAGTGGTCCCTGCATCCAGAGGTGTTCCGCCAGATTTGTCAGAGGTGGGGCATGCCAGATGTGGATCTCCTGGCGTCCCGGCTCAACCGGAAGGTGCAGGCCTTCGTGAGCAGAACAAGGGATCCACTGGCAGACACGGCGGAAGCCCTTGTGGCTCCATGGTCTCGGTACCGGCTGCTTTATGCCTTCCCTCCACTCCCGTTACTTCCACACCTGCTGCACAGGGTGGAGGCGGAAGGGATCCCAACCATTCTGGTAGCACCAGATTGGCCTCGGCGTCCTTGGTACGCTGACGTGGTGCGGATGGTGGTCGAAGTCCCCTGGCAGCTCCCGCTACGCGATGACCTGCTCTCTGAGGGGCCCATCTTGCACCCTGCTTTACCCTCGCTGGCTTTAACGGCCTGACTATTGAGTCCCAGGTGTTAAAGGATAGGGGACTCTCTGAGTCCGTCATTCCCACTATGCTCAAGGCACGTAAGGCCACTTCGCGGAAGATATATCACCGCACTTGGAAGGCCTACATTGCTTGGTGCAAGGCGGGGGGTTGGAACCCCCGTGCTTTTTCGGTGGCTCGGGTGCTGGCCTTCCTTCAGCAAGGCCAAGATCACAAGCTGGTGTCGAGCACGATTAAGGGGCAGATTTCTGCCCTGGCAATTATTTTTCAGCGTCCCTTGGAAACGCATTCCCTGATTCGTATTTTTGTTCAGGTGGTTCATCATGTCTCCCCCCAGGTTCGGTCGCCTTTGGCGCCGTGGGACCTTAATCTGGTCCTTTCTGTGTTACAGAAGCCGCCTTTCGAAAATATCAGGGAGATCTCAATGCAACTGCTTTCGCAGAAAGTGGCCTTTCTAGTGGCAATAACATCCGCTAGGCGGGTGTCTGAGTTGGCGTCTCTGTCCTGTAGGTCCCCGTACTTGGTCCTGCACAGGGACAAGGCGGTTTTGCATCCCTCTCCCTCCTTCTTACCGAAGGTGGTCTCTTCGTTTCACATCAATGAGGACATTGTCCTTCCTTTGCTGTGTCCGCACCCGTCTCATCCTAAGGAGGTTGCCTTGCACTCCCTGGATGTGGTTAGGGCGTTGCGAGTATATCTGGCAGCTACGGCCTCCTTTCGGAGGTCCGATTTGCTTTTTGCCGCGGTGGATGGTCCGTGCAAGGGACTGGCGGCCTCGTCGGTCACCATTTCACATTGGAGACGTCAGACAGTGACCCGTGTGTATGCTGTTCAGGGCTAGGAGCACCCCTTTCTGGTCATGGCTCACTCTACCAGGTCGATTAGTACTTCCTGGGCTTTCTGACACCAGGCGTCGGTTTCTTAGGTGTGCAAGGCGGCCACTTCGACCTTGGTGCACACTTTTTCTAAGTTTTACAGAGTTGATGTTGCAGCTTCTTCTGATGCTGCTTTCGGCCGCAAAGTTTTGCAGGCTGTGGTGTGAGGCGCGTCTGGCACCTCCCCAGAGAACTCTTTTGTTGGGCACTGTTGTTTTTGTTGCCCACCCCTCATTGTGACACTGCTTTGGGACATCCCCACATGTCAAGATGATTGGCTGCGTCTGTCAATGAACGATTGAGAAAATAGGATTTTTTGACTTACCGTAAAATCCTTTTCTCTGACTTCATTGACAGACGCAGCACTCGCCCCTCTTTGTTTGAGTTTGTACTGCTTGCTACGAACTGAAGTGCTGAAGCAGGGCTGGAGGGGGTTATGCGAGTGAGGACTGCCCCCTCTGTGGGGGCTGTGCTTGCTTTGAGTTGAACTTCGTTCTGTATAGTCCACTCCTAGTGAAAGCTGCATAAACCTCACATGTCAAGATGAGAGGCTGCGTCTGTCAATGAACTCAGAGAAAAGGATTTTACGGTAATAAAATGGATGTCCTTTTTTTCCCCACAAACAGAGCTTTCTTTTGGTGTTATTTAAAGGGGTTGTAAAGGTTCATTTTTTAAGTCTTTTATTATTTGTGTCAATGGATGACTGAACCCAGGGTGTCATAGGTGTCAGAGAACTTGCAGAGTCAGAGAAACCAGTGGGATACAGATTCTACCAGGGTAGCACTAGATTTGGGGGCTTGTGTGGGATACTCCATCTGGGATGCTCGAGCAAGTCAGGTGACATGTCCAAGGCTGAAGAGAGAATGGACTCGGTCACTGCCTCTGACTGGGGACGAGAACATGGGAGTCGATTTTAATTGACCATAGTATTGAGTGCCCGGAGTTGGATGGGCTGAAAAGGAGGTACGACAGTTGATGAGGAAGGCCGTCTCAGAGCAAGGGTCTTATCTTTTAGACATGAAACCTGAGTATGAAGAGGATTACACCTATATTCTCTTAGAATAGTGGGAGAGTATTCCAGTCGGGGGTTTCAGAAGAGTGCTGCAAGCTTGGCGAAAGAACTAGAGGCACCGGTGATACAATTACTGTCAGTAGGTGATCCTGATGAAAATTGCTCCCAACTAGGATCAGTGAGTCCAGCCTGTGAGGTGGCAGACGCCCCGGCTACAGGGATGCCACCAGCTTCCTTCTATATGGATATGAGTCGATTGGTTGAAAGCCTGATAAAAAGCAACACTATCTCTGCCCATCTCTCATTTGAGAACTGGATGGATCAAGCTATGCAAGCAGTTGAGAAATGGAATGTGCTGGAGGCGGTAATGAGACAGTGGATAAGTGAGAGTCTCAGAAGTCCAACAGCTGATGTTATCCAGAATTTTTAAAAAGGGGAAAACCAGACTGTGTGGCCATGGATTACATTGAGGCTTTGTGTGCAGTCTATGGTAGAGTCGAAAAGCTACCTGACTTAATGTACAATTTCGAGCACACGCATCAGTGCAGGTGAGAAAGGGTGTCCGACTACGTCGTCAGAGTAGATCGCATCCTGCATCAGATCATCTTGAAAAAAGGGATTGATCCTCGGGAAGCTGATAAAATTAGGCTCAAAAGACTTTTACAAGGGGCCAGACCCAAATATCCATTTGTGCTCCGGTTGTTGCTGAAGGGGATGCAGGTGGCTCCAAATTATGCAGAACTGGTGAAGCTGGTCAGAGAGGAAGTAGCTCTGTTGGATGAGAAGAATCAAGGGTCATGAGAGGTGACAAAGGTTACCCCAGAAGACAGAGAAGGTAACTGCTCTGCCAGTTCAAGTGGAGACTGGTGGGAAGGAAGTGGATAGTGACGAGGGGTCAGAGTGGGAGGAGTACTCTAAGGCACCCCGTGGTGCAGCCTGTACCTAAAGCTGCCCCTGTTAAGTTGCCCATGCAGGTGGCTCAAGCTCAAGACCAGATGGAACAGGCCTTGATACGCGTAACGGAAGCACAAGCCAAAGCTCAAGCGGGGACGACTGATACTCAGAAGTATTTCCAGTGGACAACCAGGGCATTTCAGAGTGCAGTGTCCTCAGAAGGAAGGGAAGACATAACTTCTTTCGGAGCTCTTGAAGGTGCTGCAAAAGTTACTTTTAATTTAAAGGCGGGAAACTTCCAGGGGTCTGAGTGAGGGAGCCAGCTGGGAACCCCAAGAAGTAACAGAGCTCCAAGATTGATAAAAAGAAGGCTGGGAAGAAACGCCGGAAGAAAGGCCTAGAGTTGACAATCCAGTCACTCTCAGAGTCAAGTAACCCTGGTTGGGGACACAGGCACGGGAGGTCAATGTCTCACCGCCAGCTAGGGCAATTGTCAGGTCAGCGTAGGGCTAGAAAAGATTACAGGTCCAAACTGGGAAAACCCCAGGAAGCCTACCAGAGTGATTAGTGGGGCCATCTCCAATTGTATCTGTGCAGGTATAGGGTATCTACACTAGGGCACTCTTGAATACTGGTGCACAGGTCATGTTACTCTACAGAGACTTTTATGATAAATACCTGAAGCACATTCCTCTATGCAAGCTTGAGGAACTGGAGATCTGGGGAATTGGGACTGACAAATGCCCATATGATGAACATATCCCAAACAAGATCACGTTTGGCCCAGCAGCTACTGGGAAAGTGGAGGCTTTCGATACAGTGGTGGTAGTGTGCCCTAGGCCACCAGGGGCTGAACAGAATTCAATACAGATTGGGACAAACACTAACTTGGTAAGGAGGCTGTTGTCATCAGTGATTGGAGAAGATAGTTCTGTGCCCAATGGGATTCACCGCAAATTGCTTCAGGCTTTTTGACATGTAGCCAAGAAACAGAGCGCCCCTGCCAAGGTAGTGGGACGTCTGTGGAAGCTGGAAACTAGGGAGAGAGTGTTGCAGCCTGGAGAAGTTTCTTGCCTGAAGGGTACTGTCAAGCTAACCTGGAATCAACCCGGCCCCTTCTTTGTGTTGGAGACTGATAAGAGGGCTGAAGCTGTTGTGCTAAAGATGGTCCCTGACCTGGTCCCTACTAAGGCTTTGTCTCAAACTGGGAAGAAGGTGCAGATCAGTCTTTAGAACATCACAGATCATCCAATTGCCCTAGGAGCACGTATGCTGGTGGGATGAGTGAGCGCGGCCACCCCTGTGCTCCCTGAGGAGGCTGTTGGAGAAAAAGAACATCAGCAGATGAAGAAGGAAATTCAGCATTGCACTGAAGCTTTACCTCCTGCATGGCAGGGAAGGATGAGACTACAGCTGGCTAGGTGGGAAAAGATCTTCTCAAAGAATGATTTTGATGTGAGATGTGCTTAGAGTGCCAGGCAATTAATTATTATTAGTATTATACACGATTTATATAGCGCCAATAGTTTACACAGCGCTTTACAATGTAGAGGGGGGACAGTACAATTACAATATAGTTCAATACAGAAGGGACAGGAGGGCCCTGCTCGAAGAGCTTACATTCTAAAGGGAGGAGGGTGGTGGTACAAATGGTAATAGCTGCAGGGGATGGGTTAATGGGGGTGGTCCAGGTGCAGTTCTTAGGTGGTTGAGGGATAGGCTTCCCTGAATAAATGAGTTTTCATGGATCTCCTAAAGGGACTGATCGGACATACTGGGGCAGGGAGTTCCAGAGGATGGGAGAGGCTCTGGAGAAGTCCTGAAGGCGAGCATGGGAGGAGGTAATAAGGGAGCTAGAGAGCAGGAGGTCCCAGAAGGAGCGGAGGGGACGATTTGGTCAATATCTGCAGACGAGGTTGGTGATGTAGCTGGGGGCGATGTTGTGGATGGTCTTGTATGTTGTGGTTAGTATGTTGAATTTTATACGGTGGGGTAGGGGAAGCCAGTGAAGGGATTGGCAGAGAGGGGCAGCAGTCACGGATCGGTTAGTGAGATGTATGAGTCTAGCAGCAGCATTCATGATTGACTGAAGGGGGGATAGCCTGTGTAAGGGTAGGCCAGTGAGGAGAGAGTTGCAGCAGTCAAGGCGGGAAATAACCAAGGAGTGAATACGTTGTTTTGTGGTGTCGTTAGTCAGGAAGGGTCGAACTCTGGAGATGTTGTGGAGGTTAAGGCGGCAAGATTTAGCCAGTGATTGGATGTGGGGGCTGAAGGGGAGGTTAGAGTCAAGGATTACACCCAGCACCCTGGCATGTATAGAGGGACCAATGGTTGTGCTGTTGATCTTAATAGTAAAGTCATAGGAGGGGGAGTGGGAAGGAGGAAATATAATAAGCTCAGTTTTAGAAAGATTGAGTTTGAGAAAGTGGTGTGACATCCATACAGATATGCCATTCCATAGGTTGGTAATCCGTGAGGTGAGCAAGGGGGTGAGTTGAGGAGTCGAGAGATAGATCTGGGTGTCGTCGACGTAGAGGTGGTATTAAAAGCCATGGGAGGTTATCAACTGGCCCAGGGAAGAGGTATAGAGAAAGAATAGGAGGGGGCCAAGGAGGAAGCCTTGGGGTACCCCAACAGAAAGTGGAAGAGGAGCAGAGGAGATGGAGTAGTGACACTGAAAGTGCGCTGAGATAGGTAGGAGGGAGAACCAGCATAAAGCAGAATCACGGAGGCCAAGGGAGTGGAATTTTCTGAGGAGGAGAGGGTGGTCAACTGTGTCAAAAGCAGCAGAGAGGTCCAGGAGTATGAGTATTGAGTACTGGCCATTGGTTTAAGCAGTTAGTAGGTTGTTGGTGAGTTTTAGTAGGGCAGTTTCAGTGGAATGTTGTGGGCTGAAGCCGGACTGTAGAGGGTCGAGAAGGTTGTTTTCAGTGAGGTAGCATCTCATTTGGTCGTGGACTAGGCGTTTGATGAGCTTGGAGGCAAACGGGAGTAGGGAGATGGGTCTTAAGTTATTCAAACAGGTGGGGTCAAGTGAGGGTTTTTGGGGTAACCAGTGCACGTTTGAGCGGGGAGGGAAAGGTGCCAGAGGAGAGGGAGAGGTTGGAGATGTGGGTTAGGGAGTTAGGATAGAGCGGGAGGGTGGTTGCAGTAATTTTGAGGGTACAGGGTCCAGGAGACAGGTGGTGAGGTGGGCCATGGAGAGGAGTTCATTAATTTCCTCTGTGGTAACAGGGCAGAAGGAGTAGAGTGTTGAGTGCAGTATTGGATCTGCTGTATTGGATAGGGGAGGAAGTTGGATGTTGGATATATCCTTACGAATTGTGTCAATTTGGCTTTTGAAATGGTTGGCAATTTCTTGAGCGGTAAGCAAGTTAGTAGGTGGGGGGATGAAGTAAGGAATTAAGGCTAGAAAAGAGTTGATGAGGTTTGGGTGAGAGGGTTTTGATGAGACTGTTGTAGTACGTTGTTTAGCAGTGTGGAGGCAGGAGTAGTATTTGAGAAGGGCAGATTTGTAGAGGGTAAAGTCTTGCAGGGATTTAGATTTACACCACGCTCGCTCAAGAGCACGGCTGCGTCTCTTGAGACTTCTGGAATCTGTTTGCCAGGGTTGTGGCAGATGAGGCCTAGTTCTGCGTGTAGAAAGAGGAGCAAGTGCATCTAGGGAGGTCAGCGTGTTGTTGTAGATGGAAGTGGTTTGGTTTGGGCAGGACAGGGGTGCGAATCTGGTTGCAGGAAAACCTTCCAAGAGTGAGCTCGGAGGATACTCCTCAGTAATCTGGGAGACCTCAGGGAACATCTGACCAAGTTGAAGAGATCAGGGGTCATTCAAGAGTCCAGAAGCCCATGTGCTATGCCTTTCACATTGTGGCAGTGCAGAAGAATGGATCATTGCGAATGTGCATTGATTATCGGACTTTGAATCAGCGTACCATTCCTGACCAGTACACAACCCCCTACTGTGCCTCACTGGAGCCAAATGGTTCAGTGTACTAGACTTAAAGATTGGGTACTACCAGATCTCCATGCATCCGGAGGATAAGGAGAAGACTGCGTTCATCTGTCCCTTAGGGTTCTACGAGTTTGGTGGGAGACATGAATCTGAAGTATTGTTGTACCTGGATGATATCATTGTGTTCGGGAAGACTTTGGAAAAGCATGAAGCCCGGTTGGAAAAGTCTTTGAACGGTTCCATGAGGAAGGGTTGAAATTGGCCTTGGAGAAGTGTCAATTTTACAGAATAAATGGATACAGGCTCCTACTCCAACGGCAACACTCTAGACCTTGTCTTCTCTTATCTGTGCACTCCGTGCAACCTTTCCAACAATCCTCTCCTACTCTCTGATCACCACCTTATTAGTTTCACTCTCTCGTTGTTTTCCACCTCCTCTCTCTCCAACCACCTAACAGTTACCCGCAGAAACCTTTGCCACCTCAGCCCTTCTCTTCTCTGCTACTGACCACCTCTATGACAAAATCTCACCCTTGTCCTGCCCCAACCTAGCCACACTTGTCTACAACAACAACTGTCATCCTCCCTAGACAAGCTCGCCCCCCTCACTACAAGCAGAATCAGGCCCCAGACGCTACAACCCTGGCAAACAGACAACACCAGAAGTCTTAGAAAACGTAGCCGTGCTCTTGAGAGTCTGTGGCATAAGACTAAGCTCCAAGAAGACTTCAAACATTACAAATCTGCCCTCCTAAAATACTATTCCTGCCTCCAAACTGCCAAACAGACCTACTTTTATTTTTTTAATTTCAATATTTTTATTGAAGTTTGTTGTACAAATCAGGTTAATTACAGTGGAAAGAATTTTTCAAAACTCTATCAACAACAGTCAAATAAAGAATACAGATTGATATCAGGAGTGTATAAAGAAAAGAATAAGTAGCACAATCTTTTAGGGATATAAAAGAGGCATTGTTAGGATCAAGTTAGATAAGTTAAGGCCTCAAACTGGCTAGAAGAGAGAGCATCTAGGCTTCATATTCACAGAAGTCAATTATAAATGCTTATAAGGATATAGTATACAACAGCCATGTAACTGAACTGGCTCCCACCAGCACAGGCCCCATGGGCCTCTGGAAAACCTCCTGGCCCCCGGCACCCCTAATGGGAACAAACTGTACAGAGAGCCGAGGGGTTCCCCACCCCACAGCACCCCCCCCAGAGGGCCCCAGTCTCCAAACAAAACCTATACATTTCTCCGCCAGGTCAACAAAAGAGCCACCATGAGTGCCTAAACCCTCACTCTTATGTTTGCGATCCCACCACCCTCAAGTACATAGCGGTGGTGTTTAACAACATGACGAGAATAAGAGAGAAAAGAAAAGGGAAAGGAGTAAGGAAATATGAAGATAAGGAGGGGAATGCCTTAGAGAAAAAGGGTGTAGCAAGATAGCCGTAGACTCTATCATTCGCTCAAAGAATTTGTTGTCCTGGAATACCCAGAGTTAGCGAAACTCCTATACAGGTCGCCCATGGTTCCCAGATCAGCTCGAATTTGTGTAGATTATCTGTTAGAATACTAGCTAGCCTTTCTTGTATCATTAGCCAAGAGATTTTTCGGATAGCAGCTTTTAGGGAAACCCATTCTTGTTTCCAAGCCCTAGCTATTGTAACCTTGGCTCCCAGTAATATAAAATGGATTAATTTCCTGCTAGCTTTCGTGGCATTAGGGATGTAGTCATTTAAAAGTGCAGTAGGGGACCTCGATCGTTTGCATCCTGTTACTTGTTGAATAATACAGAATATTTTAGACCAATAGGACCGAATTCTCGGGCATTCCCACCAAACATGGGCCATGGTGCCCTTGAGAAGACACCCCCTGAAGCATAGCGGATCCGCAGTTGGATAGAGTATAGTGAGTTTAGCTGGTGTGAGGTACCATCTCATCATAACTTTTAAACTGGCTTCAGAGATAGTGGTATTTAGGATACCCTTGTAAGATCTGGAGCAGGCAGCTTGCCATTTGTCCAGTTCCCATTCAAACTGGAGGTCTGACTCCCATTTATTCATAAAAGCTGATTTTGTAGTGGGAAGAGTGAGTGCTTCGTATATGACCAAGATACCACCCTTCTGTAGTGATGGCTGACCACACCAACGTTCATAGTCAGTGTAACTGGGGGGGAGCGGTTTATCCCTCCAAAGTTTGTGAAGAAAATTGGAAATTTGATAAAATCTAAATTTCTCTTAGTTAGGAAGCTCAAATTTATTTATACAATAATTAAAGGTGATTGGGCCGGTAGCCATGAAGAAGTGTCCTATGCGGAACAACCCCTTGTTTAACCACCATTGAAAGGCTTTGATATTTAGCCCCGGGGGAAAATCCGGGTTATTGAAGAGGTGTGCTAAAGGTTTAACTGAGGAAACTAAGGAGGATGTATGACTAATTTTATCCCAGAGGGCCAGTTCGTTAGAGAGCGTAGGAGCCAAAATTGGGGGTCTATCTTTAGGGGAACACCATAAAAGAAAATCTAGCGTGTGCTGTGGGGTGGCCTGTCTTTCTATCCGCACCCAGTCCTGTTTCTCCTGCCTGAAGTAGACAGAAGATAGTTGGGCCAGCCTGGCGGCCTGAAAATATTTCGCTAGATGGGGTAAACCTAGACCTCCCTTCTGTCTATGGTGAAAAAGGGTTTGTTGGGGGTTCCTATATCCTGAGTTTCCCCAGATGAATTTAAGGATTTTACTTTGAAAGGAGGAGAGGTGGTCCTTCCGGATAGGAACTGGCAAAGAGCGAAAAAGGTAGAGGAGTCTAGGCAACAGAGTCATTTTCACTGAATTAACTTTCCCAAGCCACGAGATACCCTGCTTAGACCAAAGCTTAAGATCATCCTCGAGCTTCCGGAACATCAGAGGGTAGTTACTACCATATAAGGTTTCGTATTTAGATGTGAGGTTGATCCCTAAATATTTAATTGAGGTGTCACTCCATCTAAACTTGAAGTCCATCTTGAGCTTGGCGACTGTCTCAGGAGGTAGAGAGACATTCAAGGCTTCAGATTTAGTATAGCATATAGTATAGTATAACCCGGAGCCCTGAAATCACAGAGAAATCTTTAAGGAGCTGACATAATAAGGGGAGGGATGACATTGGGGATGTTATGAAGACCAATATATCATCAGCAAATAGACCACATTTGTTTTCTTGTGGACCGCATATCACCCCCTTGATAAATTGATTATCTCTGATGGCTATGGCGAGGGTCTCTATTACAATTGCGAAAAGTAATGGGGATAGTGGGCAGCCTTGCCTAGTGTCTGTTTTAATTGGAAAGGGATTGGAGTAGAATTCCTGCAACTTAATCATAGCTTGTGGGGAGGAGTAGAATGCTCTGATAAGGCCTAGAAACCTCTCCCCAAAACCCCAATGCTTCAGAAGGGACAACAGATAAGTCCATGAGACCGAGTCAAACGCCTTACTTAAGTCTAGGGAGAGTAACATCCCCTTCTGAGCCGGCCCTCCCGTCCAATTAGATTGAAGTATTGAAACTATATCAATAGCCCTTCTTACTTGATCAGGACCCTGTCGGCCCGGAATGAAACCGACCTGTTCCCTATCAACATATTGGCTAATAAAGGATGCTAGCCGGTTCGCCATTATATTAGTTAGAATTTTCAGATCATTATTTATGAGGGATATAGGACGATAATTGTCTATGTCTTCTGGATTTTTCTCAGGTTTAGGGATCACAGTTATGTATGCAGTGTTAAGGTGCTTCTCGATAGGGTCCCCTTTCATCTTAGAATTAAAAAATTGCGTCAAATGAGGAGCCAGTGTTTTGGCAAATGTTTTATAGTAGGGGCCCGGGAGACCATCCGGTCCCGGGGCTGAGCCCTGCTTGAGATCTTTGATGACCCCCAGCACCTCCTCCTCCGAAATTGCATCCATTAAATCCCTATGTTGATCTGAGAGAAGGGGTAGAGGGACGACCTCAAGAAACTGGTTTATAGTTTCTGCATTTTCGTCGGTCCCGGGGCTGTACAGATTCTCATAAAATTTTTGAAAGGCCCCAATGACTATGTTGGGGTTTGAAGAAGGGAGTTTCTCGCCTACCCTGATTTTGGGCATGGAGATATGCCTAATCCGGGGAGTAAGCTTCCTAGCCAGATATGAACCCATTTTATTACCTTGGGTATAGAATTTATTTTTAGACCAGCGGATGGCCTTCTCTGCTTTCGTCATGAGCGCAAGATTAAGTTCTAGTTTCACCTTATCTAGTTTATCTAGAAGTGACTGAGAGGGATGTGCCTTGTGTTCTGCTTTAACTGCTTTGAAGGACTCCTCCAGCTTCTGTAGATAAAGTCCTCTTTCCTTTTTTGATCCTGGAAGCCAATTGAATGAATATACCTCTAATAAAGGCTTTATGGGCCGCCCAAACTGATTCTACCGATGTGTCGCCTATCATGTTGGTAGAGAAGTATTCTTGTAGACTATTATCAATTCCAGTAACATTAACTGAGTCTGTGAGTAACGACTCATTTAATCTCCAGTGTGGTTTAGGGAATAGTCTGGACTGGATGCAGATGGACATCAACACTAGAGAATGGTCTGAAAGGGTTGTGTCGTGAATGTGGGCCTCTAATACGGTTGGTAAAGTATAGAAGGGAGTGAATAGGTGGTCAATTCTAGAGTACGAGTTGTGGGGACTAGAATAATGTGTAAAACCCCTGCTACAGGGATGCTTAACCCTCCATACATCAATTAAGTTATAGGAGTGGAGAAGTTTGGCTATGCATAAACTGACTTTAGTTGGGCGCAACAGTTGGTTGCCTAGGGGTCTGGTTTTATCCAAAGATTGGTCAAAGGCTACATTAGAGTCCCCTCCAAATATTATTGTGCCCTCCAGCAAGGGGGAAAGGGCCGTTAACATTTTTTTTAAAGAACTGCAACTGACCCTGATTGGGAGCGTAGTACGAGATCAGTGAGATGGTATAGAAAATATAAAAGAGTGAAGAGCAATAAAATAATATTACATAAAATCAAAATAAATATAAATAAATAACCACTGTGCATTAAATATAAATCCACGTGCAAAACAGCTCATTACAAACAAAAAATATTGCATATAAAGTGAATCAAGTACTGACATATAGTCCCCAAAAATTGCAAAAATAGAATATTGCATATACAGTGGAATGTTAACGTGCATCAGGTATTGACATACAATCTCCAAAAGTGCAAGTGCTGTGAGAAAAGTCCTGCTGACTGTAAATAATAATGCATAATGTCCTTTTAAAATGCAAGCAAAATATATCCTGCTCCACAGGGGTGATAATCCTCCAAAGTGGTAACTGTGCAAGGTAAAACGTGCTCCAATCCAAATACTGTGCACACCTTTTTCCACCACCCGGTGTCACTAACTGCTCATCTCAAGGGGCGACCCCACTGGGTCTAGTAGCGCAGTCCCCACTGGGGTATCAATCCCACTCCACAGACGGATCTCAGCAATGTAGTAACGTTTATAAAATGAAAAGAAGGGCTGACATAGTGTTGAATCGTTACAAGGAAAAGATTTTTATTTAAAACTCATTTAAAATTGCACTCACATTTGTCGGTGCACCTCCACCGGTACACTCGGGTAATGCATGTATACAAAAAATAGTAATCCACGGCTGCTGGCTGCAAGCATATAGATCGTGTACTCAGCGTCACCTTAGGCGTTTCGTCACCAGAACACGTGACTTCATCAAGGGTGTGACACACCCTTGATGAAGTCACGTGTTCTGGTGATGAAACGCGTTGGAGAGGAGCCTAAGGTGACGCTGAGTACATGATCTATATGCTTGCAGCCAGCAGCCGTGGATTACTATTTTTTGTATACATGCATTACCCGAGTGTACCAGTGGAGGTGCATCGACAAATGTGAGTGCAATTTTAAATGAGTTTTAAATAAAAATCTTTTCCTTGTAACGATTCAACACTATGTCAGCCCTTCTTTTCATTTTATAAATGTTACTACATTGCTGAGATCCGTCTGTGGAGTGGGATTGATACCCCAGTGGGGACTGCGCTACTAGACCCAGTGGGGTCGCCCCTTGAGGTGAGCAGTTAGTGACACCGGGTGGTGGAAAAAGGTGTGCACAGTATTTGGATTGGAGCACGTTTTTACCTTGCACAGTTACCACTTTGGAGGATTATCACCCCTGTGGAGCAGGATATATTTTGCTTGCATTTTAAAAGGACATTATGTATTATTATTTACAGTCAGCAGGACTTTTCTCACAGCACTTTCACTTTTGGAAACTGTATGTCAATACCTGATGCACGTTAACATTCCACTGTATATGCAATATTCTATTTTTGCACTTTGGGGACTATATGTCAGTACTTGATTCACTTTATATGCAATATTTTTTGTTTGTAATGAGCTGTTTTGCACGTGGATTTATATTTAATGCACAGTGGTTATTTATTTATATTTATTTCGATTTTATGTAATATTAATTTATTGCGCTTCACTCTTTTATATTTTCTATTTCTATGACAGTGGGGGGTCACTGGTTATAGTGTAAGCGGCAATTGATCCCATTGCATACATTTTTTATTTTATTTTTCATCTGGTAATAAGGATTTTGTACTGGTGGCGCGGTATTAATTAGTATTTTAATTGCAGTGAGATGGTATGTCCATCAATAGTACCCTTCACTAGAATATACCTGCCCTCTGGGTCCCTGACATCTGAGAGCCAAGTAAAGTTGCAATTTTTAGAAAATAGAATAGCTATTCCTTTTGATTTAGTTTCAGCGTTAGCTAGGAAAAGCTTGGAAAATATGGGTGAAGGAAATTAGGGTTAAATCGGGCAGGGAAATGAGTTTCCTGGAGCATAAGGATATCTAATTTCAGGGATTTGTAAAGATCTCAAATCTTCTTACGTTTTATGGGGGAGTTCAGTCCCTGCACATTGTGGGTAGCAACCTTAAAAGCGAATTGTGGGAGGTCAGCCATCACCTGTGAAACAAGGGGTATATCTATTGGTAGGGTCACTCACCCTTCCCAGGATTTTCCCAGTATCCCTGGAACCGTGTCGCGACTTGAAGATAGACCTTGAGCAGCATTCACTCTAGAAGAAGAGAAGAAAAAAAGGAGGAGAAAAAGAGAAAAAGAAACCGGAGATGTGGAAAAGGTAATATTAAACACTGTGAACCATTCTCGACAAGTAAAAAGCCCTGAAAAGGGCCTTTTTCTCCAACTAAGGGATTTGCAACCAAGGGGGGAGAAAAGATAGAGCCCCTTGGGCACCCTTTGGTATATACCAAAAGTCTAGCTATTACCGCTAGACAGCCCATCCCTGACCTACCTAGAGGGGTCAGCTAGATAGGCGGAGGCACAAGTGGGCCACCACCTGCCTAGGAGCCCTGTGAAAAACAATTAACATAAACAATGGAAAATGACAACCTATATTCTAACCCTATATAAGGTCTTGGAACAGACTACAAGCCCCAGATGTTACTTGCTTGGGAAAAAATAGATGCCATCCCCTCCGGCCCCGTCCCGTGAAGTCCCCCCCCCCCAAAGAAGGGAGAGGGAGGCCTCCACAGGCCGAGTCCCCTGATGAGGGGGCGTGACCCACAAAGACAGGGCAAGTGGAACCTTAAAGTATAGAAGAACCATTTCTTGCAGTTCAACCTCAACTTTGACACTTTGGTGTCAGAGAGTCCTTTAGTTCAAAGCAGACCTTCAGCCTGAAAAACAAAAAAGTGTTAAACAAAAAAAAATGTTAACTAGATCATATTGCTTCGGGCCTATTTCCGAATGGTATGCAATCAAGGCAAACCTTAGATGCTAAGAGTGGACATAAGTCAAAGGAAGCCTTAACATAGCTGAAGGTTGAGAATTATAAAGGGACCAGGAACAAAAATGAAAAATTGTGGAATGGGCAGTTCCTCAGAGCAGGATTCCTGCTAGTTAGAAGTTATGTTGATCTTGTCTGAGACGCAAGTCACGGGGGCCCATTTTCTTTTGCTCGTTTAGACTTGGCCTTCTTCCAGAGGGGGGTCCTCGGGCTGGTAGGAGACTGTCTCTTCGACGAACTGGTGTTATTAGAGGTGTCCATATCGGATTCCTGAGATATCAATTTTAAATGGAGGAAGAGTTTCTCTGCTTCTTGTAAGGAAGAGAAAGCGTAATCTCGACCTTTGAGAGAAAATTTAACAGCAAAAGGAAAAGACCACTTGTATTTGATTTCCTTCTCCGTCAACACTGCTAGGAGGGGTTTTAAAGCTCTCCTTTTCTGTATTGTAGATGGAGCAAGGTCTGCATAGATTTGAACAGGGTACCCTTTACAGAGAATCTTGGCGGAAATTCTGGATTGTTTCATGACCCCTTTTATGGTATAAAAATGGGGCTTGACAATTATGTCCCTCGGGGTGCCATCCTTCCGTAAGGGCCCCAAAGCTCTGTGGGCCCTGTCAAGTTCTAAACAATGTTTAGGGGTGTCCGGAAGTTGGTTATCAAGTTTTGTATTGCAATAGGAATATCCTTGATCTCCTCTGGGAGGCCCCTCACTCTAAATTTATCTCGTCTAGACCTATTTTCTAGGTCGTCGATTCTGGAAAGGGCCGTATCTAATTGATCCTGTAGGGAACCAATAAGATCTGAGTTCTGGTTGGAGATTGCTGCAGTGGAATCCAGCTTGTTCTCAATCGCTTCAATACGGACCCCTAGCATTTGAAAATCTGATTTGATCTCACCAGTAATAGTGGCAATCATGTTTGCTAGGCCCCTCTCAAGGAGAGAGGAGAATTTTTGGTATAGATCTTCCACTTGTAATGAGATGTTAGGGCTGGGGGGGCTGGGTGATGCTGGAACCGGACTGTTAGGCCCCATTGGAGAAGATGAAAGTTCCCCTTGGAAACGGCCAAGTAGTGATTCTGTGGAGGAGGGTGATGGCAAGGGAAGCTGCAAGGAGCCTCCCTGAGGTCCTGGGGTGAAAGTCAACAGAGCTGGGGAGAGAACTTGCCTAGATTTGTGACGTGTTGAGGGACCCGGGCTCTCTGAGCAAGGACTTTCCATGGCTCCTGTAGTTGCGGCCGGAGCTGCCAACATTTTGGTACACCCCTGCAAAGAGGTCGCAGAGAAAAGCAGGCTTAAATCTTTCCTTGCAGTCAGTGCAGACATGCAGGGGAAAGGCTACCCTGCTTTAGGGGCCAGATCACCTGTTCTGGGTACAAATCTGTGGGCTACAGAATCCAGAAAGAACCCGAGGATGGAAGAGGTAATCCCAGACCGACAGCTTGAAGCTTAATATTGTGGAGAGAGGGCCTGAGTGATAGTATGAGCTCCTCTATATTAGTAATAAATGTCCTTAGGACACCCCATGGGGCTTGAAGGGTTGCCTAGTGTCTCTGCAGGGCGAATTGGGGATGATGCCAGGTGTTTCTGAGAGCTAACATGCCTTCAGGCCTTAACGGCGGCCATCTTGGTACACCCAGTCATCTCTATTGCTGCTGGGGTAGAGAAATGGGGGCTCAGGGAGTGATGTGCCAGACTGACCTTCTCCCCAGGTGTGCGGGCCGACTAGTCCTGACTGGTCTGGATGATCCAGCTCGTTCGGATCTGCTGTGTCTGTTAGGCCGCCGCCGCTGCCATTTTGGCACTCCCGGCGGTTCCCGCGATGTGGCGGGTGGACTCAGGGAGCTCCTGCGGCGCTTCCCACTGCTATCCTCTGCTTGTGGGGAGTTTGGGGGGTTAGGGTCCCCTGATACTGGCTCTCCCCAGCGTCTTTTCCGGCCGTTTTAGGGCATCGTAGGCGGGTGATGGTGCGGAGCTCCGGATCAAGCTACCATCCTGGAGCTTCCGCACATGCGCCAGACCTACTTTTATTTAACACCCATCTAACCACCCGCCCCCTGAATCCTGCTTACTCGTAAATGCTACGCTCACCCTCCGACTCAATTCTACATTCTCTAACTCACATTTCCAACCTTTCCCTCTCTTCTGGCATGTTCCCAAACTCTCTAAAACATGCCCTAGTCACTCCTATCCTTACAAAGCCCTCACTGGACCCCACCAATATTAACAACCTATGTCCCATCTCCTTACTCCCCTACTCCTCCAAACTCCTCAAAAAACTGGTTTACAACCGATTGAGTGACCATCTGACCATGAACAAACTTCTTGATCCCCTTCAGTCCGGGTTTCGCCCCCAACACTCCACGGAAACTCACTAATGACCTAATAATTTCTAAAACCAACGGACTCTAGTCTGTACTACTACTCCTGGACCTCTCTGCTGCCTTTGACACAGTGGACCACCCCCTCCTCCTCAAAAAACTCCACTCCTTTGGTCTCTGTGACTGTACTCTTCGCTGGTTCTCATCCTACCTATACCCAATGCTCCTTCAGTGTCACTTACAACTCTGCTTCCTCCTTTCCTCTCCCTTTGTCTGGCGGTGTCCCCCCCAAGGTTCTGTTCTTGGACCTCTCCTTTTCTCAATCTACACCGCCTCCCTGGGTCAGGTGATTGCCTCCCATGGCTTTCAGTATCATCTCAATGCTGATGACCCACAAATCTATCTCTCAACCCCCCAGATCTCTCCATCTGTCTCCTCACGCATCACCAACTTACTAACAGACATATCAGCCTGGATGTCACATCACTTCGTCAAACTCAACCTATCTAAAACCGAGCTTATGATATTTCCTCCCCGACGTGCCACTTCCCCAGATTTCTCTGTCAAAATCAACGGCTCAACTATCAACTTATCCCCCCACGCCAAGGTCCTATGTGTAATCCTCAACTCTGAATTAACCTTTCAGCCCCACATCCAATCGCTAATTTAACGCCTTAACCTCCACAACATCTCCAAGATACGCCCCTTCCTAACCAATGACACCACAAAGCTTCTAATCCACTCCCTGGCCATCTCTCGCCTCGACTACTGCAACTCCCTCCTCACTGGCTTACCTCTAAATAGCCCATCCCCACTTCAATCCATTATGAATGCTGCCGCCAAGCTCATCTTGTTATAAAGCCATCCACAACCTGGCCCCAGGAGAATAAATTCTCCTGTTCTAATTCAGAGTTCTTTAAGAGAATAAGGTCATGTGAGAAGTAGTAGTCCTGCTGCAAAGCTCAGTTGATTTTAGCCGGCTTGGTTAATTGAGAAGTAGGGACCTGAATTACTGTGTTCAATGATCCTTTAGAGAAGGCGCAAAGGTATCAAACTTCACTGAATTAATGCATTGCCTTTTTTGAAGATCACTGATTTAAAAGGGATTTGTTGTTTAACCACTTCAGCCCCCGGAAGGATTTCACACTTTAGGACCAGAGCCCTTTTTGCGATTCGGCGCTGCATCGTTTTAACTGACAATTGCGCGGTCGTGCGACGTTGTACCCAAACGAAATTTGCGTCCTTTTTTTCCCACAAACAGAGCTTTCTTTTGGTGGTATTTGATTATCGCTGCATCATTTCTGATCGCCGCTATAAACAAAAGAAGAGCAACAATTTTGCAAAAAAACCCAAATTTCTTACTTTTTGCTAAAATACAAATCCAAAAAAAAAATACAAAAAAAATTTTTTTTCATCGGTTTTGGCCGATTTATATTCTTCCTCATATTTGTGATAAAAAAAAAAACGCAATTGGCGTTTATTGATTGGTTTGCGCAAAAGTGGCCGCGTTTACGGATGATGAGAATTCATTTTTGGGGTTTTTATTTTTTACTAGTAATGGCGGCGATCTGCGATTTTTAGCGGTACTGCGATATTCGGGCGGACATGTTGGACCATTTTGACACTTTTTTGGGACCATTGGCATTTATACAGCGATTACTTTGTAAATGCCATTGGCAGTAAAGGGGTTAACCTGCAGGGGGCGCTCTAAGTGTTAACTGTGTTCCCTGGGCGTGTTCTAACTGTGGGGGGACTGCCCTAGCAGGGGAAGGGAAGTGATCACAGCTTCCGTGTAGAGGAAGGCTGTGATCACAGCCCTTCCCCCCTTACAGAACGGAGGTCTGCATTTACTTACACGGACCTCCGTTCTTTCACTCTGGGGGGGGCATCACGGGTAGCCGGCGGCGATCGAGGCCACTGCACCCGCTCCCTGGCCCTCCCTGAACACAGTGAGCGCGTGGGCGCGCCTCCGGCGGCGCGCGTGCTCACAGTGCGCGATCTCGCAGCTGCCGTCAGATGATGGCGATTTGCGATATCAAACCACTTTGTCGCAGTCAACCTGCAGTTGCCGGTCAGCAAGTGGTTAACAGCAAGTCTGTGCACTTAATGACATATGTAATCCACAGTATGAGTTAGGCCTGTCTTTCCTTGTATGATATAGACAAATATGCACTGTAATGTATAGGCTAGCGCCTGCTCATCACCCTGATGGAGGAACACAAAAGTGGTCTGGCTGCTCAGAAGATGCTGAAAGCGCTGGAATTGATGATATCCGCTTGCTCTTTGGGAAAAACTCCTTACAGCTCTCCCGATCGATCACTGTGGGCGCTCCTGCTGCCGCTGACTCTGGAACAGATTCAGGTGTTGATATGCTGGTCCCGAAGAAACTCACTGGAACTCAGTATCACCGCAGCCGGATGGATCACTAGATGTAGGCCGCAGGCCACAATCCGGCTGACAAGGCACACAGTTCTCCTCTGATAAATCACGCCGCCCCAAGAGACCGGAGCCAGCTCCTCCCCTCACTTAAATAGTTTCTCCCACAAAGCATTGTTCCTCCCAAGAGCCTTTACTTACAGCATTGCACACTGGGAAATAGTCCTTCCACTGCAGGGTCCGATGACAAGTTTCCTCTGTGACACTTAGGGTCCCACAAGGCAGCATTTCTCACATGACCAGTACATTTAACAACCTCAGCACTAGGGGAAAACTTTATAGCATTCATAGGCAATAATGCCTCTATGTTAAAGCAGCACTTTTTAACTCCTGGCTACACGGACAATAATCTTTGACCTATCTCCTATCCTCCACTAAGTTGGATGCAACTGTGCATAGGTGATTGGCTGCACTTGCAGGATTCCAGCATTGGGGAAATCACATTGCTGCTGTGGTCCATGCTTACAATAACACTGTGAGTGATGCCACCGGCTATTCTCCCTACTGACTCATGTTCGGAAGAGAAGCTCGCCTCCCGATTGATTTAGCCTTTAGAACATCTGTTCACAACACCTCTTTGACCACTCACAGGGGTTATGTCGAAAGGCTACGGAAAAATCTGAAGCAGGCATATGAAAAAGCTATGGAGCATGCCTCAACCAGAGAGCTATGGAACAAGAAGAATTTCGATTTGAAAGTGAAATTGCAGGATCTACAACCTGGAGATCGTGTGCTGTAAAAGAACTTGGGGTACCTTGGCGATCACAACCTTATGTCGTCTGTAAACAGCTTCCTGGGTTGCCGGTCTATCAAATCAGACCTGAAGGAAATCAAGGACCCTCGAAGATGTGGCATCAGAGTCATTTGCTCCTATTGTCTGATGCTGTCAGGGAGCCTCAAGTATTCCCTTCACCTCCTCTAAATCCAACCCTGCCCAGGACATTGGTGAGCTCCTGCCCCGACTGTGGTACAAGAAGAAGAGGAAGATAGTGAGGCTTAAGAAATAGTGCCTTATTGGTTGTGGCCCATGACAACAGAGACTGATGCAGGAACCAGTGGAATAAGTAGAGGAAGAGAACTGTCCAGGGCAGTGAGGAGCCCATCTAGTCCGGAGGTAGATATTTTACCATCATCTCGGGAGATTGATAAAATCAAGGTTGAAAGTACCAGCCCAGCTTCTGAAAAAGAAACAGAAGATTTGATCTTGATCAGCTTTTTTGATGAGAGTTTAATGTTGCCTGAGTCAGATTGTCCTTCAGAGACTGAAATATTCCTTATGGGTGGAGAAAGTAGAGAACGTCAAGTACCTATCCCTGAGTTCACCAAGGAGGTTGATCTTTCTATTCCATGGTCTGGCCCTGAATCTGCAGCTACGGATCTCCCCTTGGAGTCATGCAGCCCTGCCCATGCTAGGAGCCCATAAAAGAACTCCATTCAGATGCCTGAAGAGCATTCTCCCATGAGGTTAAGATGAAATATAAAACCCCCAAAGAGACTCACTTATGATACTCTAGGAGAGAACTCTGATGAACTGATTCCTACCATTCAAAGGCAAGTTCCCACGCTTAATCCCTTTACTGTCAATTGGGTAGGGGGCAACTCTGCTTTGACCTCTGACACCAATGGGTGGGACATGTCAATTGCCCTGGCCTGTCAGAAAACTGACTTTGAGTTAACCGAAAGTGTGTATAAAATCCAGATGTGTATCAATATTTGCTGAGTCTAGATTGTGGTCAATGTTAGGGTTCCACCGATACCGATATTAGTATTGGTACCAATACTGGGCATTTTCAAAGTATCGGTACTTGTGAAAAATGCCCCGATATCGGAAACCGATACCTGTTCTTTCAGTTGGGAATTCCCCATTAACAACTGAAATGTAAAGGAAAATGTCTGCAATTATTGGTTAAGGAACGGGGCCACCGCTTCTTTAACAACCAATCAGGTGTCTTCAGATTCCCCCTCTCCACCTCCTCCTCCCCTCCCACCAGCTGTCACCAGGCTTGGGTGACCCCCCCAACCCGATCCCTGTACCCCCCTGATAGCAGCTCCTGCAGCTACCATCATTAGCCTGCATCCCTCCTCTTCCGCTCCCAAAAGGCTTCAGGTGCTGCATGGGGCTTGGAGGGATCCAGATGTATTCCCCCCCACCACTCAGATCACCCCCATACTGGCCCCCGCACTCCCCCATCCATTGCCGCTTCAAGCGGCATCCCTCCTTCCTCTCACGCAGCCTGCAGCTTCTGCCTGTGTTCTCTGGTGAGCTGACAGGCTGGGGATCGCAGTAGGGGGAGGGGGGGCAGGTGAGGGTGAAGTTTAGGGCTTGGGGGGCTTGGTATACATGTGCAGGCCCGGACTGGCCATAGGGCACACCGGGCATATGCCTGGTGGGCTGGAGCCGCCGGGCCGCATGTCATTTTTGGTCCTCTAACTAATTCCTCCTGGGCAGCTTCTTGGGCTGGCCCTGCTCGCCTGCCTCTCCGCGGCCGACTCCGCGGAGATGGCCGCATGCATGTCTCTCTGGCCAGATCCCTAGTCTCCTCCTGCACACTCCCTAGGCTGCTGGCCTGCTCCGTTGGCCGGCGCCGCTCACCCGACTTCACCGTGGCCAGCTCCGCGGCCGTCCAGCCTCCTAGTCAGCTCAGGGGGACGGAAATGAAGGTGATCAGGAAGGGAAGGAGCTGCCTGGAGGAGACCCCTTTTGCCTGATATCACAAACAGCATCTCTGAAGCAGCAGACAGGTGGACAGTGGAATGCTAAAAAAGTAAGTGATGGTAGCCTGCCTGTTTTGCCAAAAAGCAGCCAGCTTTGGTCTGGTCAGTGGTAACTGAGTCTGGCTGTCCCTCTCTTTTGTGATGCTAAACAAAGGTAGAAGGTGATGGCATCAGACATTTAGTTTTAGAGAGGGACAGTTCTTGGGCCCAAAAGGCGTCCTATATTTAAAGTGTATATATGCTTTTTTTGTGTGCTTGCAATTGTTGTATATTTAGAGTGCAGTGCAGTGTTAAAAAAAATCATATATGCACTTTAAATGCAGGACACCTTTTGGAGATATATATATATATATTTTACTCTAAAATCGGGTAATATATTTTTAATGTGCCCTAAAATTAACTGTTATCCCCTAGCCTGGGTTCACACTAGATGTGCTGCGGTTTCCGCACTGCATCTGAATCCCAACCCGTCCATGTCGTGAACCAGTTGTGGAGTGTATGTTAAGCTAACCCCGCAATTGGTTTGCAAAACACATCGCAGTTTGCAGAATCGGATCGCATGGGTGTTAATACCCATACAATCTTATTCTGGTGTGGACAAAAAACAAATCCTGCTCCAGTTTGGTGTGAATGCACTGCGATTTGAGCAATACAAATTCATGGCTCAAATCGCACCCCAGAGACACTGCATTTAATTCACACAGGAATATGCTGTGATTCCTGTGTGAATAACATTTGGTGTCTCGCACTGCAGCAGTGTGAACCCAGGCTGAGGCCTTAAAGCCAGCTGCACCATTCCCATTGGTAGGAGTGAGCTCAGGTGTGTTTGGATCCTAGTCTGAACAGTCCTGAGCTTTCCAGCCAGGGTACTCACACAGCCGCACATATACACTCCTCTATATATGTGCAGCTGCAGACCATAAAATGTCTCAGCTGCTTACGATTGACAGCGCACTGTGACAGGAGGGGGCCGGGGGAGAGTTGGTTAAATAAACAACAAACAAACATGTTATACATACTTGACTTGTATAATGGTTCTGCACAGAGCATCCCGGATCCTCCTCTTCTCAGGTCCCCTGCCGGCGCTCCTGGCTTCTTCTCTCTTACTGGTGCCCCCAATAGAAAACCGATTCCCATGGGGTCACACGTGCAGACTCGCTCCCAAGCCCTGCTGCTGTGTCCACTGACACAGACAGTGGGACTCGACCCAATCCCCTGCTCCCTCTTCACTGTATTTGATTGACAGGAGCGGGAGCCAATGGCTCGGACTGCTATCAATCTGCCCAGGGATGAGGTACAAAGCCAGGAGAACTGTCATGCACATCATTAGATCACGATAGGGTTCAGGCAAGTATGAAGGGAGAGTCTGTTACACAGAAGGTGTTTTACCTCAATGCATAGAATGCAAAAAGGTAATAAACCTTTAGGCTTTAGAACCACTTCCCGTAAGCAGTACATTTATAAACGTCCTCGGACGGGAAGGGTGAGCAATGCAGCAATAATGGAGATATAATTTTTTAGCGATTCTGCACAAGATAAAAGGAATCTGGGTGTCTAACAAGCAGCTGGATTACTTTTACAAGCAGTGGAAGGAGGTCCCACCCTCCTCCCACCACCACCTTTACCAAGTTCTCTTGATTCTCGTGATCGGGTGTAAAAAATAATGTAAAAAAATTTTAGTTGAAATAACGATAATGTTCCGTACTTGTTGTACACTGTCCAGGAGAAATATCTCTATAGACCCCAGATAATCTGTAGTTTATAGAGGAGACCGGAGGTTACGTCCGTTAGTCAGACTAGGCATTTTCGGTCCATTGGTTTCTCGTCTTTGTCCTTCATAGACTTAAGAACGAAGACCAAAGACTGCAGTGTGTCACTCTCCTTGTTGTAGTCAAGGAGAGTGACACACGGATCTCGACCTACGTTGTTTAACGTAGGAATAACCCACGGGGCTAGTGCTCTTAGTTCTCTTGAACCATTTCCACCACCACCCTCCTCC
>BLSH010537569.1:233241-260294 GCA_018402905.1 Glandirana rugosa | reverse complement strand
ATTACCAACAATAATTTGCCATACCTCCCATATTTTTTTGAGTTTAGGCGCAGGATGCGTGGTCTCATCAAACTCTTCATTGTTGGTGAAATGGAAGTTCTTCATGATGAGAGAGAAACGGCATTCTGACATCACAGTGCCAAAAAATGGAGTGGCCAATAATTTGTTGGTGGTCCAGTACCACTTCTGGAGCGGTTTCCCCACCACGCCCTGGAGAATAATGAGCCCCAAAAACTGCCAGATGTCCTCTCTGTTCACCGGTTCCCATTTTCTGCTGCGGGAAAACCTGGCATGCGGCGTAGTGGATTGCTGCTCCTGGTAGCGGTTTGTCTCCGTTACAATTTTTTCTATGACATCCTCTGTAACAAATAATTTTAGGTAGGCCAGAGGGTTTTCCTGCTCCACATCTACCTTCAGCCCTGGTAAACGGAAATCTTGGGGGCGCAACCTGGTCCGTATCGGCAATAGGGCACCAAGTGCGCACATTACTGAGGCTAAGTGCAGGTTCTTCGTCTTCATCACTTGACAGATCAGTGTCGGTCTCAGGGTCAGATGACAAATCCCACGACTCACTTTCACTCTGTTCGGCGAGCACCTCTGCGTCATTGTCGCTGTCATTCAGCTGCTCCAAAAGCGATTCTTGCAAAAAGTGGCGCTTTTTTTATGTCATTTTTTTTATTAGATGGGCACTATGGGGAAGGCAAGGGCACTGTCAGTGTGTAGTGTTGTAACTATGAGGTGATACAGTGCAACCCCCTCAGATTACAATGTATCACCTCTTTTATGTGTTTGTAACATTTTGAAATTCCCGCCCAGTTCCGCACCCGTGCGCCGCTGCGTCGTAGAGAGTGGAACTAGGAAGTGACAGATCCAGCGAGTACAGCGAACATCGCTACATCGCTGGATCGTGGGAGCAGGTAAGGCACTCGCTGTGCGCTCTGTAGCTCACCCCGTGTCTGACACGGGATCAACGATAATAGCAGGGAATTTTTACCCCGTGTCAGACACGGGAAAACCGCTAGAGAGGTTAAGAGAGGTATGGACTCCAGAGATAGAGACATTATTTTGCCCCTGTACAAATCATTAGTAAGTCCTCATCTGGAATATGCAGTTCAGTTTTGGGCACCAGTTCTCAAAAAGGATATCGGGAAACTGGAGAAAGTGCAGAGAAGGGCAACCAAACTAATAAGAGGCATGGAGGAGCTCAGCTATGAGGAAAGATTAGAGGATCTGAATTTATTTTCTCTTGAGAAGAGGAGATTAAGGGGGGATATGATCAACATGTACAAGTATATAAGTGGTCCATATAGTGAACTTGGTGTTGAGTTATTTACTTTAAGGAAATCACAAAGGACAAGGGGGCACTCTTTATGTCTAGAGGAAAAAAAGATTTCATCTACAAATACGGAAAGGTTTCTTCACAGTAAGAGCTGTAAAAATGTGGAATAGACTCCCTCCAGAGGTGGTTTTGATTGCTTTAAAAAAAGGCCTGGATTCTTTCCTTAATGTAAATATAACTGGGTACTAACATTTTTAGGTAAAGTTGATCCAGGGTGAATCCGATTGCCTCTCGGGGAATCAGGAAGGAATTTTTTCCCCGTTATAGCAAATTGGATCATGCTTTGCTGGGGTTTTTTGCCTTCCTCTGGATCAACTGTGGGTGAAGGATTGTATATGGGATTATTTGGTTATATATATATATATATAAATTTTTTTTTTTGGTTGAACTGGATGGACTTGTGTCTTTTTTCAACCTGACTAACTATGCAACTATGTATCCTTTTATCATTTCCAATGCAATTGCAACAAGCAGTTCCCACTATGGCACACATTCCTCCTTGACTTGCTGTGAGGTAGTCTAGCACCAGCCGGCGCTGAAGTATCTCTTTCTTGATCATTTTTAGTTCCCTAGCAAGGATCAAAAAGTTTTTGTCATAGAGGGCAGTAATGTTATCCATTAGTTCTGCCAAATCTATGATAAAACTGAAGGACTTCTTGAGACAACACCTATTAACCCATGGTATGGAAAATAGTGGTTTATGTGAGACTACATTCTCGAATCCAGGGCTTTCTGGCATAGTAGCTGATGTTGAGATACTATCTGTCTCATCAATATCACTGGTCTCAGATTCTTCATCTGTCTCATCAGTATCACTGGTCTCAGATTCTTTTGCCATGCCAGGGATAGACTGATCTGACAGCTCTCTCTTATGTAAAAAGTGTATGGGGACCTTAAGCACTTGAGTTTCCTTAAACTCATTGTCATCCATATACCAAGTAGCTGGAATGACCCTGCCAAAATAACAAACACCCATTGCATTAATTGGGATCCATGTATAAGCCTTTTTCCCATATATGAAATAGTACCCAGAGGGGGAGCAGAACAGGCCTTTTTAAAATGATATCCTTGTAAACACATTAATAATTTCAAATGATTATGTCTAGAATCTTGGCGCTGTGTTAAATCCTTTAGCTCCTGGTATCTATCAGTACTCCAAACAGTATTCTTGCCATCAAGCCAATATCTTATTTCAGCCTTATCCATACTGTCAGAGTTACCACGGATAGCAGGCTGTAGGGCTCTGAAAACCTTGGGCTATCTGTTCAGGGGTATATATTTGTGTGAAGTTAATGCATACAACTGGTGGTTTCATGGGGACATTGGTAAACAGCAAAAGGGAAATAGATTTATCAGTTAATGTGAAACTGACGTTTCTGAAATGTCATTATTCTCAATGTCTTGCAAATCACTAGGAACTCCCAACAGAGGTATAGTTTGGTGTGAAACAGGTGCATATCCAACACTTGCTAATATTCAGTTCTTGGCAGCCTGCAAATTAATTTTTTTTATTTATTTCAGGTACTTATATAGTGCTGTCAATTTACACAGCGCTTTACACACATATTGTACAAAATGCATAGATATGAAGGAGTTATAAAAGGGCTCAGCAAATTTAGCATGATACGCATTTATTCCTCGTCTTGGGAGTTGTTCAGAGTTAGATTCAAAATTCGATATTTCTTCTAGTACAGTAGTATTTGCTGAAAAGATATCATATATCTTACCCTCCTTTTGTGCAAATTCATACACCATGACTGTAATCCACACCGTAGTTCCTCCACAGAGAATGATGCTCCACAGGCCCACATCAGTCTTTGGTCCTAGAAGATTCATGTTGTCTTCTTGCTTGAGCATGAGTCAATGGGGGTGATGACCTGGAAGGTAAGGGCACAGAACAATACTTACCAGTTAGAGTCTGGTCCTTATTGTTTACAGGAGCTACAGTTTTTTTTAAAAATGCGAACCATGCACCCAGTACTTGTAGCCATTTCGTTTCACAGTTGTAGGGTATACAAGAATAATCTGGTATGGTCCCTTCCACTTAGGAGACAGAGTGGTCCGAGGTGTGTGATTCTTGATGTACACCCACTCTCCAGATTTTAGTCCATGAGTCTGGTTACTCGTAGCCACTGGTTGTCCTGCTTTGGATCTGGAAAAAGTATCAGAAAATACATTTGCCAATTTCTGCACATAGTCTATCATGGCACCATGGCCAGCTAATAATGTCACTGTCTCTGGCAATATAGGTGCTTTCCTGGGTGGTCTCCCATACAGTATATCAAATGGTGATAGTCAATGTTTTTCTTTAGGAATGGTTCTGATGGCTGTTAAGGCTATATTTCCCATTGGCTGTTAGCTTGGCCAGATATCTCTCCAGGGCTTGGTTGCAGCGCTCCCCTAACCCACTAGCCTGTGGCCTATATGGGGTATGCAACTGTTGCTTTATTCCTAAGATATGCACCACTTCTGCCATTAGTTTGTTATCAAAATGTGGCCCTCAATCTGATGAGATTATTTCCCTTATCCCAAATCTATGGATTAACTCTCTAGTGAGACATTTTACTACTGTCCTGGCATCATTCCTTGCTGTAGGGAAGGCCTCCACCCATTGGCTGAACTTATCTATGCAAACTAAAAGATATCTGAACAGACCACAAGGGGGCATATCCGAGAAGTCAATTTGCACAATTTGAAATGGCTCCTCGGTATGTGGAATGTGCACTGTCTGTCCAATATTGTGAGTTTGACATGTGACACATTCACAAATTCTTTTAGCATCATAATTATAAAATCCCAGAGCCTCCCAGTGCTGATTAATCATCCTACCCATCCCTCCAGTTTGTCCAGAGACATGGCAAGGCCCATGGCTCAAAGAAGACAAAGGAGGAAACCGAGTCAGAGGAGCAATCCATCTGCCTTTAAAAGTCCACAGGCCGGTCCAGCTGTGCAGTACCTCTCCTATAATCCACAGCCATCCTCCCATCCACGGCACCAACCGGCACCACAAACCCCTTGGATTGTGTCCATCTATCCCCTGCTGTACCTGGGAATGTGCACTGCACCTCCACTTCGTCCAACCATGGCACGATCCGGGCCGACAAGGTGCCCTCTATCCAGTAGCGGCCGCCATTTTCTAGGCCTCAGACCAGCTGTTCAGTTTGAAAACCACCCCATCATCTGGTTGGCGGGACTAACACAGAAGTGGCACTTCTTCAGGCCTTGTCCGGAGCATGTCCTAGAGAGGTGAGACTCTCCCGCTGGGCCCAGCAACTCAGCCTGCGGCTCCAGCCTTGTCTCCCGGCATGGCGGCCATCTTGCTCCACCCGACCTTCATGCGGCCTGTGCCTTCTGGCCCCCAAGGCCCACCTGTGACTGTCCTGTAAGTGCCCGGATATCCAGAGCTGCCCACCCAGTCTGCTGCACCTCCAGTTACTCCTTTCCGTGTCAGCCTGTGTTCTGAATCTCTGCTCCACATACAAGGGGCGGCCATCTTGCTCCACCAGTGGCCTATACACTATTACTGGGTCCATAGCAGGTCCCCATTTTACACTCGGAGCACCCCAAGTTGTAGGACTATGTCCCCTGAGGGGGATATCTATTTAGACTTTGCCTACCCCTTGTGGGTCCTCTGATATCTGGACCACGCTCTTCAACTGCCATTAGCTACTACTCTGTCATTATCAACACTCCCAACAGGATATCTTTAAGGACCTGCTCTCAGCACAAACTTGCACAAGAGGCAACCACCCCGCAGCACACCAGCTGACCCCCCTTCACCAGACTGTCTGCTACTCTAAAACAGTATAACGGGGCTTAGCTGGCCGCATGACGCTATGAAGATGCACCTGTCATCAGCCCCTGGGCCCCTTAGCTTTACAGGGCTTTAAGACATGGCCAAACCTTTTCTCAATTGTCCTATATGGGGAAAGACAAACTGAAGGAGCAGAAGGGCTTCGGGGGGGCACGCCAAGGGGGTCATCTGGGACAGTTCATCAACCGCTCAGCAGCTGCAGCCCATCACCAGCCGAGCTCCAAAATGGCGGCAGCCCCTCTGTCCCATACGCGCTCGGACTCAGCCATGGATGCGCAGGAGAGCTATCCCTCTAGACTTCTCCGGAGGGCTCCGATCACCCCTCTAGGCATTCAAGGAGCCATTCCAATGCCTCCCTGGGTTCCAGAGAAGGATGGGACAGATCTCTTCCCACCAAAACTGACTTTGAACATTATGTTAAGAGAATTGAAAAAACATACAAGCAAGAGATCCCTGAACTTAAAAGAGACATAGGGGTCAGTTTTGATGACATAGGAGCCACTACCGACAGCCTCCAGGTTTCTGTTCAATCCCACGAAGAAATACTTAATATCCATACTATGATGCTCCAACAACTATCTTACCAACAAGATGACATAGAAAATCGTAATTGTCGCAATAACATTGCGGCATCCCTGAGTTGGTGAAACCAAAGGATCTAGCTGCAGCTGTGACAGCCATCTTTAACCAGCTTTTACAACAATCTAAAGAAACGGATATTGAACTAGACGGGGTGCATAGGACCGCTGGTCCCAAGACACCTGATCCCACCTTTGTCAGAGACAATCTGTGCAGAGTACATTTTTTCAAAGTTAAAGATGCGATCATGGCCGCCAGTACTTAGGATACCATCCTTTTCAACGGGACTCCTGTGGTGCTCCTCCCGGATGTCTCGCACCAAACCCTAGCAATGTGAAAAGCCCTCAAACTACTGACTCAGCTTTTACAGTCCTGCCACATAAAATACCAGTGGCACTTTCCTTTCTATCTCAGAGTCTGTCATGAGAGAAAAACTGCCATTTTGCGCACGCTGGGCGATCTCCCTACATTTCTGAGCTCCATGGAACTTCCACAGGTTTCCTTGCCTGACTGGCCATTCAAACCGGCCACCCCTGGCCTCCCGTTTCTACCACAATGGCAGTCCCAAGGCCACGAACACCATTCCAGGTCATCATCCCGCAAGAACCCCAACAACTGAACAGTTTCTGGACCCATTGGATTGCTTACCTCATTTTGAGACTGCTGCTCTGACCTGGGAGCAGTGTGGTTTTGTTTCTTCCCCCCCTTATTTTCTTTAGTCTGTCTTGTCATTCAATATGGACAATACCAAGATCGACCTTTGACAGAGCTGGGTGCCCCATCACCTTTTGACTGATTCAAAGAAAACCCCACTGGGACACTATCCCCTCTGTCTCACAACCCCTACCATGTTGGACCTAATTGTTTTAGGGACTTCCCTCCCTCAGAAAGCATAGTCCCTACCATACCTAACTGATTGTTCTCACTAACAGTTTTTCGGTTTCGCCTAACCACCTTTTTGCAGTTGATATTTGCCCTGCGGAGTGGGGACCCGAGGGCCGTTTTGTGCGACCCCCCCTCGCCCCCTTCTAGGTCATTAGAGTGCCCTTAAGGCATGATTTCTTGTGTTAGAATGTATTATTTTTTTCAGTATACTATGATATTAAAGCGGAGTTCCTCCCAAAAATGGAACTTCCGCTTTAAGCACTCCTCACCCCCTTACATGCCACATTTGGCATGTATTTTTTTTTGGGGGGGGAGTGTGTCCCCAGGTTTCAGAGGGACTTCCTGTCCCTCTTCCACCTTCCACCTCTGGGCCGCCTAGGCGACCCATCCTCTCTTCCTAGGCGGCCCCTCCCTCCTGGCAATCTTCTGGGACACGTCACAGGTCCCAGAAGATTGCCTGGCCACTAGGAATGTGCAGCGCGACTCGTGCATGCGCAGTGGGTGCCCGGCCGTGAAGCTGGGGCGGGTGCCCACACTAGGAATGGCGGGACCATTGGGAGGAGGGGGGAGACGAGCGAGCCTTCAGGCGCAGCCATCGCTGGACCGGGAGACAGGTAAGTTACAGTTTATTATAAGTCAGCAGCTACACTTTTTGTAGCTGCTGACTTTTAATAAACAAAAAAACTAGTGGAACTCTGCTTTGAATTTGACAATTTGGAGCCACCTAGTGGTCTATTTGCTTAATTGGTTCTTAAGTGTTTATTAGTCTCAATCTCCACTATGCCTAGTTTTGCGCTGTTTTTTCTGTATTGATTTTGCAGGCATTTTGCTATAGTAATAAACGCAGGTGTTTTAACTTACTACACTATGGGAGCTTCTTTGTTTTGCCTTTATACCTGAGTGTTATGCGGGTGAATTGGTTATTGGTGGAAGTCAGCCGTGATCACAGAGTGTAGAGAGAAGTGTAGAGGACGGGTCTTAAAGGAGAAGGTTGCCTAATAAGGGGCTTGATGATGAATACGGGCGCTTTATCTCTGGTCTGGAGGTGAGAGTTCTGAGAGCACGGGACGGGGGAAACAGCACCCACCCAGTAGTCCTTTTGGTGGTGTGCCTACGGACCCCCCAAATCGGCTCCTTCTGCACGATTGAAGCACTTTAAAAGTTATTTGAGCACGGATTGCACTAAGTCACTTTGGATTTTGTTTAAGAGACTGTACTTCATGAGAGACATTTACGATAAAAGAAGTGGGAGCACACTTTAATAACATCCGTTTATGTCCATTATAGTTTAAGATTGTGGACGTTCTAGTGTTTATTATTGAATGATACTTTATTTTTTGTTATGTTTTACTAATTTATTTATGATTTTGCACATTTCCACGTGTCTACATCACTATTTACACTGTTTATTTAAAAGGAGGATTAGGCTGCGCAGTATCATTAATTATACCAACTCTCACCAGACTACTCTCCTTTGGGGGTCCCTGCTCCATTGTTGGGGGTGATCTCAATGTGTCCTTCTCACCGCCTGCAGACACTTCATTGGGTAAGTCCTCTATTCCTGCATCCTTCCTAACATGTATTAAATCCCTACTCCATGATGCACATTTAGTAGATATTTGGCGTATACAACATCATGGGGAACGCGATTATAGTCACTTCTCAGCCGCCCACAACTCGTATAGTAGGCTGGACTATTTCCTGATCTCACAATCTTTACTAGATTCTCCTATTCAGTCCTCTATAAGACACATCCTTTGGTCCGACCATGCCCCGGTTCTCCTATCCCTTGCCCGTCTGCCTAGATCCTGTATGGGAGTGTCTTGGAGACTTAATGACAACCTATTGCGAGACTGTGTGCGTGGCCGAGATCTCCAAAGCGATCCAGAACTTTAGTTTCAATCGGTTTTTATTGATTATTTAGAAAGGAACAAACAATCATTTATAGTCAATTACATCTCTCCTCAGCGTGAAGTAAATAAGTTGCACTATTACAGAAGTATATAAAAGAGAAAACATACATACGCAATAGGAACAGAAAGATTGCCTCTAGACACAGGTATTTTACTTGACACAGTATGGTATGCGCTGCCTCTTCTCCCAGGCACCTCTATGGGTTCAAATCTGTGCCCTGGGAGGAGTGCAGGGCAGCCCTGTTGCTCGTTGTGTGCTCATTTTCAATATTTTCCATAACACATCCTGTGTGTGAGTGGTTCGAGGTCAGTCAGGAGAAAAAACATTGCTTGAGACAATTCAACTTCTATTGCAACATTCTTAACCAGAGGAGTATAAGTTGTTAGCATCTTGGTTAGCAGGAGAGACCTGCCTAAAGAGGAAGAATGGAGAGAGGAGAGGAGTAGATAGTATGGGGGGAGGGGTGGGTGGGGATTTAATAAGGGGAGAGAGATGGGGACAGGAAAGAGGAGAGAGTAGGGGCATAGGATAGTCACTACCTGCGGTTCAAAGTCTAAAGGTTATCACATTATTAGGTGGCAACCAAACACTTAGGGTGTGTTAACTATGTTCTCCATTCTCTTTTGAATTTTTCATATGTACAAGATCTCCATTAGTTTCTCCATCTCACACTGATTGTTGAGGGTGAGAATGGTAGCTGTCGGAGAGAGTGGGTTGGGGGATTTCCATTGTCTCGTAATTGTGAGTTTTGCTGCTAGCAATAAGTGGATTAAGGTTGTCCTGGTATTATGGGGTAGGCTGTCAATAGTTAGACGCAGCAGTGCTATTTCTGGGTTAGGTGTTATTCTCTGATTACATATTTCTGATATGAGAGAAAATATTTTATTCCAGAAAAAGCTTAGAGAAACACAGGACCATAGGGTATGGTATAGTGTGCTAGCCTCTCCACAATCTCTCCAACAACTGGTGGTGTAGGATGGGTATATTTTTGATATTTTGAATGGGGTTAGGTACCATGAGTGGAGTACTTTTAAGAAGTTTTCTCAATGGTTTACACATTTGGATGAGGTGTAAGTTAGGGTGAAGGCTTTTCCCCAACAAGAGTCTGGGAAAGATTTCCCCAGTATAGCTTCCCATTTGGTTAGCGTGGTGGGTTTAAAGAAGGTGTGTTGGTCATGAAGGTCATTGTAGAATAAAGTGACCCCCTTCCGTGGAGGAGTGGAGTCCTGGAGGAAGGTATATATAGGAGTTGGAATTTCTAGGTGCGTTGGAATGGGATGCTTGTGTAGGAAGGTTTTAATTTGAAGGTACTTAAAATATGTTGATGGTGAGATTTTAAATTGTTCAGCCACAGTCTCGAAGGGAAGGAGTGTCGTTCCCTGGTATAAGTCCCTGAAAAGGTTGATACCCTTGTTTCCCCACGGGAGGGTGTCAAGATGTGATATAAAGTGATGGAGTACTGCTAGTGGTGTGGGGATTTTTGTGTACTGCTTTCTGGGTGGGGACGATAGCGGAAGCTCTGCCCATATCTTAAGGGAGGTCTGTATTGTTGGGCTATGAAATTTGGGGAAGGGGGCTCCAAGCTTGATGGCAAAGAGAAACATTTTAAGGTCTTTTTGTTGGGTAGTGTTAGATTCTATTGTGATCCAGGTTTTGTGCTTTGAGTTGTTCCACCAGTGGCGGATCTGGTCTAGGGTTGACTTATAGTAGGCGGTGATATTGGGAACTCCCATACCTCCGTGTTTCCTGTGTCTCATCATGGTGCTTAAGGAGCATCTAGGGGGTTTGTGGTTCCATATGTATTGGTTGAAGCATTTTTGGACCGAGTTGAGGAATGACCGTGGCACTGGAATTATTATGGTTTGAAACCGGTATAGTATTTTAGGGAAGATTATCATTTTCAGCGTTGCAATTCTCCCTGCTATTGATAGGTCTTGCGATTTTAGTTGAGTTAGCTGTTGGGGCAGTGAATCCAGGAAAGGTTTGAAGTTGTGTTTGTACAATTGTGAAGTGTGTGGAGTCAGCTGTATACCCAGGTATGTCACTGAGGAGGGCGCCCAACTAAATGGGAATTGTGAAATCAGTCACTTTTTTAGGGAGAGTTGTGTTTATATGTTTATACCTAAAATTTGGGACTTAGATGCGTTAAGTTTATAGTAAGATATTTCAGCAAAGTCATTTAACAATTTTTGGGTCTCATGAATCGACGTCTCTGGGTTAGACAGGATGAGCATGACATCGTCTGCAAAAAGACTTATCGTATGTGCTTCATCATTAATAGTAAGGCCTGTGATGTTGGGGTGGATCCTAATTCTTTCTGCTAGTGGTTCCATTAGCAGCGTGAATATAATAGGTGAGAGGGGGCATCCCTGCTGTGTTCCATTAGTTATGTGTATGGGTTTAGAGGATAGTCTGGGCTTAAGGACTATGGCTGAGGGGGTAGAATAGAGAGACATTATGGCAGTTTGGATCCATCCCATTATCCCAAAGGTAGTGAGTACTGTCTTTTGATATCCCCAATGAACCCTGTCAAACGCCTTCTCTGCATCTAGAGAGAGAAGCAGAGAAGGCGTTTTAGTTCACTCAGGAACTTGCCCAGGAAATCAGGTTGATGAGTCGCCTAGTGCCATCTGGAGCCTGAAGGGCTGGGACAAATCCCACTTGGTGTGGGTGAATAAGGTTGGGGAGGACTTTTTGTAATCTGGTTGCTAATAGCTTGGCAAAGATCTTGATATCTGAGTCTAAGAGGGAGATCGGTCTATAGTTCCCTGGGCTTGTGGGGTCTTGATTACGTTTATGGATAGTCACAATTACTGCTCTCAGCATTTCAGGAGGCATGGAACCAGAGGAGGAGGCTAGCTCGAAGACAGACTGCAAGCGAGGAGCTATAGGTGTAGCTAGGGCTTTCTAGAATTAGTTTGCGAATACATCATCTGCAGGAGATTTGTGGTTGGGGAGTTTTTGAATTACTGAGCAAATTTCTTGGATGGTGAAAGGCCGGGGAATTGCATGAAGCTGGGTATCGTTGAGCTTAGGAAGTTTTATTGCAGATAAGAAGTTGGCGATAGCCATTGGGGTGGGTTGAAGCGTTTGATCGTCGTTCTTAAGGTCATATAGGCCCTGGTAATAGTATGCAAATGCATTGGCTGTCCTGGGGGTTGGTTAGGGTTTTTTTTGAACTGTGATGGGTAAGGGAATATATTTTTTGCTGGAGTTATTTGGCCTTTACTTTCTTTGCCAACCATGCTCCTGCTTTGTTGTGGGGACTATAATATTGTACTTTGAGATATTTAAGGTAGTTTTGGTATTTATAGAGAAGGAGAGTTCTCAATTTCTGCCTTTCCGCAAGAATCTCCTGTGTGAGGCGGGGATTAGGGCTAGATTTGTTTTTGTTTTCCTTCAAGGTGATAGAATGCAACACGTCTTCGATCTGCCTTCTCCTCTGGCTCTTTACATTTGCTGCTAATTTAACTAAAACTCACCTCATATAAACTTTATATGTGTTCCACAAAGTAAATTTGGTAATTTCTGGAGTGTCATTAAACTCAAAGAAAGCATGGTGTTCCTGTACAATCTCCTAGAGCAGATTGCAAACTTGTAAGAGGGAAGCGTTTAGTCTCCATCTAGGATCTGGAGATTTACGAAGGCTATCATCAAATTCAAAGGCGATAGGGGCATGGTCTGACCAGTAGATTGTACCTATACCAGCTCGAAGTACATTTTGCGGAGGACCTTTCAGGGTAAGGAGAAAATCTATTTGAGAGTAAGTGGCATGGGCTGCTGACAGGTAGGTGAAATCCCTCTCAGTTCCATGGAAGCACTTCCAAATGTCATATAGCTCGTATTTATGTAATAAAGGTGCAATAGAATGGGACGGTCTCCTGGAGATAGCTGTGGAGTCCAATTCAGGGTGTAAGATTGTATTAAAATCTCCCCGGATGATGAAGATTCCTTGCTTTGTTTCCATAATGTCCTTCAGTAGAGGGGACAGGAACTTCTTCTGTTTGGAGTTGGGGGCGTACAGATTCACTAGCGTAAAAGTTGTTTTGTTAAGTTCACAGATGAGAATAATATATCGACTTTGAGGGTCCTGGGTAGTTTGGATGTGGCGGAAAGATACCTTGTCACTGATGGCGATAAATACACTGAATGTTTTTTTTGGGCCATTGACCATATATAGGTGGGGAAAATGTGAGAATTTCACTTTCAGACATTTATGGAAAGCAAAGTGTGATTCTTGCACAAAAATAGTATCTGCCTTGGTAGCCTGTGCCTCTCTCACCAACGCCAATCTCTTATAGGAACTGTTGAGGCCTTTGTGTTCAGCAACATAAATTTTAATGGCATTATGGTATTGTAGTGTTAGAATGTGGAGTAGCGGTGGTGATGAACAGAAATGGAATGGTACCTGTTTTGAAGAAAGGGTGGAAGATGATGGGTGGTTCCATTATCCATTGCTGTGTCCAGTTTGCTTGTAGATAATCTCAGACTGGGATTTTTCCGGTTGAGCCAGCTTTGGGTCTTGTAGGTATACTGGAGAGACGCTTCAAATGAAGTGACTAGTAGAAAAGTTAGAGGGGTTAGAAGGGGTAGATAGGGAAAGTCAGCATGTGAGAGCAACATGAACCAAAACAGTAAGATAAGTAAGAAATGCCTGTGAACGCAGGCACAATGGGCAGCCGGGGCTGTTACCTTAAACCGTGTGGGGATTGGATTGCCAGTGCAGCTCACTGGTCCAAAAGAAACCTCGTAAAAGGAGCAACAAATAATTAGGGCTCCCAGCCTCACGCTTTGATGGGTGCAAGAGAACAGGAGAGACCAGGGTGACGCTTAGGCAGCCTGGTTATGTCCATTCTATAGGTAGGCGGTCCGGCATGGATGGAGCCGGGTGAGATGCATCTGCAGGGAGTAGCTTCCACTCTTTAAAAAGTTGAATGCCTTTCTCCACACTATAGATGGGGTATGCTTTACCACTCCACATAACAAGGAGCTTCGCGGGGAATCCCCATTTGTAAATCACACTATGATTGCACAACATTTTTGTAAGTGGGGCGAGTTTCTTCCTATAGAACGCTGTTTGTTGCGAAATATCCGTGTATAAGGATATTCCTCTAAATTCGTCTGGGACCACTGGGTTCTGTTTGGCGGCTGCCATGACCTGTTCCTTGACATGGTAGTAGTGGATGCGCGCTAGCGTGTCTCTGGGCACTGTATCGGGCAAAAATTTGGGCTACGATGGGCTCTATCCACGCACGATTCAATGTCGTTCAGTGTTGGTATAAGGGCCTTCATGAGGCGTTGTATAAAGTTGGTCAGTTCATTTGGTGGGAGCGATTCTGGTATCCCCCTAAATTTAATATTATTGCGTCTCGAGCGGTCCTCGAGGTCCATGATTTTGTTTTGGAGATGTTGCATTTCAGATTCTTGGTTTGCGTAGGCATCCACAAGATCGCTATTGGCTGAAAATAGTACCGCCATTTTTGTTTCTAGATGGTGGATTCTTTCATAATGTAGCTGCACAGATTCATGCAATGGAGTGAACATTTCAGAAAAATCATTGAATAGGGTGCTCCTGAGTGATAAGAGCATATTCTTCATTGTGCTCTCTGAGATGGCTTGCTCTGTGGCTGGGGACAAATCAATGGGCGTCCCCTGTTGTTCATTAGGTGTACCTGCTGCTGAAGCCGCTGCAGCTCAGAGGAGAATTCTTCTCTCTCCCTTCTCTGCTTGGATTTGGCAGGGCTGCATGTGGTGGGAGTAGGAGGGGGAGATAGCTCCTCCAACTCCTCCGATTGAGAGGCGTTCTGGGGCTCTGCTAGGCTCAAGTCAGGCTGGGATCGGGGCGCTCCCATGGCGCTGGGGCCAGCCACACCATGCTTACCTCACTGAGCCACCACGGGGTAGAAGTCTGTGAGCCTCTGCGGTTGCCTGTTTGATTTCCTCCGCTTACTCATCTTGGCTGATGGTCACTGGCACCGTGGAGCTCAGTTTGTGGGACCGGGAGATCTCTCTTGGCGATGCAATCTCATCGCTGAGAGTGTGAGCCTGGAGGAGCTCTCAGTTATACGGCCATCTTCTCCGCTGGCTGGACACGCCCCCCCACGATCCAGAACTTTATAGCTGACCATTCTTCAGATACCACTACACCGGTGACACAGTGGGAAGCTCTGAAATGTGTACTACACAAAGTTCTCATTTAACAGGGGTCCAGATTGAAAAAGATTAGAACAGATGATATACGTAGACTGTTATCCCGAATCTCTGAACTCGAACCACTTCATAAAGGGACCTGGCACCATCCACTTTCATGGAATTATCCAATGCCCCTAGGGACTTGCTTCAAATTTTAGACTCTCACTCCCTAATCACACGAGATAGGACACAAACTCCCTATTATTCATTGACTAATAAATGTGGTCAGCACCTCGCAAGACTTCTTCACCCTAGACCCCCTCGCCACTCTATCCTGTTTATAACTCAACCCAATCAAGCCAAGATCCATCACAACAGTGGCATAGCTGCCTCCTAACAATATTACACTAATTTGTATAACTTACCCCCTTCGCAAGGCTTAGATAAACCCCTCTCCGTTTCCAGGTTTTTGGGTGCGATTAAGGACTTAAAACTGGGTAAATGCCCCGGCCCGGGCGGCTACACCCCTATGTTCTATGAAACCTTTGCACCCCTATTGGCACCACACCTGACCCGGGCGTTTAACTCCATAGATGATGCTACTCCCCCTCCGAAGGTCTTTTGTCCGCGAATGTCTCAGTTGTTTTGAAACCGGGCAAGGATCCCTCTCACTGTAGCAGCTACCACCCAATATCTCTTTTAAATGTAGATATAAAACTTTTTGCAAAAGTCCTTGCCAACTGCCTATCCCCTCTCCTGCCTAAAGTTTCCACACAGATCAGGTTGGTTTTGTCCTTGGTCGTGAGGCCGGGGATAACATGACCAAAACTATACACCTGATATCCTACATCCAACACCACCACCTGAAAGCTTGCCTGTTATCCTTTGATGCTGAGAAAGTGTTTGACAGGGTAAACTGGCGCTTTCTCCGTCTCGCCCTAGAACAGCTGGGCCTGGGTCAGACATATGTCTCCAAGGTGATGTTACCCTACTCCCGACCTTCCGCCTCAGTGCTGGTTAATGGCTCTTCCTCTGGGCCTTTTGACATCTCGAATGGCACGTGCCAGGGGTGTCCTCTCTCCCCACTTCTTTTTTGTCATAGCTATTGAACACCTGGCGTGTGCCATTCGGCAGAATGGTTCTATTCAGGGCATCCTTACTCCCTCCTCCCACCATAAATTATCCCTTTATGCGGACGACCTCTTGTATATACAACAACCGCACACGACTCTGCCCTGCCTCCTCTCTGAATTTGAACGCTTTGGTACCTTCAGCAATTTTAAGTTGAACATGTCAAAAATGGAGGCCCTCAACGTATCTTTACCCCCCTCCACTTTCTCATTACTCCACTCAAATAACTCCTTTCAATGGCAATCCAAATATATTTCATATTTAGGTGTCCTAATTCCCACCAACTTGACCAATCTTTTCTCCCTAAACTACATTCCTCTCCTTGTGCATATTAGGAAGGACCTAGAGGACTGGGGGGTTCCTTTCTACCTTGGTTTGGCTGCATTAATTCTCTTGAAATGGATATTTTGACCAAATTGCTATACCTCTTCCAAACCGTACTGGTTCTGATACCTAAATCATATTTTGCCTCCCTATCTGGCATCAAGGCCTATCCCGAGCTAAATACAAGTTATTAACTCTCCCGAAGCTCCAGGGGGGCACAGGACTACCAGACTTTGAAATCTACCATAAGGCCACCATCATGGCTTGCATACTTGAATGGTTCCCCCATCCCATTCCTAAAGTGTCTTTATCCCACCTGAACTGTCTCTTGCCCTTAATTTTGGCTGCCTTAACTTTATGGTACATAAAGGACTTCCCTCGGGGTGTGGGAGCCCACTCGGTCGACTCATTCCAATGTTCTTCCTGGCCTCGGGCCCAAGATTTCATACATCCCCCCATACGGGTACCCCAGTGGTTCCAACCAGCTCTCAAAACTGGCTGATGTCCATACATATGGCTTCTTTTACAAAATTACTTTTCCAGTCATCTCAGATACACCGCGCCCTCAAATTTTGAACGCTTAAGCACTCTACAGCAGGAATTGCCCAGACATCTGCTTTCTCTAGTATACGGCATGCTTCAGGCTCTCACACACACTGGACTACCTTCTTACGCTAGGATATGGTCTGCAGACCTGGGAATTAACATATCAAGGGAAGAGTGGCAAACCGCTTTTCACTTCACCCACAAATCCTCTATCTCCTGTTACTCACAGCATTTTCAAAATCCTCTCTCGGTGGTACAGGGACCCCTGGACCCTCCATAGAATTTTCCCGGATACCCCGATTGAATGCTGGCATTGCGGTGAGGCTCTTGGAACATACCTACATGTCTGGTAGGAGTCCCTTCTGGAACCAGGTATTTCAGGTATATAACTATCTGTACAATGATTCTCTAACTCCTTCACCTAAGATCGCTTTGGTATCTATCCTTCCTGGTTCCTTAGTATCTCAGAAGAGATGCCTCCTCCGCTTCCTCTTGTTGGCCGCCCGACAAATCATCCCATTATATTGGAAATCTACTACTACTCCTCCTCTGGCCCGGTGGGTCTCCACTATGAATGATATTATGAGAATAGAGGAGAGGTTGGCTATGGATAATGACTCACTAGACAAATATAAGGTCTTATGGTCAATCTGGCTCCGCTTCTCCACCTCGGACACTCTCACCAATTTCCTAGATCCACAACAAACCAAGGTATTGGATGGTTAGAATGCCCCGAATAGGTTGGATGGGCATTCCCGCGAGACCGAGACGTCCCAGCAGACCCTCCCTCTTTCCTTTCTCTATACTTCCTCAGCTTACCTATCCTTTATTTCCCTGCTCTGCTTCTCTCTCCTCCTCTCTTGCTGTCTCTTAGCCTTCTTTAACCTTGCAAATGTTATGGAACAATGTTTTTAGATTTTAAAGTGGTATTTCTGCTACAGAATTTTTTTTTTTTTTTTCTGTTTTTGTTACTCAAAATGTGACGATTCTGATGACCCCGAGTTCTACTATAGGCGATAGCCACTGAGTGGACCCGCGGAAATCTTATCACTTATCACTTTTTCTGTACTGTAATTATTACTTTCAAAAAAATATTTACAACTCTAAAAGTCCACAGGCCATCCTTTTTTTTTTTTAACAGAAATGTTTTTATTTTCATTACAAGGAAGAATACAGAGAATTTACATAGTTACAGTAGTTTTTTTTTCAATGACACTTTCAGGCAACAAGATCCATTTAGTCACAGAGTCATTCACCTCGTTAGGTCAAAACTGGGGTACTGAGGGATACATATCACTCTTTCATATCAATTAAACAATCAACAGTAAACTGTATTTGTGAACCAACCCTTCTAAGATTTGACACAGTTGCCCCATATTTTCTCAAACTTTTTTGGGCACTTTCTATTCATGTAGGTGATTTTGTAAATTGGTAGGATTGCGTCAATAATGGCTTTCCATTGTTGGACGGTCAGGGGGTCAGTCCCCTTCCACTTCATCAGTATGGCTTTCCGAGCATAAAAGGCAGAATAAAATATAAACAGTTGTGTATGTTTATTTTTTTTGTAATTACATCGCTTACCCCAAGCAGGAGGACTACTGGGTCGAGGCCCACTGAAACCCCACCCACCAAGTTGATAACCGCAGTCACCTCCGACCAGAACTGTTGAATCACAGGACATGACCATACCACATGCATAAAGGTTTTAGGAGCTGTAGCACACTTAGGGCAGGTTGCCGATTTGTCAGGGAATATTCTAGCCAGTCTCTGGGGTGTGAAATAAGCTCTATGTAAGAATTTAAGTTTTATGTATCTATCCCTTGCTGATATCAAGGGGATATATTGCTGGATGCCTACCCCCCAGTCATTCTCCACCAGGCCCAGGATATCCGCCTTCCACCTGGCATACAATGCAGTCCCCCTACACGTATCCTGTGAGGTGATTCAAAGATATAGTGAGGTGAATACCCTGTCAACAGTGCTGGATATGAGGTAGTTCTCCACTCCATTCGATTCCAGGGTTATCTTTTCCGGGAATTGGGCCCTAATTACGTGGCGCAACTGTAGGAACCTGAAGAACACTTTTGTTCGTAGTTGGAATGAGTCTCTAAGATGGTCGAAGGTCAATAGGGTCCCCTCCGGCATAATGTGTTTTAATATTTTAATTCCATATTTGGCCCATATGGTCGGGTATTGTCAGGAGATGCTTTAGTCTAGGGTTGCCCCATAGGGGTGTATATGGTGACCACGTGTCAGATGCGTTCAATTTTGTGGTCATTTGGTCTCACACTTTGGCCGTTGTGCGCGTAGGGACCAGCATATTGGGCTGGGACCTAGGGCCTCTAAACACTACATTGCTCAATGCCGAGTAGGAGCCTAGCATAGCTGCCTCAAGGTTCATCGCAGGGTTGGATTGGTTCTGTGTGAACCACCACCTCACCGTGACCATGACTGCCGCCCAATAATACTGACGAAAATTTGGTAGTGCCAAGCCTCCCTGGGAGAGAGGCATCTAAAGTACATTCCTAGCCACTCTAGGAGGGGACCCAGCCCAAATAAAAGTATTAACTTTTTTTTCCAATTTCATGAAGAATGAGGAGGGGATAGGGACAGGGGTATTACGGAATACATACAACAGTTTGGGGAGCAGGTTGATTCTGCCTACCGGTGTTAGAGGTAGGGACCTCCACTTCTGACACCTGTCAATTAGTGTATATTGATGTCAGTGCCCTTGCCTGGCATGAAGCCGGTCTGGTCCCCGTGTATCAGGGAGAGTATAACTGATTGAGTCTATTAGCCAGGGCCTTTGTCAATACCTTAACGGGATGCAACCGCCTGTTGGGAAGAGAATCTGTGGCTAAAGTGGACTTTCTGCACCTATGCGCGCGTGTCATGGATCTGCTACCCAGCGCAGGGGTCACAAAGGGTTAACAATTATGCAGGGTAATTTCATTGATTGGAGCCAAGCTGCCTTATTTAAACACCTTAGCAGCACACAGACTCTGCTGTCTGATCTACAGCGTTTGTGTGTGTGTTTCTGAAGAGACCTGCTTATCTGTTGACCTGTTCCTGCGACCCGGCTTGTGTTGACCTTGCTCTGATCTCCGCCTGCACCGACCCCAGCTCCCATGACCAATCCTTTGCCTGCTCCCTTGTACCGCTGCTGCCAGCCTGTTAATGAACTCTGCCTGTACCCGATTACTCTTTTGCCTGCTCCTTTGTACCGCACCGCCAGCCAGTTGCCGACCCTGCCTGTACCACCAATCTTCAAACCCCGCATGACACCGGAAGAGCTTCTACAACTGTCACCGTTGACCAACTCAACCCTCGTGCCATCCTCACTCCTGGACCTCCTGTTTACTCTACCAGGGGTTTACGAATCAGGGTCGCAAGGGAGGTTACCCCTGCGTAAGTCAGACTCCACCACCAGGTACGTGACAGTATCAGACAGCCATGCCTGAGTCTGCACATTTATGTGTAATAAAATTATATGTGTGTAAAGGAAAATGTAAAACTTATGGACTTTGTGTTTGCATAGGCATAGGGACTAATAATTGCCCATCTTTCTCATGTATGTGAACAGACTTTGAGAGAGCCATGTACACATTGTCAACCACATATATCATGTTCTCTCTAATAGTTGGAGATGAAACAGTTATATATATAATTTTATTACACATAAATTTCAAATTTTTTCACTTATAATTTTTTTTCCCCATTACACAGGAAATATGTTATCCATAACAAATTTCCAAGGAACCTATGCAAAATGTTATTAATTGTATTCACAAATTAAGTTCACATTAAACTAGTCTATATTGATTACCTTTATCCTATTTACACACTTTTTGTATACTTTCACCATAACACAATGAATAACAATTCCAAACAATTCATACACTGGCCACTAGAGGGCTCATTGTTCCATTCGTATCCATACAACAGGGAAGATGACCCCTAGTATGGATATAACGGCTAGAGGTCGGACATTCTAATTGAAATAATAAAAGTATATGTTCAACGAGCTGAGGTTTTAAACAATGGATTTTTACTGAAGAGTTAAAATTGTAAATGCCCAGATATCAAAGCACCTATAACCTAATGGCAGCTATACCAATTAGAACCATGGCATTGTACAAGTGAGGTAAGTGTATAAATGCCCTTTACCAAGATGGCGGAAATTGAACTTCCTGATGATGGCCGCTGTTCATTGGCCGAAATGCGTAGAAGTCCGATTACGTCATCGCGACGCATGTCCGCTTTGCCGAGAAGGGAAAATGAACGGGAACCGGCCTTACGATCGCTCCCATTCACCGGTTGATTCCCCAAACAATCGGCTGCTTTTACGTCCGGTGCCGGGATATGCGGGCACCTTAAAATGTGATTGTGCAATTTTTCTGTATCATTTTGTTTTTCCTTGATTTTTCGCAATAAATTTTATAACATACTTGCACTATGAGCCTTTTTTCCCTCATCTATGACCATGCATGTGATGGAGTAAACTGCTGAAATGCACCAACATAGGAGAACCCAATGGGGAACGTTCCCCAATCAAGCCTTCTTAAACCACACTAGCGATAGGTGGTCACTGGAGTAAAGGTGAGTGCACATCCATGTGGGGCACAGCCAGCACAGATCCAAGCACTTTTTCATCCATCTGAGCACAAGCACTTTTTACTTAACTGGATGGGGATGGTTTGTCCTGCATTTCAACTTGCATATTTCTCTGCTTCTTCTCCTTATTAGAAGCCACATGTGGACTAATAGAAATTATTATGCTTATATTTGTTTGACCAAGCGCGGAGGTTAATATTTACCTATTTGAACGGTGGCTACATGCTATTGCACCACTGCAGCTGGTCACGATTTATATTCATTTCGGTTTTATTCTGTTAATTTTTATATTTTGTTTTCTAAATTGTATTCATTTTCAACCTTTTGTATATCATTAGTGGTTGTCCGAGGCGCTGAAGTATATTCTTTTACATACATCAGGAACTCCTGCGATTGGATGTCATTGTTTCCCCTCTGTTCCCTATTATCCTCGGGTTACCATGGCTACAGGCTCATAGCCCCTCTATCAACTGGGCTACCGGGGAGATCAAATTTCTATCACCGTACTGCCTCCAGCACTGCTTCCCAGGAACCAACAGACCTGACCCCACCTTGCTCAGTCTGGATATAGACATGGACCCGGAGACTTGCCAGGCAGTCCTGTCGGTCTACCACCAGTTCCTCGATGTGTTCAGCAAGAAGGGAGCAGAACAGCTACCCCCTCATAGGCCATATGACTGTCCTATTGAGCTCCTGCCCGGAGCTGAGGTTCCATTTAGGAGATTCTTTCCTCTGAAGGAGTTGGAGTTAACGGCCCTCAAGGCCTACTTGGACGAGAACCTGAAAAAGGGGTTCATCCGTCCTTCTACATCACCAGCCAAAGCTGGCATCTTGTTTGTTGAAGAAAAGGACCATACCCTGAGGCTCTGTATTGACTACAGGGAATTAAATAAAATTACTAACAAAAACCGGTACCCCCTGCCCTTGGTTCCGGAACTTTTCCAGAGACTTGGAACGGCAAAGGTGTTCACGAAATTGGATCTCCATGGGGCGTATAACCTGGTTCGTATCCGGGAAGGCGACGAGTGGAAAACCGCCTTCCGTACCCGGTTCGGGCACTTTGAGTACCTGGTGATGCCCTTTGGACTCTGCAATGCCCCGGCTACGTTCCAACATTTCGTGAATGATGTGTTCGGAGACTATCTGGATCTTTTTGTTATTGTGTATCTCGACGATATTCTCCTCCACCCTGGAAGAACACCGGAGACATGTTGCCTGCGTCCTGAGTCGCCTTCAGCAATATGGACTGTATGCCAAAGCCAAGAAGTGCGAATTTGAACGTCCCAGTATGTCCTTCCTAGGACTAATCATCTCAGTCACAGGCATCACCATGGACTCCCAGAAGGTCTCTGCCATCCTTGACTGGCCAGCTCCCACGGACAAAAAAGGAGTCCAACATTTCGTTGGATTCGCCAACTTCTATAGGAAGTTCATACGGGGATTCTCCACCATTATTGCACCAGTTACGCAGCTCACCAAGGCCAACACACGGTTCATGTGGACCAAGGAGGCGCAAGAAGCCTTTGAAACTCTGAAAGTGGCGTTCTTCTCCTGCAAGCTAACCCCGCCAGAGAGGAATTATGACATGGGAGATCGTGAGCTGCTGGCGATCAAGGCCGCACTGGAAGAGTGGCGCTATTTACTAGAGGGAACCAGGCACCCTATTCTGCTCCTGACCGATCACAAAAACTTGGAGTATCTCAGATCGGCCAGAAGATTGAGACCTCGTCAAGCCCGGTGGGCTCTTTTCTTCACTCGCTTCCTCTTCCATGTTACGTGCAAGCCAGGGTCAAAGAATACAAAACCAGATGCTCTATCTAGGATGTTCTGCAAACCAGGAGACACCCTGCTCCCTGACATGATTATGCAGCCCAGGAACTTCCTACTGACACAGGAGGACTTGCTGGCCCAAATTAGGCAATCACTAGCCAAAACGCCCAAACCGGCCATCCCCAGTCTGATTACCAAGGATGGCCTATTGTGGCACAAGGATCGGCTCTTTGTACAAGAAGATCAGAGCTTGTCCATCTTGGCATGACCATAAGCTGGCTGGTTATTTCAGAGCCTGTAAGAACACTGAACTGGTATTGCGGTGGCCTCAGGCAGAGGAGGACTGTCGGAAATATGTCGGCTCCTGCCCCACCTGTGCCCAGAACAAGAACTGTAAAGCCAAGGCCTGGGGGCTACTAAAACGACTTCCAGTACCCGAACGAGCATGGTCAATGATTTCTATGGACTTCATTGTGGAGCTAAGGTAGTGATTCTCAACTCCGGTCCTCGGGACCCACCAACAGGCCAGATTTTAAGTATTGCCTTGGGGAGATGCAGATTAGAATACTGCAATCACTGAGCAGCAAATGATATCACCTGTAATGTATTTGAGTTATCCTGCAAACCTGGCCTGTTAGTGGGTCACGAGGACCGGAGTTGAGAACCACTGATCTAAGGGGTACTCTACTATCTTTGTGGTTGTGGACCGGCTGACCAAGATGGCGCACTTTTTGCCCATGAAGGGCACACCACCAGCCGCCGAGATGGCCGAAATCTTTATCCGGGAGATAGTTAGGCTCCATGGAGTGCCCTCTAGCATTGTCTCTGATCGCAGAGCCCAATTCACATCCAGGTTCTGGAAGGCCTTATGCTCTGCTCTGGACATTGAACTTGCTCTCTCATTGGCCTACCACCCGCAGACAAACGGCCAGACCGAGAGAACCAACCAAATGTTGGAGCAATACCTGCGCTGCTTCTCTGCATATTCACAGGATTATTGGGCCTCTCTACTGCCATTGGCCGAATTTGCTTTTAACAATACAGTCCAATCGGCCACCAAGCAATCCCCATTCCTGGCCAATTACGGCTTTCATCCGACCTTCATGGCCACGTATAATCCGGAAGGTAAAGTACCCGCAGCTCAGGAAGTGACCAAATTCTTGGAAGAGAATAATAAATTGTTGCAGGAAACCTTGGCCCAGACTCAGCAACACAATAAGGAGACTTTCGACAAAGGGAGACGGGGACAGTTGGATTTACAACCTGGAGAGCAAGTCTGGCTCGCCACCAAAAACCTTAAACTTGCCTGCCCGTCAAAGAAATTGGGACCCCGGTTCATTGGGCCCTTCTAAGTAAAGAGGAAGATCAACAGGGTGGCATATGAGCTGGAGCTTCCACCATCTCTACGGATCCATCCAGTTTTTCACGTAGCCCTTTTGAAACCCGTGACCCCGGATCCTTTCCCCGGACGAAAGACAGGTCTGCCAGGGCCAGTCCTGGTAGATGGTGAAGAAGAATTTGAAATCGAGGCCATCCTGGACTGTAGGAAGAGGACTGGGGGTATGCAATACTTGGTAAAGTGGAAGGGCTACGGCCCTGAGGAAAGCTCCTGGGAACCTGAAAGGCACATTCATGCCAAGGAACTTATCCTGTCCTTTTGGAGGACTCATCCGGATCTGAAGGCCCGACTGGGCATCCGGAGGCTGCCCCTTGGGGGGGGGGCAATGTTAGGAAGAGAATCAAAAGGAAGTCATAGATCTGCTACCCAGCGCAGGGGTCACTAAGGGTTAACAATTGTGCAGGGTGATTTCATTGATTGGAGCCAAGCTGCCTTATTTAAACACCTTAGCAGCACACAGACTCTGCTGTCTGATCTACAGCGTTTGTGTGTGTGTTTCTGAAGAGACCTGCTTATCCGTTGACCTGTTCCTGCGACCCGGCTTGTGTTGACCTTGATCTGATCTTCACCTGCACCAACCCCGGCTCCCACGACCATTCCTTTGCCTGTTCCCTTGTACCTCTGCTGCCAGCCTGTTAACGAACTCTGCCTGTACCCGACTACTCTTTTGCCTGCTCCTTTGTACCGCACCGCCAGCCAGTTGCTGACCCTGCCTGTTCCACCAATCTTCAAAACCCGCACGAGACCAGAAGAGCTTCTGCAACTGTCACCGGTGACCAACTCAACCCTCATGCCATCCTCACTACTGGACCTCCTGTTTACTCTACCAGGGGTTCACAAATCAGGGTTGCAAGGGAGGTTACCCCTGCGTAAGTCAGACTCCACCACCAGGTACGTGACACCGCCTCCCTAACCTCTTTCAGCGTCAGGGGGGCATCCAATCCATCTCGGCTAGAGGTAGTCAGTTGTGGAAAATCTATTTGGTCGAGAAAGTGGTGTAGGCTTTTTGGCGCATAGTCTGCCCTAGAGGTATAGAGGGCCTGGTAAAAGGTTTCAAACTGCCTATTAATAGCCAGTGGGTCTGACTGCAGCACCCCAGCCTCGTCTCTGGTGTTGTGCGATAGTGCAGATCGCTCTCTAGCCAACCAGGCCAGCAGTCTGCCTGTCTTCTCACCCTGCTCAAAGATCCTCTGGGTCTGCGACAGGAGTATCTTCCTACAAGAGGGTGCTCTCGGCACCGAGATTTCTTTATAGAGAGTCATCATTTGACCATAGACCTCTGCATTTTTTGTAGACACGTACTGTGATTCAAGAGCCTGAGCCCTGTTCTCTGCCTCCGAGAGGGCCAAGTTCGAATCCCTTCTGACCTAATCAGCATCTGATATTGCCCCTAGCCAATGCTTTAAACGTGTCCCAGGTGTAATGGGGGGGGTCAGCCCCTCCTTGTGCTCCCAATATTACGCTAGGTCATGTCAATTGAGGGGGATATCCTCTCATCTGTGACCCAGTACCCTGAGAGTCTCCAAAGGGCAGTCCCCACCGGAGTGTCCAACCTAAGCCCCAACAGCACTGGGGCATGGTCAGAGATCCCCCTGGGGAGATGCTTAATCTCCTGTACCCTAGACAGCATATTCTCACTAGCAAACACAAGGTCTATCCTAGAAAAGGAGGCATATGTTGCCGAATGGCAAGTAAATTGGGATTCTCCCGGGAACTTCCACCACCAGACATCTCGCAGCGGGGAGTCAGTGTCGGGTCCCCGCTAGACCTATCCAGACTGGGGTTGGGGGGCATATTAAAATCCCCCACCAGCACGACCTCAGCCACAGGGTATTGCGCCAATATAGGCATCAATTTGTCCAGAAGTGTCACCATGGCTGGGGGCAGTATATATATTCCCACCAGAGAGAGTTCAAGCCTGTTAAAAGGAGCATGTACAACTACATATCTACCCTCCGGATCCAAATGTAGATCCAGTAGGGTAAAATGCAGAGATCTGTGTATCAGGACGCTGACTCCCCTGGAGTAGGTGGAGAACGTAGAGTGATAATAGGACCCCACCCAGGTTTACCCTACCTGGCACCCTGTATACTGCTATCTGGCACCCTGTATACCCTACCTGGCACCCTGTATACTGCTATCTGGTACCCTGTATACCCTACCTGGCACCCTGTATACTGCTATTTGGCACCCTGTATACTGCTATCTGGCACCCTGTATACCCTACCTGGCACCCTGTATACTGCTATCTGGCACCCTGTATACCCTACCTGGCACCCTGTATACTGCTACCTGGGGCCCTGTATACTTCTATCTGGCACCCTGTATACCCTACCTGGCACCCTGTATACTGCTACCTGGGGCTCTGTATATTGCTATCTGGGACCCCTGTATACTGATACCTTGCACCCTGTATACTGCTACCTGGGACCCCTGTATACTGCTTCCTGGCACCATGTATACTGCTTCCTGGCACCATGTATACTGCTACCTGCCACCATGTATACTGCTACCTGGCACCCTATATACTGCTACCTGGGCACTGTATACTGCTACCTGGGGCTCTGTATACCATATCTGGGACCCCTGTATACTGCTATCTGGGA
>BLSH010537569.1:190456-206184 GCA_018402905.1 Glandirana rugosa | reverse complement strand
GGGGTGAATTTTAAACAATCTATCAAAGTCGGGATGATTTTGGGGGGGGGGGGTACTGCAAGTTTTTGCTGAAATGCAGGAACCGCATTATCATGTCATGACAGATGAAAAAATTGGCATATGGTGAATGGGGTGGGTAGACCAATATGCGTGCAATTACTTTTTTTTAAATCCCCATGTTGAATGTAAGGCCAAAAAATATTTTAAGCTCCCCTACATTTAGGGGTCTCCATTCAAAAGGACGGGCATAGAATGAGTTGGGGTTGTTCCGAATGTGTTGTTGGGCATAAAGGTTTGTCTGGTCGACGATGCTTTGCAATAGCTCATTAGGAAAAAATAGATTTAAAAAATCAATTTCGGAAAAACCTTCCATGTTGGCCTGCACGCCGGGCTGTGCTGTAAAAGAGGGGATTGTGGATGACCCTGTGTTAGTAGGCAGCCACTGTGGGTTTGCAAAGGAACCTGGAAGCTGGGTTTGAGCCCTAATTCTTTGTTGTAAAATTCCACTTGTACTGGGCCTCTCTTCCTGTGATCTAGTGCTGTTGGCATTTGCCGATTGATCATTAGGGTCTCTGGCGCTGCTGGTAGCTGCCTCGCTTTAAAACGTCTTCTTTTCCGACGGACTACTTCCTCCTCAAAGTCCGACGATGGGCTGGTATTCCAAAACAGAACCGTAATCGGAACTGTCACTGGGTGATGAGAGCTCCCCGCTGCTCTTATCGGTCAGGCATAACATTTGATATGCGTCTTCTGGAGTGTATACCCTTTTGGACATGGTGGTTGTATGACAGGTTACACTGGACTGCTCGTCAGGGACTAATAGGCTAATAGGTACTCTGATGGTATGACAGGTACTCTGATGGACTGACAGGTACTCTGATGGACTGGCAGGTACTCTGATGTGATGATAGGGTACTCTGATGGGCTGACAGGTACTCTGATGGCATGGCAGGTACTCTGATGGACTGGCAGGTACTCTGATGGACTGGCAGGTACTCTGATGGACTGACAGGTACTCTGATTAACTGGCAGGTACTCTGATTAACTGGCAGGTACTCTGATGGTATGGCAGGTACTCTGATGGACTGACAGGTACTCTGATGGACTGGCAGGTACTCTGATGGACTGACAGGTACTCTGATTAACTGGCAGGTACTCTGATGGTATGGCAGGTACTCTGATGGTATGGCAGGTACTCTGATGGACTGACAGGTACTCTGATGGTATGGCAGGTACTCTGATGGACTGACAGGTACTCTGATGGACTGACAGGTACTCTGATGGCCTGACAGATACTTTGATGGACTGACAGATACTCTGATGGACTGACAGAAACTCTGATAGACTGGCAGGTACTCTGATGGTATGGCAGGTACTCTGATGGTATGGCAGGTACTCTGATGGTATGGCAGGTACTCTGATTGTATGGCAGGTACTCTGATGGTATGGCAGGTACTCTGATGGTATGCCAGGTACTCTGATGGACTGACAGGTACTCTGATGAACTGACAGGTACTCTGATGGAATAGCAGGTACTCTGATGGACTGACGGGTACTCTGATGGAATGGCAGGTACTCTGATGGACTGACGGGTACTCTGATGGAATGGCAGGTACTCTGATGGACTGACAGGTACTCTGATGGACTGACAGGTACTCCGATGGTATGGTGGGTACTCAGATGGACTGACAGGTACTCTGATGTGATGATAGGGTACTTCGATAGTATGGCGGGTACTCTGATGGTATGGCGGGTACTCTGAGGGACTGACAGGTACTCTGATGGACTGACAGGTACTCTGATGTGATGATAGGGTACTCTGATGGACTGACAGGTACTCTGATAGACTGACAGATACTCTTTAGGTGAGTGGAGCACAATCTGGGCACAGTATAGCAATAAAACAATGGTAACTCACTGTTCTCCTCTCTTCTCCTCACACTGGATCGGTGTGTGAGGAGAAGAGCCCAGTAACATCGCGTTACCGGTGGATTGTTTACATTTATGACCGGCTGTGATTGGACACAGCTGTTCACGTGGTAAAGAGCCATTTCATTGGCTCATTTAACCTGATCTGGGCCAGGCTTTGTCCGAGGGACAAGCCTCATCCCCGATTGCTGCGATGCGCGTCCCCGTGGAAGCGCACGAGCCGTGGCCATGTGAAGCAACAAAGTGGCCGGCTATGATTGGACACAGCCGGTCACATGGTAAAGAGCCAAATCTAATGCCTGTTTACCCCGATCGGGGGGACACAATCGATCCGCGATCGCCGCGCTGCGGGATCCTAAGGGCCCGCAGTAGCGGTGAAAAGCGGCGGACGTCATGTGACGTCCACCTGGATCGATGAAGGGTTCCTGTCGATGTAATTTTACAATGACTCGGTAGGGAACTGATTAAAGCCCATATACTCATTGAGCCTATGGACAAATGTGTAGTAGAGGAGGTGTTGATGTAAGAATACCCCAGGAATGGTGATAGTGATAAGTGATAGGTATAGTAGTCCTGCTTGTTGGAATCAAGCTAGTATCACTATTGCTATTTGATGCACATACCTTGTTTAGAGGTCTCTTAGAGTTGACAAGGGATTTTTTTAGTCAGAATCAGTGCTTCTCTGTTTAGTGCTACTGCATATAGCTTCCTTGCTCCTGAGTCCTCTTGAGAACATGTCTGCACTTATATAGGGAAGTGCTTCTGGGTTTCAGGTCAAACTCACTTCCACCCACATGACCTCTTGCAATCACATGACAATCTCACTTCCCCACCCACTGCCTGATCACATGATGTGCTACATGCTGGAGAGCAATGTGACCAGCCCTTCAGTGTGGAGAGGCTATACTGATTACAGTATGTTAAAAAAAACTTTTGTGTATTTAAAATGTGTTTGCACCGTAGACGTGAACAGTCATTTCAGGACTTCTTTACTCAATGCAATACACACACACAGAGAATGCAGGAACAGGAAAAATGACACAATAGATGTCTAAACATACATAGCTCTACCCAGAACAAAATAGAGAGAAGTGAACATATGTTATAATGCTTCTACTGGATGGAGAGCAGTATAACACACTAAATACATAACACTCCTTCCCCCTAGACTTCAAAGTCTTTGAGATAACTGGGAGGGTGAATATTTCTCCTTGGACGCCTAAGGACCACTGTTTGAGACAGTTCACTGGGACCCTCAGTTGGGTGCAATTCTTTTTGTGCTGTGTCAGAGGGACTGAGAAAAACTGGCTCTGCAACAACATTTCCTGGAGGAATAGCACCTGTATCAACCAATGGTTCACCATAATCTGGCATCACTGGAATCCCAGTACCACTATAACCAGCAGCAGGTATGATTTCACCATTTCTTTCTCACATCTGATCAATGTACCTTCGCAATATTCTACCGTCAGTAATTTGTACTTTGTATGACAAAGGTCCTGTAGCCACAAGCACCTTTGCCGGTATCCAGCAAGGCCCAGCAGCATCGTTTCTGACATAGACAACACCGTCAGGCTCAAACTCTCTCACAGATACATTAGAATCCTTTTTTTTTTTTTAACAGATAATTTTTATTGACAATTCAGCATTACAAAGCAGGTCATCAAGTAAGTACACTCAAAAACGTTGCAAAAGGTATAGTGGCATGGCTGGTTCACATGTGGGAGGGGGTGTCTCCCCTACAATAGCAGACACATTTGGACACATCAATATAAAATTCTCAGAACACTAGACGTTGTTATTCTACATAGCATAACTTCATATTTCGTTTGAGGGCAAGGCCCATCCCCCTCCCTCTCACTAAGTCGAGGGAGGGGGGGGCGAACACCCGCTCTACCCATTCGCATCCACCCAACTGGACCAGATTTTATCAAATTTGGTCGGGCATTGTCGGCTTTCATACGTGAGTTTATACAAGGGCAGCACCATTCTAATCGACTGTCTCCAGTCTGCACAGGTGGGCGGATCAACTGCCTTCCATTTCAGCAATATTTCCCGCCTGGCGTAGTAGAGAGAGAAGGTGACACAAAGCCTAACGTATCTATTTCCCTCCACGCTCTCCAAATGATTAAGTAATAATACTAAGGGGTCCATAGGTACCTGGGTGTCACAGACGTCCGATAAAGTTTTTGCAACCTCTTCCCAGTAAACCTGAATTTTGGGGCAAGACCAAACCATATGCCAAAACATCCCTTCTCCCACCTCGCATTTAGGGCACTAAGAGCTCCTCTGCGGATATATTTGGGCCAATCTATAGGGTGTATAGTAGGCTCTATGCAGAAACTTCAGCTGAATGAATCTGTCTTTTGCAGCTATCATCGTTGGTGTATATGTAGAAATACACTCCTCCCATTCCTCATCCCCCAGAGCAGGTATATCACTCTGCCATTTATCTAGAGACTTTGTGGTCTTCGTATCATGGGCTACCGTCAGGTAGAGGTAGAGTGTAGAGAGCGGCTTTCCCATCACACTAGATATCAACAGTCGTTCTATGGAGTCCGATACGAGGACTATTGGGCTGGGAAACTGCGCCTTAAGGGCGTGGTGTAGCTGGCGATATCGGAAACTGAAGAACCCAGGTAGTGAATACAAAGATTTAAGCTCGGGGAAGGGCATCAGTCTGCCATCCCTGATTATATGTTTTAGGGTAGTGATACCCTGTTTGGCCCACAGTGCCGGGTCTGGGACCGTCTGCAGATGCGGGAGCCGTGGATTACCCCAAAGAGGTGTATACGGGGAGATATGCAAAGGTTTCCTAAAGATTTTCCTCGCCTCCTGCCATACCCTGACTGTAGTCCTCATGGGAGTGGTCATGGAGGGGTGAGCTTTTTCTCCTCTGAATACTACATTACTCAAAGCTGCATACGATCCCAGAATAGCCGCCTCTAGGTTATTTGCCGTATTTCCCCTGGGCTGGGAGAACCATCATCTTACAGTGACTAATACAGATGCCCAGCAATACAACTGGAAGTTTGGAAGCGCTAGTCCTCCCCCAGATAGGGGCATATAAAGAGTCTTTTTGGCGACTCTCGGTGGCCTTCCCACCCAGATAAAAGAAAGCAAAACACCCTCCAATGCTTTAAAAAATTACTTGGGGATAAGGGCAGGGGTATTTCTAAAGAAATAAAGAAATTTGGGAAGGAAAATCATTTTTAAAAGGTTAATCCTACCCACCGGAGTTAGGGGGAGGGCCCGCCATGCTGCACACTTGGTCCGGAGCTGTGACAGAAGGGGCTGTATATTATGTTCCATGTAGGCTCTAAGATCTGTCGTCACTCTAACCCCCAGGTAAGTAAACTCATCCACCCATCTGAGGGTGGTGCCCGTGGCTCCCTGGGGAGACTTGTCCCAGTTTATACGGATCCCCGAAAATCGTGCAAACTGCTCAAACAGGGCCAATGCTGTTTGCAAGGATGTTGATGCGTCTTCTAGATAAAGGAGAGTGTCGTCCGCGTAGAGGGAAATTTTTTCCTCCAGCGGGGGGATCGACACTCCCCTCACCCCTCTGGTGTCCCTGATCCGTACAGCCAGTGGCTCCAGAGCCAAGGCAAATAGGCCCGGGGACAAAGGACACCCTTGCCGTGTACCACGGCATAACAGGAAGGAATCCGAGAGAGTGCCATTCGTGCGGACCCGAGCCCGCGGGACAGCGTATAACATTCCCAGCCATGCCAGAAAGCCCGGGCCAAACCCGAATTTAATCAGCACCGCCCATAAGTACTCCCACTCTACGGAGTCAAAGGCCTTCTCCGCATCGAGAGAGGCCACCACGCCCCGCGAGTCCGACTCCGCATTTGCTATATGGGTAAAAAGTCTCCTGATATTTATGTCTGTCCCCTTCCCTGGGATAAAGCCCGTTTGGTCGGGATGAACCAATTCATTAATGACCGTATTTAATCTCAGAGCAAGGACCTTGGCCAAGATTTTTGCGTCTGCGTTGAGCAGGGAAATAGGGCGATATGAGGAGCATAGGGAGGGGTCTTTTCCTGGTTTAGGAATTACCACTATCACCGCTTCTCCCATGGACGGTGGGAGAGAGTTGGTTCTATGTGCTTCACTGAACATAGTATGGAGCCTGGGGACCAAGTAATCTGCATATTGTTTATAGAATTCCATCGGAATTCCATCTGGTCCAGGGGTCTTCCCCGACTGGAGAGTCTTAAGTGCCGCAGTTATCTCGTCCACCGTTATGGGCACATCAAGCTTATTTTTGTACTTCTCGGTCAGGACCGGCACGTCAGTGTCCGCAAGGTAGGCGGTCAGTTCTGCTGGGTCATATGTCGCTCGGGTGGTATAGAGTGACTCATAAAAGGTGGCAAAGGATTGGTTAACGTCTTTTGTGGTAGTCATCAGGTCTCCTTCGGGGTTGCGAATGTGGGATATACTAGTGCAGCTGGATTGCTCCCTGGCAAGCCAAGCCAACAATTTCCCTGCACGTTCACCTTGTTCAAAGATACGTTGTGATTGGGCCAACAGTCTCTTCTGTGTGAGCGAGGTGCAGAGACGCATGACCTTATCCGTCAGGGCCTGTAGCTGAACATAGTGCTGAGGGTCCATAGACCTAATATAGAGAGATTCTTGATCCTTGGCCGCCCCCTCCGCCCTGCATAGGTCTAACCTTCTCTCTCTGCGTACCTTAGAGATAAGGAGCTGATACTGTCCCCGTGCGTACGCCTTGAAGGCCTCCCACACCGTCAGCACACCAGCCGAACCTGGGTTTTCCGCCCAGTAGGCTATCATTGCACCCCTGAATGCAGCGTCAACCCCCTCATCCGAGATCCAAAATCTCGATAGCCTCCATAAGTTGTCCATGGGGGCCACGGAGATACTCAGCCGGAGAAGAGTAGGCGCATGGTCAGAAATACCCCTAGGCAGGATTTGGATGTCCGTGACTCTGGGCAGGACAGGCCCCCCGGCAAAGACCAAGTCGATCCTAGAAAATGTTCGATAGGAGGCCGAGTGACATGTAAACTCTTGCAAGTGCGGGTGTCGCCATCTCCACACATCAGTTAGGCCATACGTTTCAGCCCGGGTTAAAAGGCCAGGGCACCATGAGCCGGATGCTGCGAGTCTGTCCATACCCGAGTCAGGGACCAGATTTGGATGTCCGTGACTCTGGGCAGGACAGGCCCCCCGGCAAAGACCAAGTCGATCCTAGAAAATGTTCGATAGGAGGCCGAGTGACATGTAAACTCTTGCAAGTGTGGGTGTCGCCATCTCCACACATCAGTTAGGCCATACGTTTCAGCCCGGGTTAAAAGGCCAGGGCACCGTGAGCCGGATGCTGCGAGTCTGTCCATACCCGAGTCAGGGACCAGATTAAAATCTCCCAGTATCACTACATTTTCAGTGACAAACTCCGCTATCTTTGCCGTGATCTGGTTGAGAAGCGACAAAGACGCTGGAGGTGGCAGATACACACCCACTATTGTCCACCTGAGGGAGTATATCAGAGCATGCAAGATAACGTATCTACCATCCGGGTCCAGAGCTAGGTCCAGAAGTTGGAAGGGGAGCGTCTTGAGTACCAGTACGCTGACCCCCCTGGCGAAATTGGAATAGGTAGAATGGTAATGGTGACCCACCCATGGTTTTTTAAGGGCCAGAGTCTTACTGCCCACCAAATGAGTCTCTTGAAGCACACATATATGCGGGCTATACGTTTTAATGAATTGGAACACCAGTGAACGTTTAACCGGTGAGTTCAGTCCCCTGGTGTTCCATGATATTATGTTAAGGGCAGCCATGAGAAGTGGCGAAGGCATGTGAATCAGAACCAGGGCGTCTAACTGCACTCAAGCAGGACATCTGGACCCGGATGTAAAGGAGTCTTAGATAGAACAGTACACAAATGAGCAATAACAGACATACAGGTAATGCAATTGTCATCATACATGAGGCCATAATAGCCCAACCATAGAACGTAGCCCTTAAGGGGCAACAGATCCCCCCCCCCTCCCCGCCACTCCCCCCAAAACTGAGGAGGGCTTCCATCCCAAAACCTAGCAGCACTTTAGCTGCAAAGTGGGGTTCTGCACAAGAGGCGGCCTCCGCCCCCCCAGAAAAACGTCTAGGGGAGACCAGTGATAGCAGACGCTCTCAGTACTCACGGCTCCACCGGGTGTAGCAAGTGGAAGAGTGGTAGTAACAGAAGTCTGAATCAAATCTCTGTTCCATGGTTTCAGATCTACCACCCATAATGTATTATAAACCAGCAAGAATAAACAACAGTCTCGTTCCGCTTGGTACCTTAGGGAGCAGGGTTTCATCTTTTCTCCTGAGCAAGTCAGGGGCACAAATTTTGGTTACAAAGTGCAAACAAACATGTCGGGCACAACCGGTGCAACTAACGCCAGTGAGGCCATCCCGCAGGTATGGTAACACAGGAGCATAAACACATAGCTGTGGGTGTCCTGGGCTTCCCCCACAACCCAACATCCCTCCCCTCCCACCTGATGCATTTTAAAGACCGGAGGGTCTGTCCACATGATAGCAGTGTTCCTGGTATGAGTATGAGCATATAACGGAACTGGATGGGGAGGATAACATCCTCACTCAGGGGACCTGGTATTTCGGAAAGTTCTGGGGGCCCCCAGTAGATTCCCACTGGCCGATCACTCTGAGGTGGAGGCGATAGTCACTCTAGATGAACAGGCTCCTAGAGGAAGGCCATCCCTGGTGTATATGTCAACAGTTTAAATTAAAGGGGAACGTTCCGCTCACCTGCATCCCCATGTTCAACGGGCAGCCGGGAGACGCTCAAGCCAATTGGAGGCTTCTCCTGGAGTGTTGAAGAAACGAACCGTCTCCCCATCTTGAACTCGCAGACGGGCTGGAAAGAGAACACTGTAGCGGATGTTGCGGGCCCTTAAGGCTGCCTTCACTTGGTCAAAGGACCTCCTGAGCTTTTGCGTCTCCACCGAGTAGTCAGGGAAGATTAGAAGTTTGCTGTTTTGGTATTGCAGGTCCCCCAGAGCCCTTGATGCTCTAAGGATCTCATCACGGTCTCGAAAATTTAGTAGACGTAGAATAAAAGTCCGTGGGGGGGTCCCTGGTGGTCCAGGCTTCGGTGGAATCCGGTGTGCCCTCTCCACCACAAAGTGCGGTGAGAAGCGTGCATCTGGTAGGAGATCCCTCAGGAGGCCCTCTACAAATCCTGCTGGGTCCTTCCCCTCCACCCCTTCAGCCAGACCAATAATCCGGAGGTTATTCCTCCTGTTCCTGTTCTCAGCGTCCTCGGCCCTATATTCTAGTGCCTTCACCTTTGTCTGCAGGGTATGGAGGGAGGCAGTATGTTCGGTCACAATGTCCTCAGCCAGCCCTATCCGGTGCTCTGCTTCAGATATTCTGGTGCGCAGTTTGTCCTGATCCTGCCGAATCAGGCTGACCTCCAGCTGCACTGCTTCCAATTTAGTTGTGAGGGTAGACTGACAGTTAGCAATTGCCCCCATAACCTCCGCCAGCCAAGGCGGGCGCGCATCTTCTCCGTCCATGCCGCCAGTCTGTGTGTCCCTGCACGTGTACTGTGCTGAGCGGATCTCCACACGTGGGCGGAGGGGCCGCGGCGGCTCCTCCGGGATTGCAGGGAAATTTAGCTTTTTCCCCTTTTCCATAAAGGTTTTGAATTCTGAGGAGGTAAATTGCATTCCATTATCAGACACGATTATATCTGGCAACCCATGTGTAGCAAACAGCCTCCTTAAAACTCTTATGACAGTGGCTGAGGTGGGGGATGTAACTGATACAACTTCCAGGCATTTTGAGAAGGAATCGACAACTAAAAAAAAATCTGTCCTTGAAAAGGCCCCGCAAAATCTATATGCAACCATGACCAAGGTGGCCTAGTTACTTCCCAGGGATGTACTCAGGCTTTAGGTTGAGCATGACGGGTGGATTGACATGGTATACAGTTCCTTACACACTTCTCAACTTCATCCATTTTAGGCCACCAAACATAACTTGTAGCTAATGCTTTCATGCAGACTATTCCAGGATGTCCTTTGTGGAGAGCATGCAGTACTTGAGCTTGTCCTGCCTTTGGAATTACCACTCTGTTTCCCCATATCTCTTGTCATGTTTTTGGGGTGGTGTTTGATATGTGCAAAGAGAGATCACACAAATACTTAAAAGTATAACATTTATTACAAAGTAATGACACATACAAATAAAGATAAAGAAAATATCAAGAACACTTATCTAAAGGTGCTTGTTTCCGTCGACATGGCACAGGGGATCAGGACCAGACACGTGTATCATGGCTGTTCTGGGGGAGACTAACTTATACCAGTTTGGGCTGTGGTATTAAACTTGTGTGTAAGGAAAAAGACCACCCCTAGCCTTGGTAAACAACGATATGACCTTCACATTCCTGAGGAGAGGGGGCTAGCTTGTCCATATAAGGCAGTTCAAATGCCAATAGGTTGAGTCATGCAAGGTAACCAGGATATTAGAGGCTATAATAGATATTTGTGAGGCCAACCTTAATTAGGAATATGATATGTGCAATTTCCCCAACACCATAATAGGCAAACTTTATAGGCAGACAGTTCATGTCGGCGCACTAAAAATGGTTTGAACTTCTCTTCAACTTTTGAATTGGACCATCCCCTGCACACCCAGTTGAACAGACAGGCCAGCACGGGATCTTTAGCAGTCATACCAGCAATGTCTCTGGCATGTAGCAGAGGTTTTGGAATGGATTCCAGCATGAGAATCTCAGGCACAGGAGGGACAAGGAAATCAGGAGAAATCAAAGGCAGCCGGCTCAACCCATCAGCATGAGTGATATTCTGGACAGGACGATATTTGAAATCACAGTCATAGGTATTCAGCATGAGTGACCATCTGAGCATTCGTGGGGAAAGAATTTGAGGAGTTGGAGTACTTCTGGTGAACAGACCCAGAAAAGGCTTATGGTCTGTTACAATGGTAAACCTCCGCCCATACAAATAGTCATGAAACTTTTTTACCCTAGACACAATAGCTAAAGACTCCTTGTCAATTTGAGCATAATTCCTCTCTGTCATAGACAAGGTCCTTGAATAGAATGCAATAGGAGCCTCAACACCAGTTTTCAAAATATGACTCAATACAGCTTCAGTGCTATATGGAGAAGCATCACAGGTAAGAGTGAGCGTTTTTTTAAATCAGCTTTTTTGCAGCATTGAAAGCTGTAGAATGAACGTCAGTCCACTTCAATGGAACATCTTTATCTAGTAAACAATGCAGGGTTCAGCAACAGTGGCTTTGTCAAGTAGAAAAGAATGGTAAAAATTAAGTAACCCTAGGAAAGCTGGCAGCTCTTGTTTGCTTGTTGGGACTGGAGCTTTATGGATCGCTTCAACCTTAGTATCAGTTGGATGAATTCTGTGTTCATCAATTCTGTATCCAAGGAAATCCACGCTGTTTACCCCAAAAACACACTTTTCTTTTTTAAGTTTGAGACCAGCGTCAAGAAACCGTTTCAAAACAAGTTGTAGTTATGAAGCCAAAGACTGAATGCAATCCGCTCCAATAAGAACATCATCAAAATAGGGTACTACACCTGGAAGTCCAGATAAAAGGTCCTCTATTCATTTCTGGAATTTGCCCGGAGCAGTGGAAACTCCAAACTGCAAACGGGGGCCGCGACCTGGATCCAGTTGCAGCCAAATCCATCCTTACCACCAGAGGCTCTGGCGAACACCTACTGGCTCTTAGACTCCGCGCCCTGGGGACACCGATGCACTAGCTCCCTGTGTGTCTGTGTTAGTGCTCCAGGGGACATCTTCCCGTACCAGCCGGAGCACATTTGCAGCAGTTAGCTACTAGGTCCACAACCTTAGCGGTGTGCTTCGCGCCTCAGCAGTGCGCATCTGTCACCTGACCCCAGGTGACCTGACAGTTTGATCGGCCATGGACTCGGCTGATGTGCCGCTACCTACAGATGATTCGTTGCAGGGCATAGTCCTCAGACTTGAGACCCAAAAGTCTGATCAGACTCAGGAAATGCAATTCCTCCAGGATTTGGCATCCCGCTTTGACCAGCTGCAGGCCTCCCTGGGACCCCCAGTCCAATAACCCCAACCACAGCCTGCAGCCGTATCTGTTCCAGTCACCCTCCCAGCCGCTAACCCATTGCAATTACTGGCTCCGTCCCATTACTCTGGGGACTCTAAGGTCTGCAGGGGGTTTCTCAGCCAGTGCACCATTCATTTTGAGCTCCAGCCTCAAAACTTCCTGTCTGATCGGGCTAAGGTAGCCTACATTATTTCTCTCCTGTCCAGCAAGGTTTCAGCCTGGGCTGCCCCTCTGTGGGAGAAGAGTGACCCAGTGGTTTCTAGTCTGTCTACGTTTTTGAAACTTTTTCGGAACATCTTTGAGGAACCGGGTTGTGTCTCTTCAGCAGCTAGCGCTCTTTTATGCCTTCGCCAAGAGTCTGCTTCTGTGGGGCAGTATGCTCTTCATTTTCGGATTCTGACTGCTGAGCTGAGCTGAAACAATGAGGACTTAGTTGCAACATTTTTACAGGGCCTCTCTGAGTAATTGATGAATTAGCGGGGAGAACCATCCCCACAAATCTGGACGATGTGATCCCCTTGTGTAACCAGATTGACATTCGTTTTCCAGAGAGGACCCTAGAAAGAAGACGCCAGCATTCGTTGGTCCCTAGTCAGCCTGAAATCCCCTCTCTGCGATCCATGGAGCATTCCCTGCCAGGTGAGGAATCCATGCAGCTGGGCCAGACCAGGCTATCCGAGGAGCGTGCCAGGTGCAGAACTCTGGGCCTGTGTCTGTACTGTGGAGACAAGGGTCATTTTCGTGACACTTGCTCACTGCATCCGGGAAACGCTCGGGTAGTACATCTGGAAGGTGGAGTATTGGACCCAGAAACCTCACCTTCACGTCTTCTGTCGGTGTCCCTTCACATCGGCCTTTCTTCCCATTCGGTCCTGGCATACCTTGATTCTGGAGCTGCTGGTAATTTTATGGACTTCTTTCATGAAGCTTACCCTTTTGCCCCTCGCCACTCCATTGGTTGTCTCAGTAATCAATGGTATTATTCTTCCAGACCCTTCCGGATAAGATGTCAGTAGGAGTACTCCACCAGGAGGAGGTATCATTTCTTGTCCTATCTAAGGCCTCAACCCCCATCATATTGGGCATTCTCTGGTTACAGCTCCATTCTCCACATGACTGGACCTCTAGGCGGATATTGGCTTGGAGTTCCTCCTGTTTTTTGTCCTGTCTACTCAAGGTGGCCCCAAAGGAGAGACTTCCTGTTGCCACCATGTCAGTTTCTTCTACCCTTCCCGCTGCATATAGCGATTTCTGGGACTTCTTCTGCAAGAAATCAGCTGAATTGCTTCCTCCTCACAGGTCGTTTGACTGTGCCATTGACCTTGTTCCCAGAGCGACTCTGCCCAGGGGCCGTATCTATCCTCTGTCCATCCCTGAGACCCAGGCCATGTCAGAGTATGTCGTTGACAACCTAGAGAAAGGGTTCATCCGGAAATCCTTGTCACCAGCGGGAGCAGGATTCTTTGTTGTCAAAAAGGATGGCACCTTAAGACCTTGCATTGATTATCGAGGTTTAAACGCGGTGACAATCAAGAACCGATACCCCTTAACCCTAATTTCTGAGCTATTCGCCAGGTTGAAAAGCACCTCCATTTTTACCAAGTTGGATCTCAGGGGTGCCTACAATATGATCCAGATAAGGGGAGGGGACGAATGGAAAACCGCGTTTAACACGAGAGACGGGCATTATGAATACTTGGTTATGCCCTTTGGGCTGTGTAAAGCGCCAGCTGTATTTCAAAACTTCCTTAATGAGGTCTTCAGGGATTTGCTGTATCAATTTGTGGTCATCTATCTGGATGACATTCTAAAATCCGCTTGTCCACAGAAACCATGTCCGGGTTGTACTCCAGCGCCTTAGGGAAAACAACCTGTATGCCAAGCTAGAGAAATGTTCTTTTGAATGTTATGAGGTCCTGTTTCTGGGATGCTTTGTCTCCAGTTTGGCTTTGCATGGATCTCGAAAAAATCTCAACCATTACCAACTGGCCTCTTCCTGCTGGCCTCAAGGACACACAGCGATTTCTTGGGTTCTCCAATTTTTATAGGCAATTTATTAGGAACTACTCTTCTATTGCTGCGCCTATTATTGCCTTGACCAAGAAAGGTGCTAATACCAAGGAATGGCCTCCGGAAGCTGTCACTGCATTCCATGATCTGAAACTAACCTTTGTCTCTGGTCCTCTCTTGAGGAGACCTAATCATGGGGACCCATTATTTATTGAAGTGGACGCTTCTTTTATTGGAATAGGAGCAGTGCTTCTTCTATTGGAGTAGGAGCGGTGCTTCTTCAATTACCTGAGAATAAACGACAACCATGTGCGTTTTTCTCCCAAAAAATTCTCAGGCAGAGAAAAGTTATATTGGCAATTGGGAGCTTCTTGCAATCAAATTAGCGTTAGAGGAATGGCATCATCTCTTGGAGGGTTCCCCTCACTCCATAACGATCTTCACTGATCATAAAAATTTACAGTACTTACAGAATGCTAAAGGACTGAATCCCAGACAGGTCAGGTGGAGTCTGTTCTTCTCCCGTTTCAATTTCACAATCGCGTACAAACCTGGTTCTTGCAACAGTTGGGCTGATGCACTCTCTAGGTCTTTTGACACGCTGGATGAGCAGCCCACCTCTGAACCTGAGCCGATCATTGTGACCGGGTGTATTTTTGCCCATTCTACCACGCTGGAGTCTAAAATTCCTCCTGGCAAGACCTTCATCCTCACTGAACGAAGACCTAAGATCCTTCATTGGGGACATGATTCCAAGGTGTCTGGTCATGCTGGGTTCCTCCGATCCCTTTAACTCATCAGTCGCCACTACTGGTGGCCTACTCTCCGTTTGGATATCAAAGCCTACGTGAAGGCGTGCCATGTTTGTGCCCAGTCTAAGTCCTCCACACAAGCGCCTGCCGGTCTGCTCATGCCCTTGCCCATTCCGAAGGTGCACTGGACTCACATTGCTATGGATTTTATCACCGATCTTCCCTGTCCGAAAAGAATACAGTAATTTCGGTGGTAATCGATCGGTTCTCCAAGATGGCTCATTTTGTTCCCCCTCCCGGTCTCCCTTCTGCTCCTGCTTTGGCCCCCATCTTTGTTCGAGAAATCCTCCGCCTCCATGGGGTTCCTTCCCATATTGTTTTGGATGGGGGGTTCAATTTACATCCCACTTCTGGAGAGCTTTTTGCAAGTCCCTCAATATTGTCTTGGATTTTTCTTCTTCTTACCACCCTCAATCCAATGGACAGACTGAGAAGGTTAATCAGGAATTAGAGGTCTTCCTCCACACCTTAGTCTCTGCTCATCATGATGACTGGTCCTCTACTCCCATGGGCAGAATTATCTCACAATAATCATGTTAATACCAGTGTTCAGAACAGTGGCGGCTGGTGAAGTTTTTGGATGGGGGGGTGCCAGGCCCCGCCCTTCCCTTTGACCCCTCCTACTTTTAATAAGCCCCGCCCCTTATAGAATCCACCCACTCCGTCCGCCCCGAATAATTTTCATCCTCCCCAGTTTCCCTTCCCGCCCCGGACCGTGGGGGGGTAGGTTTTTGAAGTGGTCGGCGGTGACAAGACTTGTGACCATAATTGTACTAATAACACTCTATTAAGACGGGTACCCTCATCTCCTGGTCAGTAGTACTACTCGTCTCTGATTCCACACCTCCTTCTGGAGAT